>PYXC01002375.1:20000-55000 GCA_015244755.2 Tenualosa ilisha
GTGAGTGAGTGAGCGAAAGAGAAAGTTCCCATGTTCCCAGTGTCTTTGCAAGTGCCAAACAAATGCGTAACACAATAGTGTGGCATTGACAATTAGTTGAAACTCACTGGGTTGCCTACATCTTTACTGTCGGCCTTGCTGTAGTACTGTAAAGCCAGTGCAGAAGAGCCACATGCCTTCACTGACCATTTCCATCCTCTGAATGAATTACACAACAGTAGTAAGTTTCTGGACAGTAGACAACAGCTATACCACACAGCTCTTATTCCATCTGTCTTTGGACAGCAACTCCACCGTTTTTTGCTACAGGGCTAATCATTATGTCAACCAGCGTTTTTTGCTACAGGGCCAATCATTATGTCAACCAGCAACTTTTGCTTTAGGGTATCGGTAAAATATTCAGAAAAATGATAAAAACTGAATTTTTAACAATTTTTAAAACTGAATCGCAGGCTTGCAAAGTAACCAACAATCTGACGTTCTATCTGACTGACAATGCACAGTATGATTACATTAAGACATGACGAGCAATTTTTTTCACATCACGGTCACAGCTATTGCTTTCATCTGTAAATGTGGCACTCTCTGTAACGACCAGGTAGCACACAATTGCTTTGACCTTTCACTCCATTTTCTTGAGAGCTATGTGCGTGATTCGCGCTTTCGTTGAGGGTTAAAAAGGCCGACCCACTCGTGCCATTTCGGGAATGACTCATTTGCTAATAGGCGGTTTCAACGGGGTAAAATTACACCATGTCGAATACGTTTCGTTTTCCAAGTGACGCAGAACAGACACAGAGAGAGATGAACAAAGGCGTGACAAGCATGAAGGAGACAGCAAAGACACTGGTGGGAAGACCAGCAGGGACTATGGATTTCGGAAACATAAAACTTAATAAAGAATATGACACACACAAAAAACATTGAAAAAAGTGAATTGTGAAAACACTCCCAACCTGGACTTTCACTGTTAGACTGCTTCCATTGTTGATATGGCCAGTGTTCTTTGCATGAACAAGTGCAATTTTCAGTTTATACAGGAGAAAAATGAATAAATTGATGGTCATAGTGCACCATTTTAATTGAGAGCTGGTTCACTGAGAGCTAGTCCACATTGGATTTTCATAGTTCACTGTTTCAATTGAGAGATAGTTCACCTTGGAAGCACATCTGACATTTGTTTTGAAAAAATGAAGAAAATCACCAAGTGATTATTTCTGTTCTTATCTTTTCAAAATGAACCCTAATCATAATCATCTGCTCATAAGCACCATCTCCAAATGGTGTGGGCATTATTTGTGTAACAGTTTAATCCATTACAGCTCAGACAAGAAGCCTACATTGGCAAAATCATACCTGGACTAGAACAGAGATTCAGAATGTCACAAAAATCTAGAATCAGAATGTGACAAAAATCTAGATTCAGAATGTCACAAAAAATCTGAACTAGTTCAAGTTTCAGGTTCTTTAATCATATATTAAATGTGTTGAACGGAGTGAACATGAGCACAACACTGGGTATGGGACAGTTTTTACCAGAGACAAACATATTCTGACATTGCACTGGGAGAGTGAGGCCCATTGTTTTGCTTAAAAGTGTATCTTAACTGATAACATCAAGCTGAATATTCAACAGTGCCAAGATAATCGGTCATCCCTGTAGAGCACGGCCCCTATCTTATTGGTTAGGAGGAGGGAATGATGTAACCTATGCACAGAGGCATTCTCAGGGAAGCTCTATGCATTGCTAAACGTGGAGCTTTTACCAGAGATCCTATTCAGCATGGCAATTAGCTAGCTCTGCCTGAAGAGTGGAACAATGAGCAAGTTTTGGTATGCAGAACACAGAGTAGAGGTAATGGGCCTTCAAATCGGCAGAGGGAACCAACTTTGCGCATTAATGTGAGCGCCAGCCAGTTGAGGCACCATGCACAATTTCCACCTGTTTTTGAACTTTTTTCTTTTTTTTTTACATTCCCTCCCCATGTGTAATGGAAAAACAGAATGCGACCTCGGAATGGTAAATACAGAGTGTTCTTATATTCTGATCAGTGTTCTACACTCATGCAGGCAGGGAATTGGTGCAGGTCTCTCAGGAAAGAAGAGCACTCAGGTGAGCTTTGGCTGACATCCCAGTACCCACCTCAAGAGACCGTTAACCTAGCCTTAGGCCAGACAGAGCAAAAGAGAGGGAAAGAAAGAGACAAAGAGAGGGGGAAAAAAAGAGAAAAATAAAAAGCAAGCGAGTCCTCTTGAGACACGTTTCATCATGGCTCTGTTTATGAAAAGAGGTTTCCCCAAATATGTGCACATGCAGTATCACTTGGCTTCCAGCATTTGCTTCAGACTTGTGATTTCCGTTGTGATGTGCAGACAGATTTCAGTTACACAGGATAGAAGGTTAAGCATCCAAGGTGCCTGGTGCCTGGGCAGGGGTAGGGGCTTACACCTGACAACATACCTTAAGACTTGCATTCCACTTCTTGACTGTTGTGTAGGAGAGTGGACAGGCACGGCATGGGGGTTGTTAAAAAGGCTCCTCCTTTCACATGTGGCTGACCCAGTCAGTGAAGTTTAATTGTTTCAACCCCGAAGCAGTGCAAATACAACAGTCAACAGCTTCCTAGTTAAACAACCATAATTAAATAAATATGATGTACTGCATGGCATCATAATAAACAGTCATTACTACGGGGTGAATAAAATATGAATCTAAATCATCTATCTATCTATGACAAATGGAAACTCATTCAAAGTTTACTTCCAGTTTGCTCCCACTGGCAAGCACAAGACAAACCGATCACCCCCTCTCTCAGCTTGGCAGAATCACACAACCAACCAGGGGTGTGTCTCCCAAAAAGCATAGCTGCTAGCCAGTTAGCAACTTAGTTGGTTGGCGATGGGAAATTGCATTGCAACCAATAAGGTTGCTAATTTAGCACCTATGGTTTTGAACAAGTGCCCTAGGATAGTTTAGCACTCACTGCCAAGCATTTGTGTACAGTGATGTGCAAAATTGAGGCTGCTGTCATGCAGATGAGGCTGGATAGAGAAGAACTGATCAAGCCCACAGGGGACAATGTGGACCACAGCTCTCCTCAGTTCTCCATCCAGTGCTGTCTCGAGCATCTTACTCCCATCTTACATGCTGTTAACAAATACTGTGCTGGTCTAGGCCCTCATACCAATCAATCTCTCTCTCTCTCTCTCTCTCTCTCTCTCACTTCAATAAAAGAGTTATTTTGTGAGGGATAGGGGGTGGGAGCGGGGGGTTTGGGAGTGCATAACAGAACACACACACACACACACGCACACACACTGTGAGAGGCACTCTCAACACGGCGTTCACAGACAAGCGTGTGTTTTCATAAAACAGATCCGGCGTAATACCATTCGGCACAGGCTTTGGCAGCCGTCCCTTTCATCCGAGACCCTGTCTCAAAAGATCCAGATGTTTCCGTCAGCCTTTCATGTGTTCATGTGTGGGCTTTTTTGTCAACAAAAGAGAGAAAAAAAAAAAAAAAAAAGAGTGCATACACCCCCCCCCCTTCCTCCTTTTCGTCTTTCGTTTTCTCTTTCAAACTGCTTTAATTGCCGTCTGTACTTTGAAAGTTTACAAGTTTTCTACTGTGTAGTTAATCAGCGCCGTTTATTTATCAATAAGGGTGGCATAAGACAGAAGGGAAGGCAAATGAAGAGGAGGAAGGGCAGAGAAGGCTGTTTGTTTGGTTGAGGGTGTGTGTGTGTGTGTGTGTGCATTATCTGTGCTGCCTGTGAAGAACCTATTGAGAGATGGATAAAGAGAGGATGATGGAGTGTACAAGAGAGAAAGAGTGTGTATGTTTGTATGGTGAGAGAGAGGGAGACGGGGAGAGAGGGAGAGAGAGAGAAAGAGAGAGAGAGAGGGAGAGAGCGAGAGAGAGGGAGGAAGTATCTAAGTGACAGCTGTGAAGCTCACGTCAAAAGAAATTTGGGTCAGCATCTCCCCGGATCCTAAGGATATCATTATGGGCACAAAGTGTCTTCAGAGCACATGCCCACACACACAGCACACACACAACAACAAACAAACAATCACTCACACACTCACACATACACACATACACACACACACAGCCACAGCCTCTCTCTCTCTTAAAAAGCAGTGCCTTTGGAGTGCATTCTATAATGCACACTGCCCTTGTCTCCTTTCAGAACTCACACATGTGCCTGGCAGTGTGTTTGGCACAGTGATTATTTCTGAGCAGAATGTAGCCCCCTCTGACTCGAAATGATGAAAAGAATCACACACACTATGGCTTGTGCATCTCCCCTGCTACAACAGCACAGACCTTGACAGTGTGTATGTTTGTTTGTATTTGTGTGTGTATGTGTGTGTGTGTGTGTGTGTGTTTCTTTGTGGAGTTTGAGAACCCAACTGAAATAGGACTTCTGAAATAATTGCCTGCAAGGCAACATCCTTCCATCTTGAGATCCGGCACCGAAGAGCTGGAGCACTCAAACTGAAGATCACACTGAGCGCTCCACTGCAGTCCGACCAAACTACACATCCCAGGCTCCTTTGTATTACTGTATACAAAACCCTTATAAATATTTACACAGATCCCTCTTCTGTGGGGACATAGAAGCGTATTTCAAAAGAGAAATAAGAGAAGCACAGTTAGTCTGGTGACAATCGGCCCTTACTTTAAAAGCAAACAAAAGAGTGAAAAGTCTGAAGCCGGACTGGTTTCATAACAAGCCAAAGTTGATTTGCTAATTTAATGTGATGAACAACACTCTAAGCCCAAAAAACTGCGGGAGTTGCTGTCTTTCCTCAAAGTACATGACAGACATTAAGATTCTTGCTTCCTGAGCATCTTTGCTCTTTGACCATCATTTTAAGTGTTATTTTTTCAACAAATAGCAAAGAAAATCTATAAATTGAAGAAGTCTCTCTGGTGATATTATGCACTGAAGCCTTGGTAGCAAAAATGTTATGAAATCAACCACCTTCAAAATGAAATGTCAAGCAGTTTCCAGAGACCTGGGCATGAAATTGAGTTCAAGAGTCATGGCAAGGGCTGTGACCAGTTAAGCCATGAAACATTTCAGTCAAGAGAGAGCTGTGCATTTTGCATGGCATTAATTTGGTGTGATCTGATCTGTGGGGAGACTGTCATTCTTTTCCGTGTCCAAGACGGACAGTTCCGGACCATGATTGTGAATCACATTCACTGGTGTTCAAACAATAAAATGACAAATGTCATACATCACGGCTCAGGCCACAATTTGTTCTATACTGCTGCTCCACACAAACGTTACAGTAGCGGTGTTTGTGCATTACTTGGCATTTGACCAGAAGATATATGTTTCTTGGCAGAAGAATAGTTACTGATGATTATACCACTGCTTGGTCAAATTTCCTAGTATGATGCGTTATTTGGAGAACGTGCATTATTTTCTGATAACTGCACACCAATGAAGTAGTTGCCCTCTTCTCTCCAAATTACACCTGGATATCAATTTGCACTCCACTTTGCGCTGCGACCTCACTGCCACCTTAAACGGCCATTACTTTCTGATGTACAAACGCCGAGTCATTCATTATCCTTAACATAAATTGCTACACGTTGCTTTGTTCTCATATAAAAAAGGGTTCAGTCCGCCTTTTTGTTTTGTCTGTTTCTGTATGCATTGTGTGTGTGTGTGTATGTGTGTGTGTGTGTGTGTGTTACCAACTGGGTATGCCTTTAAGTGCATGTGCCTTTTTTTTCTCATTTTGAAAAGGATAATTATTTCATGCACCCATAGATGGTTGTTCATGACCTTTGCACACTCAATATGTAACAGAGGCAATTTGCCCCCTTTTTTTTGCCCCTGAGGGTATTTGTCAGTCTTCCTCCCAAGCACAAGGTCAACTATGTCTCCCTGTGGTGACAAACGCCAAACAATTACCACACAAGCACTTCCTCTTTGACAAGTCAATTGGCAATTACAGCACATGGGTGACAGACAGCTGAGATCAGAGTGGCTGTCGCAAGCTGCTTTAAGGAAGATTAAAATGGCTCCTCGGAGTGATGACTGGGTTAGATGTCTTGCTGAAAACAATTATAGTATATTATCAGGGCAAATAGGCTTGAAACTTTATAAGCTATAAACTCTAACTGATGACATTAAAGTCTCGCTTGGAACAGTATCAGAGAAGCATTGATTGGCATTCATTCTTTATCACTGTTAAATCTCCATTGGTGAGGTGACGATGGGTATGGTTTCTGGGCTGTATTGTGAGGAGTTCTAAAGCAGAAAGCAATAAATTCAATGAAAGTAAAACAGAAATGTCCGTTAAAAATACATGCGGTACACTTCACTGAGATCAGATCAAAATGACCGTAGATGAAACTAATTGCAATTAAGCAAGAGTTTAACCCACAACTTCCTATTCTCCAAACTTCAAAAATCGCTTGCTGTACAAATGAAAGTGAGACAAATAAAATATATTGAAAAAAGAATAAGAATTAAAAAAAGAAATAGAATTAGGAAGCTAAAAAGCCCAAGTCTAAACTGACCAAGATAAGAGAGCAGGTTGGGAGAAGAGAGAAAGAGGATGAGGCAGAGGTAGTGCGTGCCGACGGAAGGAAACAGGAAGTATCTTTCGTTAGAGGGGAGCGCACACATTTGTAGAGTGCGTCATGGACAAGCACAGCTGGAACTATAAAACGACCGTCTAATTCAATATTCTATCCATGGGTTTTGTTACCATGAACACGCCATCTTTTCTCAGTATTACTAAAGGAGAATAACTGTTCCTGTTGTACTACCATAAGTCCCACCCTAACTGAAGCATATTAAATCATAATTCATATACAACAACTAACTTACTATCTGCAAATAAACAGTAATTAGGAGTTAATATTGGAAAAATTCTTAGTTAATGGTCTAGTATGGGTACAATAAAGTCATGCAGAATAAGGTAAGGCTAACAAGTGATTTGTAGTGACTAAGAAATGGCTTGTATGTTATTAATTTGCATGTTAATAAGCAGCTTGTTAATGGCAGATCTGTGTGTGTGCTAAGTGTTTGCATACTATTAAATACACACAACCACTCTTATGAATTTACACACACACACACACACACTCACACACTCACACACTCACACACACACACACACACACACACACACACACACACACACACACACACACACACACACACACACACACACACACACACACACACACACACACACACACACAGCAGCACGCAAGGCTACAACACCTTCACTAGACTGGCTAACACTTGAAAGGCCTGTACATCAATAGCACAGTGACTGGCCTGCTTTTAAGATTTTCCCCTCCATCACGTGAGAATACAACTCAGGGGTTGTATGGGGGTGCTTTTAGAGAACTACTACAGCAGCTCATCTCTCATTCCAGCAAATGGCTTTTGCACCCCTCTAAACAAGCAAGTGCTCCAGATGGACAGGGTTAAAGGGAAAAGAGCAGGACAGGGACTAATGGATGTGTGCTCACAGCCCATTCAGCCCATTCTGCCTCACTGCTGGTTTACTCACTGGCATATTTCATGAGGCCTGAAAAAGGCTGCTACTGATGTCATAGCCCCAAGAAACATATGTGACTGTGTATGTGTGTGTGTGTGTGTGTGTGTGTGTGTGTGTTTTAGAGAGGGGTTAATGGGTTAATGTATTTGTTTATGTTTCTGAGTATGAGAATATGTGTGTGTCCGTCTGTTTGTGTAGGCATGTAGAATGGGTGGGTGTGTGTATGTGTATGCATGGATGTGTGTCTAAATGTATACAAAAGGAGAGTCATACTATCACAACATTTTCCTTAAATGGACTGGAGGGTTTGGAGATCATGATGCTTTATCCGAAATTACATTTACATTTCATTTATGTTTTTAGCAGACGCTTTTATCCAAAGCAACACACATTTTTGTCAACTATCAACTGCTCAGGGCCAGTCTCCCCAGGAGCAACTTAGGGTTAAGTGCCGTGCTCAAAGGCACAACAGTGGCAGCTGGGATTTGCTGGGATTGTGAATGATTACATTAAATTTGAGCATTTGCTACATTTGGCTGTAGAACGTAAAAGAATCTACAACGTTTCACATTACAAAGTGCACTAAAATGCTGAAATTACTACTGAAAACATTACAGCTACCAACATGTCAATAATGCCAAAATTTTGGGAAAATAGTCACTTAATGTGCCAACTACAGCACCCATAGCACAAAGGGGCCAGATGCAATCCTGTGGATGTTTCCCGATCTCAAACCATGTCTGTATTGCACTCATTTCCCATCATGTCAGAATCAAGGCAAAAAGCCAATGCTGGCCGCTGAAAAATTGAGGTATAGGCTATTTGAAGTTAAGCTAGGCCAGGCTAATGTTAAGTTAGCTTATTCTTTAACAATTAACCTAGGTTTGTATGATATACTGCAAGAGGGACAAGTAGCCAGGAAGTGAATTAAATTACACTATCTTACACTAGTTAGCTACCCTGTTGCAAACAAAGAGTCATGTTGTATAAGCACAGTGACAATAAATACTATTACCTAATCCATCAGTCTCCTAAAGATTGCTATTACAGTGCTCCCAGCACGTAGCTAGAGTTTCAAGTCTTAAACAACCAACAAATTAGGCTACCGGCCTATAATGACTACTCATACCCCTCTAAAGAAGGCTCTGTCTGTTGGTGAACCTCTTTCCTTCTCAGTGAAAGGCCATACCTTAAAATCCAGCAGTTAGTACTAAGCATCTCACCCAAAATCCGTCAATTCAGCAAAAATATTCTTTGAATTGAAGACCCACAAACAATTTCCTCCACAATGGATCACATGGTGGAAGCCATCTTGGTTCCCATTCAAAACATTCCCCCTTTATCAGAAGGTTTCCACATTTCAGTTCCTTCCACACTTCACCCTGAGATAGATACACTTAAATACACTTTGCTTCCCTTTGTAAGTGCCCAAAGGCCATAAAAACAAATGTCAAGATAAGTGATAAGTGATTACGGTGTAAGTTAGTTTGTCCAGTTTTGTTGCTGTTTGTGATCTTTTTCAGCATGTTGTTCACTCTGCTGCATGACCATGTGTCACTCTCATTTATGCCACTGCTGCCATGCCAACTGTTGCTTTTGCTGTGTGTGTGTGTGTGTGTGTGTGTGTGCTTGTGATGAAGGAGGTGGCATTGGTTAAGTTCAACCCTGGTTCAGATACGTCAGAACGTCTTGTCTCATTTTGTCTTGTCTCATCTCGTCATCTGTCATCCGTGCCTTTCTCTTTTCACTCCATCCCTTCTTTCCTCCCCTCCCTGACTTGTCTCACACTCTGTCTTTCTCCTCAGGTTCATTTGTGTGTGTGTGTGTGTGTGTGTTTTTCATTGCCTGCCCAAGGCCCCCTGGAGTCATTTGTTATCAACCTCTTTAGCACCCAAACAATTCAATTACACCCACCACTCCGCTCTTCAACTACTGTGGGCTCAGGACAGCCAGGGGCTGAGGATGAGGAGGGGATGAGGAAGTGTGTGTGTGTGTGTGTGTGTGTGTGTGGGGTGGGGGTGGGGGGTTGATGTTGTTGTTTGGCTGTATGATGTCGCCATAATGCTAACAGTTCAGCCGGGGAGAAAAAGCTGCATTGATGAATTTTTCATGTCTACCCGTCTGTCTGTCCGTCCGTCCATCCGCCTATATGCAAATTTGTTCCTCTTATACAAATAACAGCGGGGGGGGGGGATTGGCCAGTAGCCATGATTGCTTGTCCACGTTATGATGTGAAGAATTGTCTCGTCACTTGATATGCTTTTTCCTCCTGTCATTCTATCGTATTTCTCTTTATCTCTCTGTCATTCTATCCTCTTTCTCTCTAATCCTCTGTCACTTTGTGGGATTCACTCCTAACCATTAATGAGCTGATGCGTACATTTTCATATGGCTGATGTCACGTGTGTGTGCACACGTGTGCATGTGTCTCTAAACAGGTGTGAAGGGGTAAGTGTGCACGGATACAGATAGGTGTGTGTGTGTGTGTGTGTGTGTGTGTGTGTGTGTGTGTGTGAGTGTGTGTGTGTGTGTGTGTGTGTGTGTGTGTACATGTGTTTTGCAGGGACACGCCCAAACCCAAAGCAGCAGGCAGCTGTAGTAAATCTAATTGAATCCTGGGTAAATCTCAGCTGGGTGTTGGCACTGCTGGGAGAAGCTTCAGATCCATCTCTGCCCGCCTCGTCCTCGACTGCATTACGGCCCCCGAACAAATTCACTGTGATCTCCATCTGCGATACGCACACACAAACACACACACACACACACATATATACACTAAGCCTCAGAGAGAGAGAGAGAGAGGGAGAGAGAGCGAGCACTTCAATCTAAATCCACTCGACCCCCCAATACCATCCCCAAGGCCGCAGAAGCAAAAAGGGAATCTGAATCTAATTGGGCGCCCATATCACTTGCTACACACAGTGGGGACTAAAGAGGATAAAAGATCGCTACAGAGCCTTCCTTCTGCATCACCTCCTCATCTGAAGACACACACACACACACACACACACAACACTCACTTCTACCATCCAGTCCTATCAATTAGTTATCAGCAAGATAGTGGGAGGCGGGTGGACTCACCCACACATGTAACTGGGCATTAGCGTCACTGTAGCCATATCAGATAAGGCAGGCAGCGCAGTGGAGTCCCAGCGCTTCACCCAACAGGCATGTCGATAGAGAGGCACGCTCTTGTTCGGCTCAGGGAAAATGAGGCACCGTGGGTGATTGACAGATTGACTGAGTGGCGAAGACGAGTCTAACTTACTCTTAGTCCCCACATTACAACTGTACTCTGTGAAAGACAGAGAGAAACAAATGACAACACAACACAAAGCTTTGCAGTAACATAGTGACTCATATTTAAAGGGGTACCAGGCAACATTTTTTTGGTTGCAGTAATTAAACCAGATTCATAGTCACTTTGACGGTTAAATGGCTCTTTACAAGGTGAATGAAGGCTCTTTCAACAGCCTCTATTGTTTAATCGTGCAGTTACAAGCACTTACAGTTTGAAAACGTGAGTCGGAAACCTAAAGCGAATGAAACTGAAATGGCATTTATTACCTTGTCAGTCTACATAACTCTACAAAAATGATCATTACTGGTTCCTATGCCTTGGTTTGCAAACAAATCCACATGGATTGTTGAGAATGTACAACAACCTTGATATTTAAAAAAAAAAAAATGCCTGTAGACGGAGCTCTGGAGGTAAAAAAAAATCGCAGGCTTGCCAAGAACTGCTTTAACACAGACAGGGGTTTCACATATAAGTCTGTTGCCTGGCTTTGCCACAGCTTGTTGATATGCCCCACCAAGAAATAAGAAGACACATAGGGGCGTACGTTGAGGCGTAACAACACACTGCAAACAAGAAAGCCCATACATAGCTCATGACTCATGGAAGACAGTTAGGTCAGGGAACAAATGCCACCCTTTAGGAAAAGTAACTTACCAAGTAAATAAATAAAAAGATAAATAGATAGATAAATAAATAAACAAACAAATTTGATATACTGCCCAAAGTGTTGTGGGTGCTTTATAATGTCTTACCCCAACTCTGTGTTCTAGAGAAAGGGCTCACACATTAACTCATGGATTTGCCCTCTGGGGAACAAAGTTATATTGGGGAGGATGAAGGGGAAGGAAGGAGAGATGAGCAGAGAGAGAGAGAGAGAGAGAAAGGGGTGAGTAAACAGAATCGCTCATTAAGACAAAGCGCGGTACAGGGGCCTCCGTCGTCTGATGAATACGAGGCCCGGATCGCACGGGCCATTCATCGCCAGGCCGCCACGGCAACCCACACTCTATCAAAGCACCTGTCCAGGTTGCACCGCACTCTTTCATTTAGCTGCGCACTTTCACTCTCTACCGCCCCCCCCCAACACACACACACACACACACACACACACACCAGCCCCACTCCCCCCACCTCACACTGCATCACCTCTCTTCTTCTTGACATGAAAATCACACCACTTTGATTTGAGACCAACTTGTTCAGTCACTCCTCTCATACATAAGTAAAATGATCCACATTTTTCCAGCTGACGCTTTTACAAATAGAAATGTGCAGGAATGGATTAATTAACCGTTGTGCAGAATTAATAATTAACACCTACTGTATGTCTCGACATGTTCAGAGAAAAATGAGATTTCTTCGTTTGTTTACACCTGGCTCTCGTGGATAGGGATATTTTTCTCTCTTCATGATTCACATCTTCTACATCTACCTTGTCATTCTGTACTCTGTTCTGCATCACCGCATACAATTAGGCAAGTTATATCATTAAGTTGAAGCTGATCGTATGGTTGACAGCAGTGGCTCTGACATAATGCTTGCATGCATCATGTTTGCACAGCTTCAAACACATAATGTTTACAGTGCTTGTCATGTTATGTTAAGTTATCTGTTGACAACATGAAGACTGAGGGAAACATTTTATCTCCTGTCTAAATGAGAACCAAGTGGCTGTAGATACGGGAGACAAACTGACATGATCCCCAAACCCTCCTGTCACACACAATGGGACCCGTGGCCCTTTCTGGAAAAACACAAAACTGCATGGCCACTGCGTCAGTCAGCTACCTCCTCCAGACACCACCTGTTAAACCAGATTAGCCGACCCATACAAAAATGCAGTATGTAGGCTACATGGTGCTCTTTTGTGTGCGCATGTGGAGTTGCTGTTGTTGTGGTGTGTATGTGTGTGTGTGTGTGTGTGTGTGTTTGTGTGTGTGTGGTGCTCTTTTATAAAGCGTTATGTCTCCATTAAAAAATATTTTTAAAAATGTTATTGTGCTTCTCAACATGAGATTAATGAATCAGATCAAACATCAACCCAACTGCAACTGTCTGATGTTAGCTGAAAATTAAAAAAAAAAAAGACTTTTTATATATATTTATATATAAAAATTTTATATACAGTAAATGGCCTTTATCACATTTTAGAAGAATAATAGGAAATGTATATACACATACATTAACTTATGTGATCATATATATATATATATATATATATATATATATATATATATGTCTTGAAGTGGGCATTTTAAAATGTATGTTTCATAAATGTGTATAGTACTTACAGCAAAGAACCGTCACTTTAGAACCGTCTCTGGCTAGTATATGAATATTTGTAGAAGACATAGCTTATATATTTGTCAATTACATGTCTTTACCTGTATTATACTTTTTTCTGGGAGGTAGCAGCCCTTTCCTCTTCAGTGTTTAACCAGCTCTGTGAGTTGTCCATTAGGCTACCTAATCAGGGTAGACCCTATTTGTCTTTCTTTCTTTCTTTGTTTCTTTCAATCTTTCTTTCTCTCTGCCATTTTCTCCTCCTTTTACTCTGTCCACTTGTTTAGATCAGCTAATCCTTACAAAAATGCAATATATGGTAGCCTGGTAATAAAACCAGACCCTCGTTGTACACTTACAGAGGGTCTGGGCATTCGGTAGTGAGATTCGATCGCTTGCTTAAGGTGTTCAAGTTGAAAAAGATTGGATCAGCCCCCGACTGATAGCTTGCCTTGACTGATAACATTCTAGCTCCGCATTCACAACGCCTCCTTTTGTTCGCTGATTGGACAACGAGCTCAACGGAATCAAATCCAGACTAGCACTGTAGGGAGTCTAGGGAAGGATGGATTGGCCACTGAAGTCAGGTGTACAGAAGTGGCATCAGCTCATGGTGACATCACCCACTCACACATTCACTCACTCACTCACTCACTCTCCCTCGGTCTTCCAACGACCCAAATAGCATCTCAACTGAGCAAACAGAGCAGCAAGCCTAATGCCTAATTGGAGAGGGGAGAAGGGGCTTGTCGTAACGAGGGAAATTGATTAATCAGATCACAAGCTGAGCTGAGCTGAGAGAGAGGAAGAAGGACAAAAGGCGGAATGAGAAGGAGGTAGAGGTGGTGGTGATGGTGGTGGGTGTAGGGGATGGGGAGGGCAACTTTGAAAAGTGTCTGATAACTTTCATCTGATCATCAGGATGGCGTGTTGGACACACAGCAGTATGAGCACACGGACGTAGGTCTACTAAGTAGAGTCTTCTCAGAGGCTCAGTTCTCAGTTTTTTGGCCAGTTTTCCTTCACATTATTGAACGTAAAATGATCTCATTGGGAGCGATCCATATCAAGCATGGTTTAAAAAAGCATTTTTCCACCAACAGAAAAGGACGCGGACAGCGAGAGACATGGAGAGGAACGGAGAGAAGATCACAAGGCAGACAAAAAGTAAACCCCATAAAAACAGGGGAAAAAAAACAATTGCATTAAAGTGAGTTCCACTGAAATGATAGATTGCGCATGTAGCGAGTCCTCAACCACGCCTGTGTGTGTGTGTGTGTGTGTGTGTGTGTGTGTGTGTGTGTAAGTGGAGTCAGAGGGCCTGTAATGGTGTGCCATCATTGCTGCCGCTGTTATTACCCGTAAATCGCTCCCTCCACCACACTCTCTCTGCGACACAACAGGAAAAACACTCGTGCGGCAAGCGCATTAATCACGATACGCCACTCCATTGTCCAGCCACCGCTGAGAATTTTAAACTCCTACTGTCTGCAGGGAAGTGGAGGTACTTTTTTTTTTGTCAAGGACTATAATGCCTCCTAATTCAGGACACATGCATTGCTTCAGTGGGGTGGGTACGGCTGATTTGGTGGCTTCAGTATCTGTTCAAGGAGTAATACTGTTTAAGCTCGTCTGGCACTCTCTCTGGATCTCTCATCTGTGGTAACACACACACACACACACACACACACACACACACACACACACACACAAAGTTATAACAGCAAGGTGGTTCACCTACTTAATGTGTTTGAGAGTATGGGCAGCACAACAGATAGGAGAGCCGAGTGACAAAGGATACAATCAAGGAGGACTGAAAAATGTAGACAAACAAAAAAACACAAACAAAACCAAATGTTTAATCATTTTTTAGGAATATAGAAGGTTTTTTGTTGTTGTTTTTTGGGAGGGGTGTGTATTTTCAAGATAATACACATTACCTCACTGTGTGTAACACTAATCTTCACTGACTGAAATATGAACAAAAGTAAACTGATAAGGACTTTGTTTTGAAACAATAAGCAACTGCATCTTGTCCTAAACCACACACACGCACACACACACACACACACACACACATACTCGCATACACCGAGAGAGAGAGAGAGATGGGAAAGTGAGACCCACGCCTGCCATCTCTGCCAGAGCCCTGTGATTTTGCCGCGGCGGTGTCAGTCTCTGTTTAATTATACATGCTACATCGAGCGAGACAACAGGCTAATTAAAGCATGCTAAATATTCAATCAGCACCGGTCTGGCCAGGGGAAGCATTGGCACTCGGTGGAAAGCCGGTGACTGGTGGGTGGCAGACGACAAGAGTGGGAGAGGAATTGGATTTTCCCACTGGATAGCAGATCTCGCACCACCCACCCCAACCCCCACCCACCCTTCCACTGCAACCCCTCAGACGCACTTTCTACTGGGAGTCTGGGACAGGCAAGAAGCAAGTGTGAGTATCGGGTGTATAACTCAAGGTCCTGGTGTTTTGTTTAGGCTCTGATGGAGGTGTTGGGGAAGAGGAGGTGGAGGTGGAGGTGGTGGGGAGAGGAGGTCTTGGAGGAGGTGGTGGATGAGAAACAGGAGGTGAGGATGAGGTAGTGCAAAGTGGAGTTGTTGGTGGGAGGATTTTGGATGTGGTTGCTCCAGAGGCCCCCACCACCACCACCCTCCCCACCCTCCCCAGCCCACCCCAGCCGGCTGTTGAAATCCCCTTCGCTCACCAACAAAAATACCTGCCATGTTCACGGTTCAAAAACCAGCCGTGTGCTGAAAAAGGGTTGCAAGCTCTGTCTTGCACTCTCGCTTACAAATGCTTTGGAAGCACACACACACACACACACACACACACACAAAACTCTCCTCAACTGTCTTCAAGTCCCACAGGCATAGCTTCATAACACACTTCTTTCAGGCTCCTTTGCTATCTGACTGTAACATCTCTCTCTCTCTCTCTCTCGCTCTATCTCTCTCTCTCGCTATCTCTCTCTCTCTTTCTCCCTCTCACTCCCCCCCCCCCCTCCCTCTCCCCCCCCTCTCTCTCCCTCTCACTCTCTCCCTCTCGGTCTCTGCCTCTCTCCCCCTCTCTCTCTCCCCCCCCCCCCCCCCTCTCGTTCTCACCCTCTCACTGAAGATTATAGAGCTGTCTTTTCATCCACTCGATTTCTCAGACAGATCTGAAATTATCTCTCATCAGGCTCTATTGTTTAGTAAGTAGTAATCATAGGTAGGGCTAGAGTTTTTTCTCTCCTCCACCATGTGAAATGTCCCTCAGATCACAGAGGGTCAGCATATCTGCATGTGCATTAGATGAAGTGGCCTGAAAGAGAGGAAAATGGAGAGAAGAAGAGGCCTGGAGGATGGGCCAAAAGAGAGGAGGGGGAGATATCACGCTCCATAGATAGAGACAAATGAAGAAACAAAGAGATTACATCTGTTTCACAAGTTTTACCATTATATGCTTGCAAAAGATTTTATGAGGATAAATGAAGTGTTTTTTTTTTTGTTTTTTTTTTTCGAAAAAAGGCCATTTAAATTCAGTGTTAATAAATCTCTCTTTCTTTTTTTTTCATTTTGATTTCAGTTTAGTTTCAGTTGCAGTTGAGTTAATGTTATCTGATTCGTCCTTAATCAATTAAAACAACAAAACTGATTTTATTCATATTTGTGAAGCTATTTTTGAAAACAGAGATATTGCATTTTGGAAAAGAGGTCGTCAAATATATGTAAATGGATGTCGGACAAATACTTGTAAATGTAAGCATGGTTAAGTCATGACAGTATAATTGTCTTGAGTTTCAAATCATTCAATCATGTCAATCTGTTAACAACACTAGATGTCTTTCTGTTAAGTCACTTGGCCAACACGTTGAAGGACTGGACAATGAGTTGTCAACATGCACAAGAGCAAATAAATAGACGACACAAAATAAAGTCAAATCAGTGTGGGAATCTCATTGGCTGTTGCCTCAGTAATGACCTCACAGTCAAAGAGGAGGCTGCAAATTGGATCCCCACAATTTCGAATCATTATGGATAAAGATCTTGGCTGCCTGTTTTCCGAAGCGGACACTGAGCCCGAAGCGGACACTCAGTGTCACTGTCACTGAGCACCCTCCAATGCGGGCACTCGTCATGGCCATGCAAAAAGCAATTTGGACTGGCTAGAGCAGACCAAAGACGATTTTCTATGTACTATGTGCCTGATTTGAATGATCAATTGCCAAAAGAGGAGATGGGAAGCAAGGAGAGAGCAAGGGAAAAAGAAGCAAAGAGCTCACCATCCGTGTGTGTGTATGTGTGTGTGTGTGTGTGTGTGTGTGTGTGTGTGTGTTGCGGGGGGGGGGCCGATTGTCTTTCGGGAGATGAGAACAGACACTGGAGAGGAATTAGTAACCATAGAGATAGCAGAGCTCATGGGCA
Organism: Tenualosa ilisha; assembly: GCA_015244755.2. Taxonomy (NCBI): domain Eukaryota; kingdom Metazoa; phylum Chordata; class Actinopteri; order Clupeiformes; family Clupeidae; genus Tenualosa; species Tenualosa ilisha. The sequence goes on from PYXC01002375.1 coordinate 37,547, forward strand.
AACAATCCCACTTGGAACAGCTTGAAAAAAATGATCATAGTCTCTAACCAGCAACAGATTCCAGCTCTCCTGTTTCACAGGGGCATCTCAAAGAGGTTGCTTGATTGGAAGCCACTGGCTCAATTTGTCATAAGCTTTGTGAAAATGAGGAAGGAATGTACCTGTTAAACTCAACCAAAAACACTTAACAGGGTCATAGAATCGATGATTGGAGTATTGTACCTTGTTCTCTAATGTTGAAATAGACTGTTTTCTTTTAACTTTGATTTATCATAGTTAGATTTAGATTGGGAATTGAAATTATTGTTTTGCCCACCCTCTTTGGCAACCACAATTAAACTATAGTTGATTTCCTGAATGTGACATCATAACCATGGTTTGTTCTAATTTGCCCATGTTTTAGTGGCTACTCCTTCGTTCCAGATTCACATATGAAGGAGGGCACAACCATGTTTCATGTTCATAACAGCTCTGTGGCCATGCACAACCTCTCCTAATTCAACAAAGCCCAGGTCAAAATCGTTTGTACTCTATGACCCCTTTAACATTGTTTTTTTGTGTAAAAACTACCCTCATCTTCTTCACTATCAATAGAAGCAAGCAATGTAAGCATGCAATCTACACAGTGTCAACATACATACAGCGTAGGCAGAGAATGCCAACAGAATTTGGCTGAAGATCCAACAGCAGAAGAGAGACGCACAAGTGTGTGAAGAAGAGACGCTAAGAGAACAATCTTCAGTCCTCTGCGTCCTTCATACACCACTGACACAGCGGAACAGCCTTCAGCACATGGTTGCTCTTTTGTAGACCCGCACAAAGTTAAAGCGAGTCATTTAATCAATGCCGTCTGCATTCTCTCCAAACCATTTATTTTGAAGAAGAAGAAAAAAACCAGCATGTAAAGTCCTCTTTAAATGTTTTGGTGGTGGTCTTATCAGAGAGAATCAGCTATTAAAAGTTTGTTTTGATGGTGGCATTCCTGCAAGGTTGCCAGTTGCCTTGGTGACTCATCAGATTTCCAGGGTCTGCGTCAGCGGCGGTGCCTCTCTCTCCTTTTCTTGCCGTGTAATTCTAAAAGTCTATTTACACTTGATTCCAGGGAATATTCAATATTTACTGACTCAGGGAATCATCTATAAAACATGCCTCACTGTGTGCTGTAGGCTATACTGACGAGAAAGCACTCCTTTCTCTGAACCCTTGTTAAGAGTCCAATATAAGATGGTGTGTTGATCTAACTTCTAACTTGTCTTAGAAAAGAGATGGGGGGGGGGGGGTGCACTCCATCCCACTATCTATTCCATCTATTCAATAATATGCATTTACACATTTAATTGGCAGCTTGAAGGCCAGTATGGGACTAACTTCTATACAGGGTTATTCTGTGATTATTCTGTGCATTTTTATATATCAAAGTATTGATGTGTATCTGTCTACACCAAGGTTTTATTGATTGTAGAAAAAAAAATGTCCGACAGCTTTAAGCTGCTTCAGAGAAAAACATGCGCTGACTTATTTTTAATGCACTATGAGATGATAAATGGGAAACTGGGACTGGCTGGGAGACTAAGCTTGGGTTGCTTGCCTCTCGATCTGAGATTGCTGTGAGGTCGCAGGTTTGAGTCCCAGGCTGGACCGTGCGGGATGACTTCGGTTACACTACTAAACTGCAGGCACCATGGCAATCAGATACCCCTACTGCCATCATCTTCATAAACAGCTAAGCAGTAGCTCGCAATCTCAATGCCATCATCTTTATAAACAGCTAAGCAGTAGCTAGCAATCTCAGTCTACGTATTATTTTGAAGCACCTTCTACAATGCTCATTATTGTTTGTACCCCATACTGGACTTTACATTCACTGTTTTGTGTTTTTACATAACCTGTGTATCGCTTTATATTAGGGATGTCAAGCAATAAGAGACATAGTTTATTGAGGCTGTTTTGTTGTCATGACTACAATTGCGTTCAGGCGAGGAAAGAGGATGTAGTTTTACTTTGGACAGTTCAATCAAGGGCGGTAGCGTAGCAGTTAAGGAACCTTACAAGTAGCCTGAAAAGTAGTAGGTTCGAATCCCAGCTGCCACCGTTGTGCCCCTGAGCAAGGCACTTAACCCTAAATTGCTCTAGGAGAGACTGGCTCTGAACAATTGATAGTTGACAAAATGTAGGTCGCTTTGGATAAAAAAAAGTCTGCTAAATGCATAAATGTAAATGTAAGTAATCTTTCATTGGAGGATTTGGAAACTGCTAGGCTACCTAAACTCAACAAGCAAGGAAATGTGCCATCATATTTACATTCATAGTCTATCAGCCATTACACACAGGACTCCATTTTCTCACCAGTGGTACCGCATTTCAGGTACATAAACTTACTAAACACGTTGCACGCTGACTTCATAGATTGTAAAGCCACATTTGACCAATAACGGCTGATTTCACTGTTGTTTAAATACTCTGCATTAAAGGGAAACATTTCATTCTAACTGTGTTAAATTGCCTTAATGTGTCATTAACATGTTAACAAAGCTCTACTTTATATATGAATTGTTTGTTGAATTCTGTTCGTATAGTTAAATATGCCTCTTTAAACTGTATATGTTGTCTACATATTATAGTGAACCAGTAAATTACCTGTTAATTTAATCTGTTTCCTAATTGTGAAGATGGTGGCCAATACCGTCACCCTGCTGACTGTCCACAGAACAGAATTCACATTATAACATAAATCTACAGACCCCACCTTGCATGGAATTTTGGGACAACCGTTGCTGCTGATGCTACAGTATTGTCACTGTCTACTTACTGTAGTGCACTGGGGCGATGGCGGTGCGGGTGGTAGAACTGGAGGGTTGCAGGTTCGAGCCCCGCTCCGTCTGACCCCATCAAAGCAAGATCCTGAACCCCAGATTGCTCCCGGTGGTAGGTTGGCACCTTGCATGGCAGCCTCCGCCGCTGATGTGCGAATGGGTGAATGTGAGGCATGCGTCGTAAAGCGCTTTGAGTGCTCGTAGGAGTAGATATGCACTATATAAATGCAGTCCCATTTACTGTATGTTTGAGTAACACCATGGTCTGGAAGCAAAGGGCTTGTGTGTGTACAAATAGACAATAAATAAAGGTCAACTCTGATTCCAACATGTGCCATCTTTGCTTTTGTAGGTAAGTAAATGAAAATGTTATTTGACTCCATTTTAACATAATTATGAAGAAAGAAAAAGTCTTACCTTTGAAAACGTATTATATGTGATTTTGTCAAAATAAGGCCGAAATTGCATATGCTCCATTCTTCAAATAATGTATACTTATGTGGCTTTAAACGTTGCCGGGGTATTGAGCAAGCTATTTGTGAGTAACATGTAGTGCCCAAGTGGTAGACAGGCTTGTATTATAAAATGTGCTGTGCCAAATGGTTAAGGCATTAGGGACACAGATGGAGTCTAAATGTATTGTTCATTCATTCAGGTCTGACACATTTAAGGACTTTTCAAAAACTTTCCAGGTCCAATACCCTCAAATTCAAAAACCCAAATGCATCAGGCATTTTGAGACAGGGGTCAAGTGTTGCTACTTTCACACACAGAGAATGCTTGCTCATGTTGAGCATCTGTGGATTTGTCATGTTTTCACATTTGGTATTAAAAATGGTCTGGATGGAAGACATGAAAGCTGTTGACAAAAACAGACATAGTCATCATTGTCATAGTCAGATCAATTTGAATGATAAAAAGAAATGTAATCCTCTATATAGCCCTCATCCATGTATTAAGTGCATAGACAAAGAAATTTAGCAAAATCAATGCATTAACCTCAGTAAATAATCGTGAAATTAGGTAAGAATTGATTGAATTTGAATTTCAGACAGAAACAAGGTTGTATGATTGGGTAAGACTCTTTTCAGACAAGACATGAAGGCTTTCGACAGCAACAAGGTTGCACATCTGCACACTGTTGCACTACATGACAAGTCGTGATGTGACCTTCCCTTTTGTGAGACAAAGCTGAGGCAGTGTGTGTGTGCTGACGTCTTTAATGATTTCAAATGACATTACCTCTGTTCCTCTTACCTGTTCTGCACCATATGGTGACCTTCCCTTCACAAAGTCAGACGAGCATGCTTGCGCTCTCTTTCACACAAACACAGACGCAGCCACACACACACTCATGCACACACACACACACACAGGATGAAAGAAAAGAATTATGCCTTCATGATGTACCATTACCATGTCTCATTTGGGCACTTTTAAGAATGCCACTTCCCCATTGCACAACAAAATTAGAGCTTGTTGTCTTTCCCCCAACCACACAGAGGGAGTTCATGGCGTAGAAAGCTGTAAAAAATTAGCATATTGACGTATATAAGAATACAGGCCAGAGACTTGTCACGCTACAATAGATAGAAACTAATCAAAACAGGCCAGGTCCCTGTACAAATCACATCAGACTGTACTTTATTCACAAGCAGAGACAACAGATAACAACCACAGTTGGGGCCCATTTAGAATCTCTCCCTCAACAGGAACTGTTTATTGAATGGAGATTGGCACCCACAATATAGATGCATTTTATATTACTGGGCTAATGCTATAAATGGTCCATTATCATTTACACCTAAAATGGGATCACCCCTGTTCAAAAACAAACAAACAAAAACAAAAACAAAACAAAGCTGTCCAGATGCGACGGCAGTCATTTGATGAGCTGAGGTCAGTTCCAAGAGTCAAAGGGATTAATTGCAATCCAGTTCACTGAAAAGGGCAATGATTTGGAGTCATTCTCAACTGCATTTCCCAGCACGTGGACAACCACAAGGCTCTAGGACAGACATTAAAGAGACCTGAAGCCCACATGTGCTGAACAAAACTACAAACGAACCTCAAATATTCCTGACAACCTGAAGTTGTCTACATCAAGCAGATGTACTGTAATGTATAATAAACATATTTTTATGAAAAGTCATCTGTCATTTAAAAAAGTATGCTAGACTATCTGACTGTATAGATCCAAGTGCTTCCAACAGACAGTATATTTGTTACCCAATAACAATGCACTGCTTGCTTTAAAAGTAGTGTGTAACCTGAGGTTTCTTTGGTGTGCTGTTACAAACAGCCATCGGTATCACAGAAGACACACAGGTGCAATACACACACCACACACACACCACACACACACACACACCACACACACACACGCACGTACACACACATGCACGCGCACAAAAACACCTCATAGAAAACTATATTAAAATCCCTTAACATCCAAAAACACAAACACACACATACATACACACACACACACACACACACACACAGGAATACCTCACGGAAAACTATATTAAAATCTCTTGACATCCAAAAATACTGCACATCTATATGTGTGTGCTCGTGCTTTCCTGCTGTGTTGATACATATAGTTTGATCAACTGCCACACATCTCAGGTAAAACAACATAACATTTCAAATGGATCAGGAGCTATAAATAACACAATATTATTAAAATACAAATATTAAGAGCTTTTGGTTCACACATCCACAGTGTGAAGAAAGTACAACACACACTTAGCACATCGCTATTTACAGAATAACTCATTTATGATTACACACTACACACACTCACGCTGGATGGGGTGTGAGTGTGTGTGTGTGTAAGTGAGAGAGAGGGAAGGAAGGAGGGGGGAGAGAGAGAGAGAGAGAGAGAAAGTGCGTGTATGAAAGAGACAGAAAAAGACAATGTACGTGAGAGAGAGAGTGTGTGTATGTATGTGAGAGAAGGGAGGGAGAGGGAGGGGGAGAGAGAGAGAGAGAGAGAGAGAGAGAGTGTGTATGAAAGAGAGACAGAAAAAGAGTGTATGTGAGAGAGAGAAAAAGTGTGTGTGTTGTGAGAGAGAGGGAGGGAGGGGCAGAGAGAGAGTGTGTGTGTGTGTGTGTATGAAAGAGATACAGAAAAAGAGAGTGCATGTGAGAGAGAGAGAGAGGTGTGTGTATGTGAGAGAGAGGAGGGAGGGGGAGAGAGAGAGAGAGAGTGTGTGTGAGAAGAGAGACAGAAAAAGAGAGTGTACGTGAGAGAGAGAGAGAGAGAGGAGAGAGAGAGTGTGTGTGTGTGTATGTGTGTGTGTGTGTGTGTGTGTGTGTGTGTGTGTGTTGTGCTTCAGCTCTCATCCTTTGGGCTGCGGCCTGTCTTACTGAGGACGGTGCTGAGTTCACTAAGGAGGTTAGCAGGTAGCTGTCCTCCACCTCCCCCCAGGAGGGACTTCTTCTGCTGGGCCAGGCCAGGCGCCACCCCTCCTGCAAGTGCCACTGGACCTCTAGGAGGTTGGTAAGTTCTGGTAGCAGACCAGTCTTGCTGCTTCTCCTTGGCTGCAGCCATTACATTGAGTCTTTGGTTGGTCGCTGGTGGTGGCAGGTGCTGGCCTCCACCGGCTAGAATTTGAGGCTTCGTGATTGGCTGTGCCATTGCTATTTTGTTTGGTTTAGCACCTGCTGTCTTTTGCGCTGTGTCTGCCGCTGTTTTTGCACTGCCTTCCACTTGGGTTGCTGACTCAGTCTGGTTTGTTTCTCTGGCGGCCATTTTGTGCTTCTGATGTGTTCCGTGGGCTCTTGCTTCAGGAACCCCTGGCAGCTCCTTCTGCTTCAGTGACTTTGCTATGAGAGCTGCGTTGCGTTGGTGAAGAGCTCCCACTAAACCAATGCTTGGTTTTGTGTCCCCTCCATAAATATTGAGGGACGTCTTCCTCTTTGTCTGGAGAGCACAGCCAAGGAACACTACAGTAAACATTTGCATGGAACGTTCTGTGTTAAGACACTACATTTTTATTTAGTTGTGCCCTCAGTGGAGTTAATTAGCCATATTTTGTAGAGATCATCATTTTCATAGGGACACCCACATAAAAATAACACTTTGGTGAAATCTGGGTCGTGTCCCCTCCAAAGGTGGTCAGCACTGCCAACTTTGAGCCAAATCAAGCAATGGACTCTGAAGGGAGAACCTTGCAAAAAATGCTTCTATTTTTAAATAATACATTTAAAAGTAGTCATAAATGAATCATTGTATTTATGAACTGAAATCATACATTTAAATGTATAAAGCTATATTTACAAATGGATCACGTCTTCAAAATGCTAATCTCAACAACAAATCGATCCAAATATATTAAGGCTATCTATTAAAGCTAAATCTATAAAGCTTTGAAAAATCTGTTAAGCTTTTTGTTCTTGTTAGCATGCAAACTAGGCAAACCTTCAGTCTAGAGTCAGTCAGCCTTGGGCACTAAGAGCTAACACAAGAGGTCAGGGTGACTCTCACCTCAAGTGGGCCTTGGGATGTGGTTTGGGCAGGGCCTCGGTAGACAGCTGACACAGTTCTCTGCCGGATACCAGAAGGACACGAAGCACCCCAATCCACCCCATCTTTGGGCCAAAAGTCACTGCCATGCTGCGGACGCAAAACAAACAAACAGAAAAAGCATAGACCACATTGTGCTATTATTAATATATAATGGGGTGGTGGTATCGTAGCGGATATGGAACCTGGCTAGCATGCTTAGCCTGGGAATTGTTGGTTCGAATCCTGGCTGTCACCATTGTGCCCTTGAGCAAGGCACTAAACCCCAAGTTGCTCTGGGGGAGACTTGCCCTGAAGTAATTGATAGTTGACAAATGTAAGTCACTTAGGATAAAAGCGTTTGCTAAAAGCATCAATGTAAAAAAAAAAACATAAACGGAAAATCTATTCTCAGTTCCATCCAGCAGCTTCAGAAGAGGGCTTAGTTTACCTGTTTTCAAAAAAAAATATGCTAGCGAAACAAAAAAGTATACTAGTATTTTAGGCACTTACATACTTACCCTTCCTCACAATACTGATTTTAATTGTCTACCAATACTCTTTTAGAGACACTGTTGAATGAAATGAATACCAGTAGGTTTAGAACTCTCCATAGAGAGGCTCTTCATGCAAGCTATGACTTGAGATTCCAGTTGGGACTTGTGTGAGTCCAATTCAGATATTCCTTACATTCACTGCCACTTGTGACATTTTCTATAAATGCTAAGGAAAGCTTTGATTTTTTTTTATTTGAAATCCGAGTCATAGGTTACCTAAAAGTCTCTGACGAACGTGCATTCCTGCTGTGATGATGTTGAGCTCACTGCAACAGCTGCACGGGTCAAAGGAATCATTCTTGTAAATCCATGACCAAAAGGCTGGAGGCAGAGGATAAAAGCCTCCCACCATCACATATTCTGCACAGGTCTTTCTCACATGCAACACTGCATGCTACCGAACGCACTACACCAAAAACAAGCTCATGTTTACCGAGTATGAAACCAAAGCAAGCCTCTGCTCTTTGCCTGTTTAGATTGCTGTTTGTGTGCGTTTGTGTGGGTATGGATTGCCTTGACCATGCTGTAGGTCAAAGGAGTTGTGTAATCTTCAAGCTCAGAGCAACAACCGTAACAAATAAACAAACAAACAACGATAAAAAAAAACAAAAAACAACAGCAATCACAAACGCAACAAACACAACAAACACAAATGCTTCTCCTTTGCCCTGGCAACATCACCCCTGAACCTTCTCTTTTTATACACACCTTTACCCTGTTCCATTTATTTATTTATTTTCAACAGATGAAATATCTACCTTCTCTGTCTCTATGGAAACAGCATCATAGACTCCACTCCTGTATGTCTCTTGGAGTAGAACAAGCAATACCAGGAGAAGCCAAAGGGAAACCAAGTCCAACTAAGGGCCTTCACATCAATGCATACCCTTTCACCTCTGACCCCTGTTTTGTGTCCAAATACCGCAAGCGGGGTACTGACTGCCAAAAAACAGCCATGACCCCTCACCCCCCAATAAAGAAAACAGGATCATCATCTGCGCTTCCTGAAGACTTTTTTAGACAACTTGAATTAGTGGAGACAAGTCTTTGCCTTTCTGTTTCCTTTTCTGCTAAAAATGGAGCGAGTGTCTGGTGTGAGGGAATATGTGGAGAACAGCTCTGAAAAGCCACACGGAGGATCTGTAGAGCGCAGATAAGAGGGGAGCATTAGCTAGAGAGGCTATACAGATCAAAACAATGTCTGAATCAATCCGCTTCCTCAGTTTGTTCACTTTGTGTATTACTTAACTACAGTGTGTGTGTGTGTGTGTGTGTGTGTGTGTGTGTGTGTGTGTGTGTGTGTGTGTGTATGTGTGTGTGTGTGAATATGTGAATTGTGAATACATGAGGGTGTGAATGTGTGTCTGAGTGGAGAGAGAATATGTGCATGTATATGGATGTGGGAGAATATTTGAATTATGTGTGTGTGTGTGTGTGTGTATGTGTGTGTGTGTATGTGTTTTGAGTACGCAGCAGCCTCTGCAACCTTATTTCTGCTGACACTTTGCACAGTTAACATGATGTATGTTAGTGTGGGCCTCAAAAATAAGAGAGAGAGAAAGAGAAAGAGAGAGAGAAAATGAGGGAGGGAGGAGAGAGAGAGAGAAAGAGAAAGAGAGAGAAAAACTGAAATCTAGAGTGTGTTTGTGTTTTTCTTTCCTTGTAGATGTTGTTTAATGTTGTGTAATGCACATGCATTTTCAGATGGTATTATTTTTTTGTTTCCCCTCTGCCTATCTCTTCATGACTGAGTCCAGAGAATCTGAACAGGCACACGGGGCTTTAAAGAACATCTCTACAAAGATGGCCTATTTTTATGTGTGGGAACAAACGTTTGTGATAGAGCAGAAATCCATACAATATTTATCAATTTATGTAACTTTTTTATTTTATTTTTTATTTTTGAAAGATTATGATGCAATGGTTCAACTCTGGGTCATATACGACAAGACGTCAAAAGAATTACCCACAGTGCTTTGGGAAACAATGGAGATGGCTTCTGCAGCTGTCAATACACTCTGAAAGAAAAGTACTTCCTACAGGATTTAAGATTTTGTTGGCTTGTGTCTACAGAGCTCAGGGGGGTTGTTCAGAGGGCTCTGCGTCATTAATTCCCCCACTAGAAACTTTTGAAATGTGGACTATTAAAAAATATAACATATTATAACCGAAACAATGACATCAGCCAGATTGTGTCCTTAAAAATACACACTAATACACTGCCTATCTCAAACCATCTGTCATGATGTTTGTATAAACCATTTTTTTTCACCTTTTCCGAGCCAACTTGGATCTTACGATCACAGTGTTTCCTAGTCTTGTGAACTAGACTCTTTCACGTCGTTTCCCTTAGTACAAAGAGACTGGGACCTCTCAACAGACATATGTTAGCTTCCTGGTAGGCAGATACTTTCTGTGAACTTTAAAACCATTCACAGCCGCTTGGTGGTGGAGAGATCCCTGATTGTGGAGTGAAATGTAATTCTGAGCAGAAGCACTAGGTGGCACTAGCCTGGCTAGGTGTTTCCGGCATCTTATTGCATCAGCTAAAGGTAAATGCAACTGGGGTTTAGCAAAACTCATGGATTTTCATGCATTATTAGATTGACCGCTATCTACTTCTGGGTTGACTGCTTACTAGACAACATCTCTCCCATGCAGTGGAGTTACATTTACATTTATGCACGGTTTCATCCAAAGCAACTTACATTTGTCAACTATCGATTACATCAGGGCCAGTTTCCACAAGAGCAACTTAGGGTTAAGCGTCTTGCTCAAGGGCACAATGGTGGCAGCCGGGATTCAAACCCACGATTTCCAAGCTATTAGCATGCTAGTCCGGTTCCTTAACCAGATGTGAATGGCTCCTCGAGCTCACCTTTGATCTTATGACACAGGTAACCCAGTCCTGCTGAGACTCCTGGCTCTCACAGCAGAAATACCTTCAGTGGTGGGGATGAGGAATGATCAGACAGGTCATGGAAAAATCAACAAAGTCCGACTCCACAAAGCTCCAAACCCACAAGCAAAACAAATTAATCAGCCATTTCCATTTCTGTCGGTGACTCAGAAGAGGTCAGCCTTACTCATTTCAGCTCATGCCTCAGTGCATCCAAATAAGAGTTTGTTGGAAACAACTGTGCTTTATGTATAAACACTTCATTTGAGGGTGTCTACATAAGAGTGACATGAGCCTAGCATTAGCATGACATGATAACTACAATCACACAATTCTTTGTGTCATTAATGCTCTGCTTATGACTGTTGTCATGAAGTGTCATTTGTTTTGTTTTGTTTTGTAATGTAGAGTTGACACTGTTTGGGATGCAGACGTTACAGAAACCAAATGACACTTAATGACAACAGTCATAGACCTTACGGCAGTGTCATTAACGTTCATGATATGTGTCATGTCATGTATGTAGACACCTTTAAATAAAGTGTTATTGAATCTTAATGCACATGAGTGAATCAATCAGAAAGCATCAGCAAAACTAAGGCTCATAATCAGACTGGTCACTTAAACAGGGGAGGCTGATAGAGAGGCCATGTCAGCAGGCACCCTGCTTTCATAGCATCCAAGATAATATTTGGTTTCTGTGAGATTAAGAGCAGCCATAGCTGCTGTTTTTGTGCCAGGCGGCTTTGTATCCCATAATATGGTGAAATACATAGCAATACAATCTCCCATGGCGGCAGCGTCTCCCATAATATGCAGAAGTACACAGCAACACAATCTCCCTCTGCTGCTTGACTCATTTCCCAAACTTAATGGATCCGATATCCCCCCAACCCAGCCGCCCTCTCCCTGTGCCATTCCCCTCCATTGAGTCTGTTTACGAGAAAACGCAGGGGTAAAAAGGGTCATCGACCATCTGATTTGTGAGACGGCGAATTGCACTCACCATTGCTGTTTTTCTGTAAACACGGTGAAGCCCCAACTATTTTCAGAGAGAGTCACAAAGAGGGAGAGAGAAAGAAAAAGAGCGAGTGAAAGAGAGAGAGAAAAAGAGAGAGAAAGAGAAAGAGAGTCTCAAACAATGCAATTTGCTTCAGTTGGACAGTGGCCTGCTATCGATTTAGAAATATAACAGAACAGCCTATTTCACTCTGTTTTCCAACTGTGTAACCATGATTTTACAAAGATATATACATTCAAACAGAGGCTATCTGTCTCTATCATTTTCATTACTTTTAATGAAATTAATTTCACAAGGACCACAGCCCTATTATACTGCCCACAACAGGTCACCTAAGTAAAGGTGTGCTGCCTTTTCTTTTCAATACATGGAACCAATCTAATTCAGTATAGATTTCTGTGGAAAAAATGAGGTGCCAATTTGACGTCACCCCGAAACCAATTTGAGTTCAGCCATTCTGAAAAAAAAACAAGCTTATCATCTAATTATCTTTTAAATGACTAAAATGAAATGCTTTTATAAATGAGTAGCTTTATGTTCCCACTCCGAGACCATTGTTGCTATCACGTGTTCATCTACAATCCGTGCCAAATCAGGATGCCTAATACAGAGTCTGCCTCAAAGCATTTTTGTCATGTCAGTGATGGCGGGCGACACACATCATGCTGGCTGATGTGCCCAACAGCAGAGGTCGTTTGTTGTCTAAGCCCTCACCATCTCTACCTTACTGTGTGTGCTCCGTCTCTATCCATCCCTGAGTCTCTGTCCATGCCATCTCTCCACTTTCCCTCCACCTTTCCTGGTCCCTCGCTCCCCCTCTCACTAGAGCAAACTGGCCCATTTAACGGAAGAACCATTTGTCACACTCGCTTCCCCACCGTGTAGACAAAGAATTATGAAAGATGATAATTGGGGGGACTCTATTGTTTTGTTTTGTTTTGTTTTGTTTTGTTTTGTTCTGTTTTTTCCAGTCTTTTCCCCCCAACTGCAAAAATGACACTGGTTGACAGGGGCCATGAATAACAATCACACAACATTATTAAAACAAAATAAAGTTGCAGCGATACATCCCATTTCCTATCTAGAGTGAGAAAAATATCTAAAAAAAAACAAAACAACAACAATCATTTGTTTTTGTTAAGGGGCGATTACATTTAATCAATTGTATTACGGTGCAAAATAAATGGATGTCGCCAGTCATTTTGATGGGTCTGTTCCATTGATGCGCTCCGAGCGGAACGTTTGAGCCATGCATCTTCACAGAAGATAGGAGAGAAGGGAACAAAAAGGAAAGCAAGCCTCATGGAGGAGGAAGGCACTATAATACACAAATAATTAAAAATCCATCTCAATAATGCGCATAGCAATTCCATTACGTCCTTCAATTTGGCCAAACTAATGTTGACTAATGGCACTTCTGCTGCACCACTCTTTTGAAGGCATTTTAACGCATAGACGGCTGCAGATTTAATTGTGGCGTCCACATCTGCTCCCTGGAGTGCGCATTCCCTTGTCTGCATGTAATCATTTTCCATCTGGGTCATTCGGAGAGCATGTGTATGGCTCAGGGTGAAGCCCCCTCAGGAGCGGTCGAGAGGGGACCCCACACTCAGTGTTAGACCGTGCTGATACCTGCTCGGGGGTTTCATCTTCCTCCTCACACCCAGGTAGCATTTCACGGACGTCAAAGGCACCTCCTTCTCGGCCTTAGTGCTCTGCAAGAAACAAGGCACCTGTTAGGCTGCCATCACTGCTGAGAGACCCAACACATGGCAGGAGACGACCAAGTCTTGATTAACTTAAAGGAGAAATCCAGTGCAAATCAATTCACAGCCCTGTTGTTCAAGGTCACTGTGTGCTGTCTGTAGGAAAAGGAACAGGAAGATTTGATGCAACATAGACCAAATAAAGAACTGGCAACTTTAACGGAATGACGCATGTAGAAAAATCAAACTGAAAGTGAGTTTCTGTGCCCCATTCAGTTAGTGTTAAATGCCAACTCACTATCTGGTCTATGTTGTATACATTTTTTTACCAATCTTTGCACTACATTACATTACAATTATGCATTTAGCAGATGCTTTTATCCAAAGCGACTTCCTAGAGAGGATAACATTCAAGCTACAACACAATGAAAGAAACTAACAAAGAGTGCATATCGCTAACATAAAAACTGCACTATTTTAAGTTGACAGTGCAATAGTGTAATAAAAGTGCAGTATAAAAGAGATATTAAGTATAAGAGGTTAAGTGCATTCTCAAGATTCAAGCCAGGAGATATTCTTGGAGGAGCTGGGTCTTCAAGAGTTTCTTGAAGGTGGAGAGGGTATCTGTTGATCCGGTAGCACTTGGAAGGTCATTCCATCAGCGTGGAACAATCTTTGACTACTATACTCACAACCATTCATTATGTAAGTGATTCACAACACAAGACAAAAATGAAACAGATTACACATGAAGAATCCAAACTGAATTAGGATTATGCATGATGCGATCCTTTGGAAACATGAATCTGTGGCATAAGAAAGATGATGAAATAGACAAAAAGTCATGACACTGATGCTTATGTGGAATGGAAAATTATTTCTGATTCCTTAAGACTGTCACTGCCTTCTTCCCTTCCACATACGCACTCACTATTTCAGGATCATAGAAACTAACAGTGAGACGAAGTATACAGACATGTGTACTTAACCAGACACACACACACACACACACACACACGTGACATTTCAAATCTGACACCCTCACACAGTCTCTTCCCCGTGCAGAGTTTGGAGAAGCAATAAAAGGAATTGATTCTTCGAGTATATCAATTAAATTTCCGCAAGACTGATCATTTCCACCTTCCTGGCGTGATAATTAGCCAGATTCTGAAGCAGGCACACATTAGGCTAATTAAGAACAGAACAGCCTTCATTCAGAGTGGTTTCGCCTCCTTGGCCATAACTACCCACCACACCACGCCACACATCAGCCCCCCCCCCCCCATCCCCACCTCCAACACACACATACACACACACACGCACGCATGCACGCACACACACATACACACACACACACCTCCCTCAGATCAATTATTAACACATCTACACACAACACATCCACACTTTTACAAACTACGTCTCAACACACTCCGACCACCCAGGAGACGTTGGTGTGTCTGTGTGTGTGCGTGCGTGTGTGTGTATGTGTGTGTATATCTATGTGTGAGAGTGAGAGTGAGTAAGAGATAGAGAGAGAGAGAGGAAGAGAGAGAGAGAGATAGAGAGAGAGACAGAGAGCTATTGCCTCAGGCTACATGCTGTGTAGTCATCTTCCATCTGCTGTGGTCATCCTACATGTCTTCTCTTACTATGATGGGGAGGAAGTAGCTTTTCCTACTTTTTGAAAGTAGAATTTAGAACATTTGGTATACATGACACGGCAGCTTTCATCCAGACTGGATTTTGCCAAAAAACCTCTTTCACTTTTAATAATGTAAAGATCAACTGTAGTATAGCCTCACCAGTTCCACTAAAGAATCTCTCTCACACACACACACACACACACACAGTATAGGCATATATTTGCTTTCCTGAATTCCTACACACGCACGCACGCACGCACACACACACACACACCCGCGCGCATATGCAGGCAAACACTCCCACACACTTCCGCACACAAACATCCATACATATTCCTGAGAACCCACCCACCCACACACACACACACACACACACACAAAAACACATGCACGCTGAGGTTGATGGCTTGGTGGTTGGCATTAACAATTAGAGGCAATTAAGAGTTTGCATTGCTTCAGTGCTCTGATTGTCTGCAGTGCTGTTTGCTTTGCAGTGTTTTTTTCTGACCCTCCAGGCAGAAATGAGAGAACACAGAGAGGAAGGAAGAGAAGGAGAGACAGAGAGAATCAGTGAGAGAACTGAACAGAGGAGAGATGCTTCATTTTCTACTTGCATAGCAGTTACTGAACGCTAGAATGGAAGATTTTGAGACAGACTTTAGAGACAGCAAAAGAACTACAGTTTTTTTTTTAATTCATTAAAGCAAATTAAATCACAAATGTTTTTGAATCATCTTTTGTCAACACAGAAACACAGTGTTTGTAAGTGAATGTGTGTTTGTGAGTGAGTGTGTGAGTGAGTGAATAAGTGAGTGAGTGAGTGACTGAGTGAGTGTGTTTGTGAATGAGTGAGTGCATGTGAGTGAATGAGTGTGTGTTTGTGAGTGAGTGAATTTCTGAGTGAGTGAGTGAGTGAGTGAGTGAGTGAGTGAGTGAGTGAGTGAGCAGTTTGTGTTTGTGAGTGAGTGACTGAGTGTGTGTGAGTGAATGAGTGTGTGTTTGTGAGTGAATGAGTGTGTGTTTGTGAGTGAGTGAGTGAGTGAGGGAGTGAGTGAGTGATTGAGTGAGTAAATGTGTGAGTGAGTGCGTGTTTGTGAGTGAGTGAGTGAATGAATGAGCGAGTGTGTTTGTGAGTAAGGGATTGAGTGAGTGAGTGAGTGAGTGAGTGAGTGTGTGTGTGTGAAAGTGTGAGTGAGTGAGTGAGTGAATGAATGAGCGAGTGTGTTTGTGAGTAAGTGATTGAGTGAGTGAGTGAGTGAGTGAGTGAGTGTGTGTGAAAGTGTGAGTGAGTGAGTGAGTGAGTGAATGAAACATGGGACTCACTTTCATGTCCTTGTACAAAACAAGCTTCTTGTCTCGGAGCATCAAGTAGCGGTCCTGAAACTTGTGGCCAGAGAGCAGCTTGGAGGAGCCATCTTTGAATTTCACCTGTTCCCCTTTCATTGAGTCCTTTAGCTTTTCTGTGAACACACACACACACACACACACGGCAATACACACGGCAATACACACATACATAAAATCAATAAGGACAGAGGAAGGCGATTCAGCTTTTCCAGCATAAACTACAAGAAATGCTTCTATCTGCATACAGTCCAGCAATAACACACACACACACACACACACACACACACACACACACCTTGTACTAATGTACTCAGGGGAATATGGCAGTAACTGTGTCCGCTGGTATGGAAAGACTAATAGACACATATGTATAGATATGTATTCCACATGACTAAGCTTAGCTACCCAAGTCATTACTCTCTTAGGGGTCTAAGAGAACCGGCCGCATATGATATCACTGTTCACTAAGAGGCCATTAAAGGAACAGGTACTTCCTACAGTCTTCTCTTACTGGTGGGCTTAATGGCATGAGGAGCCAGGGGGGTGGGGTTGGGGGTGGTTGGAGGAGCGAGACGATTGAGCTTGAGCAACTTGTTCGAGAAACAAATTGATTCCTGTTCCACTCGGTGGAGATACAGGAAGAATCGATTAATAGGCTGTTGTTGGGTAATGGATTACAACCAGGTAGGGGCCTTTCAGTGAGGGCAGTCACTGTGGGTGAAGTTAAAATGCAGTGATTGGAAATTATATTATATTAGCATATATGTTATATCAGAATAATATTAGCGTGGACAAAGAACTTTCCGGCAAAAGGCAAAACGACAAATATAAGAAACGGTATTGATCAGAAACAGTATTGATCACACAGGGAATGAGGTGATAACGCTACTGTAGACCTACACAGAGTGCAGCCCGTTCGGTTCCTCCACCTGTGTGTTTCTCTTGCTGGTCACAG
>PYXC01002375.1:65000-67500 GCA_015244755.2 Tenualosa ilisha
GGTACCCTCATCAGTGTTATCATCTTGTAACTCTATACCTCTTTTTCTGTCTCTCTATCTTTCTCTCTCTCTCTCTCTCTCTTCCCTTTGCTCTGTCTCTCTCTCTCTCTCTATTCACTTTGTCTCTCTCTGTTTTTGTCTTACTCTGTCTCTCTCCCTCCATCTATTTGCTCTTTGCTCTCTCATCTCTTTCCCTTGGCTCTGTCTCTCTCTCTTCCTCTCTTTACTCTTCACTTTCTCTCTCTGTCTTTTCATCTTGCTCTCCCACCCTCCCTCTATTTACTCTTTTCTCTCTCTGTCCTTTTTCCATCTTGCTCTCTCTCTCTCTCTCTCCCTCTTTCTCCCCCTATTTTTCCCATCTTGCTCTCTCTCTCTCTCCCTCTTTCTCCCCCTTTTTTTCCATCTTGCTCTCTCTCCCTCTTTCTCCTTCTTTTTTTCCATCTTGCTCTGTCCTCCCAGTGCCTGATGGTGCCGCTTTGTCACGCTAATGGCAGCGTTGCTAACTGATTAGCGGCTGAGCGCCCGCCTCGTGCCTCGCCGCTACCGTGGCGATCCAAACCAACGACCGAATGAGTGAACGGCAGGCGCGCCAAGCGTCAAATCCCATTAGGGGGGCATTGTGCTCCCTCCCTCGCCCCCCACCCCTATCCCCCCCAAAAAAAAGAAGAAAAAGAGAATATTTCCGTACAGTGAATATTCTCACACAATCCACACACCAGCCTACACACACACACACACACACACACACACCTCTACCACCAACTGTCTCCCATTCCCACAATTATGCCAAATTGCAAATTGAGCCAATTTTGTTTCCGAGCCGTCACACCCATAATAATAATAATAATAATAGCGGCACACCAAAAAAAGGCCTCACTCCACTGGGAGAGCTCCAGGCTTCCAGGTGCTGCAATAACAATACGTTCAAAAAAAGAAAAAATAATACAAAGATGAATAAAGTTTCCTAAGTGCTCTTCAATTTAGAGGCCACATCTAGACTTTTGTTATGTTAGTCCTTGTTGTTTTGTTGTGACGACCGACACGTAAACTCACGGCGAGAAAATTTCAGGGGACATTAGGATGCCTGTCGGCACGCGAGTCATCTCATCTGCTTCCTGTTTACACTTGTTCCGTTTTCGCTACTGGAAAATTGGGCGGCACATCACTTTCACTGCAGTGGCCGACGTGCCTTGATAACGAGACTTAAAAAGTCATCGACTTTTTTTCTCCATTTACATGTGTCGATTTGGAGCACAGTTTTACCCAAAACAACAGACAATTGCAGAACAATGATGAAGCAACAGCTTAGAGAAAGACTAGCACTCATCCAAATCACCTCCAGTACAGAAGGGAGAGAGACAGTCAGAGTGTTAGTTAGGAGTCATTTAATTTGATTATTTGATTTGTGTTCCTGTATCTTACCTACAGTGTACTACTACGTGTAACAGTAACCAGCTGGTTGCTAGCTGAGCAGTGTGTATATTAGTACACCTCCCCTCTGACACCTTAAAAGAGAAATCTGGAGTGAATCAATTTATAGCCCTGTTGTTCACCAGAAATGCATAAGTGAAAATAGCACCACAAAACATCCTCTCCATGAGCTCATCACTCCCACTGTGTGAGCCAAATTACCCACAATGCAGTTGTAGGTGGCACCTGTAACTAGGAAGTGCAAGAGGAAATAAACAAAAACAGAACCAAAGGAAAAACAAACCAAAACATGGACATACGTTAGCCAAGTGCTCCAAAGCTAAATCTAAAATAAATGTTCAATAGAGCTAGGTTGTTGCATGGACTATTATTCTGGGGTTGTGATACAGAGGTGAAACAGCGCCATCATCAGTAGGTGAATTCCCTTTCTGGTACCTCTGCATTTAGACACATCTAGCAGACAGCAGACTGTGTTGTGACATGCATTCCCTGAGTGACATATAGGCTACATGTGTTTTCCATCTCATTTCCTGTCCAAAATAGACTCACTTGCATGGAAATGTTTGTCCAAAATGTTGCTTGATTTGTTGGTAGTGCGTCTGACACGTTGCTAAATATAGCAGCCAAGTTGCTAAGTATAGCAGCCAAGTTGCTAAGTATAGCAGCCAAGTTGCTAAGTATAGCAGCCAAGTTGCTAAGTATAGCAGCCAAGTTGCTAAATATAGCAGCCAAGTTGCTAAGTATAGCAGCCAAGTTGCTAAGTATAGCAGCCAAGTTGCTAAGTATAGCAGCCAAGTTGCTAAGTATAGCAGCCAAGTTGCTAAATATAGCAGCCAAGTTGCTAATATAGCAATGCTAAATATAGCAGCCAAGTTGCTAAGTATAGCAGCCAAGTTGCTAAGTATAGCAGCCAAGTTGCTAAGTATAGCAGCCAAGTTGCTAAGTATAGCAGCCAAGTTGCTAAGTTGGCAACACTGTTGTGAGAACTGTAACATTGCTAATGTTGTTTCAGTGTCTATCAGTGCTTATGGGGAGCTGCAGGATTGTAATGTTAGATTGCCAGGACACT
>PYXC01002375.1:70000-80000 GCA_015244755.2 Tenualosa ilisha
GTTTGATAAGTTGGACTGTATGTACGACAGAACAATGGCTAGATATCCACCTTTTAGATTCATTTCCTTGACTAATACTTTTGCCCAAAGGGACTTATGTTGTAATGAATTGGTCTACAGTAGTGATTCCCAACCAGGGGTACACATACCCACACACTGCAGGGGGTTTGTGGAAATTTTTAATAACAATTTATTTCCAAGATGATAAATAAATATTCTCAGTCATTTTACGTTAAGCCCGTCAATAAAATGGTACGTGTGCGCTACAACTGGTTTCCCCGGGGAGACAAAAACCTGCGGCAATAATAATCAGTAGTGTTAGGTTCTACTTCTGGAGAATCATCAACACGTATGAGTGAGGGGGTACTCATGGTATGACAGAAAGGCTCAGGGGGAACAGAAGACATAAAAGGTTGGGAAACACTGGTCTGCAGTATCAGCAAGTCAGATCTGTGTATATATTTTCAAAATATATATATACAAAACACACACCCAGGAAAAAGTGGGAAACGTGTTTGTGTGTGTGTGTGTGTGTGTGTGTGTGTGTGTGTGTGTGTGTCTGTGTCTTGTAGGGTGGGGGTCCAGCAGAACCAGGAAGGGACATGAAATTAGGATGCCACCCCAAGTCCAAATCAAGACTAGGGTATCTGCAGGCTCTTGCAAAACGTGTGAACAGATGTGATCTGAGCAATGACCCGTGCCGTACCCAGGGCAGACACCCAGTACGGGTAAAGCTCCTTGGCCAGCAACGCGTCCTCGCTCTGGGCCAGAAAGGCCTTGAGGGTGTCCGTCACGTCCCCCAGCCGGTGGTCCTGGACACGAAGTTTCACATTGCGGGCATCCCGACGGAACTCCTCCAGCAGCTGGGACACCCGCGTTGGGTCGCCGCTCTTCTGATAGATGCCTTCAAGGCACAGGCCTGGAAGTGGCACAACCAGAAACACAATAGAATTTCCTTAATTAATATAATTAATCCTTAATTTCCTTCGGGATAAATAAAGTAACTCTACTCTACTCTACTACTCTATAAGAACTTTCCAGTAAGAGCCTAACAAGTATAATAACATTTGAGTTATTATACTCAATTTAATAACTTACAAGTGAGAAAGCACTAACTTCCTTAGAGGAAGCATAAAAGGACCCCTAAAGTAGGCAGACAAATGAAATACCTGGACAAAGAGAGAGAGAAGTAAGCCGCTTTGGACAAAAGCCTGTGCTGAATGCATAATCAAAACGCAAAAGTATTCTGCATTTAAACAAGAAATAAATCAGCTGCACAGTTTTGTGACACCTGCAGTATGCCACTGTGCATTCATCTGGTATAGTAGAGGAGTGTGTGTCTGTGTGTGTGTGAGTGAGTGAATGAGTGAGTGTGTGCGTTTGTGTGAGAGAGTGAGTGAGTGAGTGAGTGAGTGAGTGAGTGTCCGTTTGTGTGAGAGAGTGAGTGAGTGAGTGATGAGTGAGAGTGTGAGGTGTGTGGGAGTGAGTGAGTGAGTGAGTGAGTGAGTGAGTGAGTGAGTGGTGAGCGAGTGAGTGTGTGTCCGTTTGAGAGAGAGAGTGAGTGAGTGAGTGAGTGAGTGAGTGGTGTCGTTTGGTGAGAGAGTGAGTGAGTGAGTGAGTGAATGAGTGAGTTGTGTGAGCGAGTGAGTGTGTCCGTTTGTGAGAGAGTGAGTGAGTGAGTGAGAAGTGTGTGTCCTTTTGTGTGAGAGAATGAGTGAGTGAGTGAGTGAGTGAGCGAGTGTGAAGAGAGAGAGAGAGAGAGAGAGAGAGAGTGTATGTGTGTGTGCTTTATCAATTCAGTCATGTTTTTAGACCTCTATTGTAGTTCACAGGGGAGAACGTGTTTATGTCAGGATGTGTTTAGCCAAGTAATCAACTGCAGTGTAAAACTAACAAATGAAAGAAAAAGAACCAGCTAACAGTTAACATGACAAACTATTTCATGATTCAAAGTTCATCTATAACTGGATCAATTAATGCACTGCTATACCATGAGTTATTGGGGTTATTTATCTACAAGCTCTGACAAAAAGACTGACAGCAGAATTATGGGAGGAGGAGGAGCAGCGGAGAGAAGAATTATGGAGAGGGATAGGGGTGGGTGGGGGTGTCTCACCATACTGAGTGACGAAAGCGATGCAGCTGTCCACCACGATGGGGATGTCGTTCTTGCTGAGCTGCTGGTTGCCTAGCGCCCGGCCGTCTGTGCCGGCTGCCTGCTGGATGGCCGCGTGCCAGAGGGTGAAGTCCAGACGGGAGTGGCCGTGGATGTACACTGTCCTGTGGAGTCACCGCACAGATGGAGACGTGTAAATACACGCACGCACGCACGCACACACACACCACACACAGTTACCACACTCACCAACACACACACATGCTCGTGCACACACACACACACACACACACACATACACACACACACTTATCATACTCATACATGCACACATACACACAAAAACACATACACACACCCCAAACATAGTTTAAGTCATCACCTTCCACTCTCCACCATCAGCAGCACCTGAATTCTTTCCTCGCCTTCCACATGTGTCGACACCGCTGAGAGAGAGAGAGAGACAGAGAGAGAGACAGGGAGACCGTCAGATATTCACATGCATTGACACCGCTCAGAGAGAGAGACAGGGAGACAGTCAGATATCCACATGTGTCGACACCGTTGAGAGAGAGAGAGAGAGACAGGGAGACAGTCAGATATCCACATGTGTCGACACCGTTGAGAGAGAGAGAGAGAGACAGGGAGACAGTCAGATATCCACATGTGTCGACACCGCTGAGAGAGAGAGACAGGGAGACAGTCAGATATCCAGATGCGCTGACACCATTGAGAGAGAGAGAGACAGGGAGACAGCCAGATATCCTCATGTGTCGACACCGTTGAGAGAGAGAGAGACAGGGAGACAGTCAGATATCCTGAACAGCTTTGTAGTTCAAAGCTCCTTCACCACACTTTGTTTTAACAGCAGGTTTTACCAGATTTTTTTCTGCTGAGATCTCAGAGACATGATTGGGTTATATTTGCTAAAACATCAGAGAAGTAATTAGGCCTTTTCCCATTTCGAGATATACACACAAGCAGTGGTGCTTTAAAGTCAATTCTAAACACAGACAGCCAAGTGGCTCAGAGTTGTGAGGAGGACAGTGAATTATGTTCATAACTTTCATGGGTTATTTAGTTGTTCTGTTTCCAATGAGGGTAATAGATTTTGATTATCCTGGTCACAGTATTAACCTGTGTCACAGCAATAAATTAAACTGTAAAAGAAAGAGGGAAGGAGACACACGTTTTCTCTCTCACACACACAATAGAAAGACAGAGAGGAAGGGAGAAAAAAGTTGTAAGAAATTTGAAAAAAAAGAGAAGGGATGGACAGAGAGAGAGGGGAAGAGAGAGAGAGAGAGAGAGAGAGAGACAGATTTTGTGTGTAATTGTGTGTGTGTGTGTGTGTGTGATAAGCAGGCACTGTGATCTCTTCCTGTCAGTGAACATTAACACAAATACAGCCTGGTGTCGTGTGACTTCCCAATGTTTACCACACAAATACACACACATACACACAAACACTCTCTGTCTGCCAAACAGATACACACACACATACACCATGCCCCCCCCCCTCTCTTTCACTCTCTCATCTTCCACAAACAAAGAACCGATCACTGGCGCATTTATCACCAACCATTCCCTATTCCCTTCAACAAACACACACACACAGTCGACAACCATTCCACATTCCCTTCAACACACAAACACACACACAATCAACAACCATTCCACATTCCCTTCAACACACACACACACACACACACACACACACACACTCCACATTCCACATATCCTTCAAGGTCAAAACAAAAATATCTAGACAGCCCCATCCTCCATGAACACAGCAGGGACAGACTTTGCATTGCAACTGTTAGAAAAAATTTCTTTAAAAAAAAAAAATTATATTTCAGACTCTCAGAAGACTATGACCAGGTGGCCGTGTAATAAACATCCCTATGGTTGTGTTCCAGGGTTCTTATGATTAAGGAGAAAAATGAATATGTGTATCAACCAAGCTCTGACACTCCTGTTGAAAGCTCTAAATGGCAAAAGGTGCTTGACCTAGCTTGGTTTATGATTATATTTTAACCCATTGCATTTTGCAGCAGAAATGTCACTCTACTGACACACACACACACACACACACACACACACACACACACACACACACACACACACTCGTCTGACAATCATAGGGCCCCATGAAATCTGTTTTATTTTTTCGGATTTCTTCAGATTTCTTTTTTGCTGCTTTTTTAACCTCTATAGAACTTCGTTGAGTTGAGGCCCAGTCACATCAGTGTATGTTACTGGGGTCAGAGGGCCCAATCCACATGCTCTCCCACACTCACACGCCCATACACCTAACCCTCTCAGCCTATAACAGATACAGAATAGCCTATCTATGTGGATCTATCTATATGGATATAAAATTATCATGAATTTGCTAGGAAAACAATGTTTTCAATGTCATGAACATTTCACAAAATGTTTTTCAGGTAAAGTATGCATACCGCTGCCTTATAAATGTTTCATGAACAGCATGAAAGAAACTTTGTAAATCCATGTCACTCTCTAGATAAAAGTGTCTACTAATACCAGCCAACTTTACTTTTAATTTATTTTTTATTATTTAATTAATAATTAAAAATAATTCAAAAAAAGACTTCAACCTGGTATAGAGCACTGTGTGTGTGTGTGTGTGTGTGTGTGTGTGTGTCATTGCTCCCTGTTGTCTACATGTTCATCAGAAGCCTCTACCAGGCCCTTTCTTCTGCTTACCTGCTTTCAATCTGTTGTGGACCACAGACTGTTATTGTTTACTGTTTTTGTTTGTCTGGCTCATGTATCGAACTCTAGACCTGTTGTTGTGTTTACAAAAACTTTTGCCTGATGCCTGATGCGGTCTCTCCACCATCTGTTTTCAGCACAACCTCCAGTAAACTTTCACAATTATGACCAATCGTGAGTTCTATTGTGAGGATTTTTTTTCTTCATTTTACAAACAACCAGTTACTTTTACCATAATACTTTAATTAGCTTACAACATTTAAAAAATACAATTCGCTTGCAAAAATTCAAAACTGGTCATTTAAGGCCACCCAGATCACAGATGGGTAGCATACCTCTGGAAAATAACAACTTTGAACGAGAAAAAAATTAATCAAGTGTCTTTTGTTAACAATCCCAACTAACTGAGGAAGAGAAGTTTTTTGCATTCATGCTAGGTTATATGCTAAGCCTGTTTGTTCACAGACAACCAGAGGCAAGTGTAGGACATTTTATTTTAACCTCCTCTGCAAGCACTTGTCAGCTTCAACAGAATACCAGACCCTTGGTCAAGTCAGAAACACAACCGCCCAAACACGCTGCTGCCTTCTATGAGATATTACTGCTGGGTTCCTGCAAAGGCAGGAAAATATGTTCCAATTTCACGCTTTGACTAAACACCAGTGCTCCTGCTGTAGTGGAATAGCCTTGCTTATACACGACTACTGTGTGTGTATGTGTGTGTGTGAAAGAGAGAGAGAGAGAGAGAGAGAGAGAGAGAGAGAGTGTGTGTATGTATGAGAGAGAGAGAGAGAGAGAAAGAGAGAGAGTGGGAGAGAGAGTGTGTGTGTGTGTTGAGTGTGTGTGTGTGTGTGTCTTGAGACTATGCGTTTCCTAATTGTTGTTCTACTCCTGGAGCAAAGTTTCAAGGGCAAGGCAGGGGCTCGTAGGCAGAAGCAGAGGCGGAGTCAGCAGTGGCGGCAGCCTACGTCCCCGTGGCAACACCAGAGCAGACTCCTATCAGCCCTGAGTGTTGTTGTTGACTTGGTAGGAAAGGCTATTATGGAGGGAGCAACTGAATGCAAACACGGCTCCTATCAATGTTTGAACTAACAAATAGAGAACCAAAGTAGCCCAGGGGTGCATTAAAACAAAAGGGTACTTTCTGTCTGTATTAGGTCTACCTCGCTCCACTGGGGCAACAACAGCTCGGCTAGAGGATCATGGATGAATTATGAAGAGGCCCAGTCTTGTTGCTTAGAGAATTTGTTTGATGACTGTAATTACTGTGCTTGACTGACCAGCAAACCTGCCTGACCTGAAACCCATGGGGAATCTACTGGGCATTGTCAAGAGGAAGATGAGAGACACAAGACATGTTTACAATAAGTTGAAAGAGGCTAATTAAGTTTACTGAACTCACGAGTTTCCACCAGTTTTTCAAGTAAGTTTTACTTTTTCTTTTTTACAGTGACTGCAGATTTGCTGGAAGCTGCAGCTGAAGCAACCTGGGCCTCCGTAACACCTCAGCAGTGGTGAATGCGGATTGTGTCCGTTGCACCTCAGCAGTGGTGAATGCAGATTGCGACTGTAACACCTCAGCAGTGGTGAATGCAGATTGCGTCCGTAACACCTCAGCAGTGGTGAATGCAGATTGCGTCCGTAACATCTCAGCAGTGCCGAATGCGGATTGTGTCAATAACACCTCAGCAGTAGTGAATGCGGTCTGCATCCAAGCCATGCCACACTGATGCAACAACTCATGCAAAAGGAGGCCCAACCAAGTATTTAGTGGCATATTGATATTGTATCTTTCAGATAATGAATTTGGGGTTTTCATTAGAAATAACCTTCAATCATCAAAATTAACACCAATACTTTCTTCATGTGTGAAGAATCTGTATAATGTACAATGTATATACAATGTTAAAGTTTCACTTTTTTTTCTTTTTCAAGAGTATTCACATTTTTTGAGCCCTACCTGTATCTATCAATCTAACTTCTCCTGAGCGACATCTACTACGCAGACTGTTTCAGCACCTTGGACAGCGACCAGACCGACCATTTGTGCAAAGTCAAAAAGACATGCATAGCATGGCTCAAACTCTTGTCTCCACCAGTTCTAATCCAAAGAAAGGGACACGAAGGATCAACTCATACCGTGCAAAAACACATGTTCCGCTCACAGCGCTCATGTAAGGGACTCGAAAATTCTGTGAAGTGGACAGATGGAACAAGGATCACAGAGCTATTCCGCACGGCTATGGAGAACAATGGGCTTGTCTTTTAGGAGTGTGTCTGCAATCATTTGTAACAAAGGCATGGTAGATTCACAAATTACAGTTTACTTCGTCACCAGTCAAGAGCCAATTTCGGTTAATTTTGAGCTTGACACGAGTTTGGCCCTGAAAGATTGGCCACACACACACACACACACACACACACACACACAGAGGGAGAGAGAGAGAGAGAGAGAGAGAGAGAGAGAGAGACAAGTTCATCACAGCTGAATAGAGTCACTCTCTAAATCTCTTCTCCACTCTCAAGAACATCAATCTCTTTATCGACATCCCTTACACTCTTAATTTGGGTGACACACACTTTTTCAGCCCTCTTTTTTTATTATTAAGTTCTTTGGTATTAAACACACACACACACATACACACACACACGCACACACACACAGCTCATAACCCCCTTTAACAAAGTCTGACTGTGGATCACACCATCTGGGCATCCCACACAATACGTGAGGGAATTAGACTGACACACACAGACACCACACACACACACAAATCATAACCCCCTTTAACAAAGTCTGACTGTGGATCACACCATCTGGGCATCCCACACAATACGTGAGGGAATTAGACAGACATAAAGAGACACCACACACACACACAAATCATAACCCCCTTTAACAAAGCCTGACTGTGGATCACACCATTGGGGTATCCCACACCATGGGTGAGGGATTTAGACACACACACACACACACACACACACACACACACACACACACACACACGTACACAGACAAACACACACATACACGAACACACACACATACACTAGTCGCCCACTCTCACCCTGTCCAGGTCTCTTGTGTGTCATCACAAAACACAGACACCTAAACTGGATTAGCACCTTTGTTTATTACAGGGGCATGCCCATTCACTTCAGATTAGACCCAACATCGTTCACACAAGCACACATACACACACACACACACACACACACACAAAGGATTCGTCTCACGAAAGGCATATTTGTGTGCATTTCTGCTGTGGGTGTATGTCTGTGCCCGGTCTGTGCTTAGTCCTGCAAACAGACATCATAAGGCATTGAGACGACAGGTCTCTAAAACCTGTGAACACTGGCGGTGGGTCTGGGCTGCATTTGCATGGCTGCGGGGGTGATAGCGATGGTGGTGGTGGTGGACGCCTCCGTGTGGAGACACCTAAACTGATTACTGCACCAAGAGAAAGAAAAGAAGGCGAGGGCAAAGCCATCATCCACACCCCCCCTCCTCCTCCTCCTCCTTCCCCACACACACACACACACACACACACACACACACACACACCTGCCTCTAACGCAATCACCGGCAATGTTTGCAAACCTGGCCCAAAGGTGCCAATGCCTGTGTGAAGCTCAGCAGGCTCGAGGTCGCTGCAGGCGACGGCTCTTTGTGCGAGCGCTCCGAAAAAAGCACGCCTAAAATCTTTTCCTCTGGATAGAAATAACAGAAAAATAAAACCCCCAAAAACTAAAACAGGCTCTCAAACGCTCAGCTCTCAGAAGTCCTCGGCAGCTTGTTCTAAGGCGAGTCAAACTTCAATGCGGTGAGTGCGTGAAGGAGTACGTGTGGAAGACCGGTGGGTTTTTCAAAGGCACAGTGTGTTGCTGGTTGGTGAATCCTTAGTCAACTCCTTGCCAGTGTGCAAGCATCTCTCCCACAAAAAGGCTAGGTCTGATATGTCTATTCAGATGCTGCCATCAAAATTCACTTGACAGAAAACCCAGTCATTTCTATGGGCTTGATGCACAGGTTTTATAACTAAGCCTCCGCATCACACATTTCTAGTGGGTCTTGCTCCGTGTGTGTGTGCGTATGTGTGTGTCCATGTGTGTGTGTGAGTGTGTGTGCATGTCCATGTGTGTGTGTGAGTATGTGTGCGTGTCTATGTGTGTGTGTGCGTGTCCATGTGTGTCCATGTGTGTAAGTGTCCTTGTGCATGCATTTGTGTGTGTGTGTGTGTGTGTGTGTGTGTGTGCGCGTGTCCATGTGTGTCCATGTGTGTGTGTGAGTGTGCGTGTCCATGCTTGTCCGTGTGTGTGTGTGTGTGTGTGTCCATGTGTGTGTGTGTCCTTGCGCATCTGTGTGTGTGAGTGTGTGTGCGTGTCCATGTGTGCCCATGTGTGTGTGTGAGTGTGTGTGCGTGTCCATGTGTGTGTGTGTGTGTGTGTGTGTGTCCGTGTGTGTGTGTGTCCTTGCGTATGTGTGTGTGTGTGAGTGTGTGTGTGTGTGCGTGTCCATGTGTGTGTGTGTTCTTACTGATCTCCTGCAGGCGTCTGAGCTGCAGCACTCCCTCCTCAGCCTGGCCCTCTGGAGAACAGAAGGACAGATCGGAGCCCTCCAGGCCAAACCAGCCTACACGCCAGTGGTAAAGGTCGTGACCTTCCTTGTAGTACAGCCGGCCAATCAGCTCACAGTCCCGCCTTAGGATGGACTCGGCCTCTGCTGGCAAGAAACACTATGGGGAGATAGAGAAGAGAAGAGGAGAGAGGGAGAGAAAGAGAGAGAGAGAGCAGAGACACTTCAGGTGGAGACGCATCACTTCAAAGGTCCTCCTATAGACATGTGGAGGACCTTTGAAGTGATACGGAGTTGAGAAACTGGAAGTCCTGCCCTGCAGTGAAAGTATCCAATCGCACTGTTGGACGCGGTATGACTGACACTAACCTTTTGTTTACGAACTTTGTCACCATGGCGATAGCCATGTCACAAACATTGGCGCAGTCGTAGTGAGCAAATTGCCGTTTTAAATGACGCCTTTCCCCAGCTTTATTAGATTGATCTACAGGTAGATTTTGACATTGTTCAATTCAGATAATTCAGACTAAGTCCATACCACCTGCCGATTTGAGGTTTTGGATATCTCC
>PYXC01002375.1:85000-87500 GCA_015244755.2 Tenualosa ilisha
ATGACAGGGGCGCCGACAACCAATTAGCTACTACCAGGTAGCACTGAGGCAATTAGCAAACACAAAGCAATGTTAGAGTTTTGGCAGCACAAGACATCTTCATGATGAGGTCATTAGTCATTATTTCTTCTTCTTCCTCTTCTTCTTCAGACTAATACTCATTCCAATACTGATATCACATTTATACTGGGATGCATATTAATATTATCACTTCTTCAAGTTTATAATTCTTTATTTTTCTCCTTTCTTTCATCATGTTCTGTTTCTATTTGCCTGTCATGTCCCCTGAAGCAAGGACGGGTCTAATGACAAGCTCTGAGCTGGGGCTTAAAACAAGATGAACACCACGGTCTCAACAAACACACACACACACACACACACACACACACACACAGACACACACACACACACACATTCCTCTGAAACAAGGCACGCCATGCCGTGCCACACCACATTCTTCCTGTAGGGGATTCTGGGAGTGTAATCACCTCACGACGAGCCGTCCAGACAGGCCCAGACAGCAAGAGAGGGAGGGAAAAAAACGACACAGGGAAGAAAGTCACACACGGGGGCCCAGTAAAAAGAATCATTCCATTACCACCCCAGCAAGCCCACAGGTGAAGAATGACAGAGAGAGAGAGAGAGAGAGAGAGAGAGGGAGAGAGAGTGTGTGCGGAAGGATTGAATCTGGGGCTTTGACAAACATGTGGAGTGGGAGTTCTCCACACTGTAAATTAATGATATAAACTACCTGAGGCTCAGACTGAAAAGTAAGGAATGGGGAGAGAGAGTTTGGAGAGAGAGAGTTTGGAGAGACAGAGAAAGAGAGAGAGAGAGGGAGAGAGAGAGAGCAAGCTAGAGAGAAAGTGAGAAAGAGAGGGAAGATCGAAACAGAGGAGGAAAAAATCTAAAACCTTTTTTTCCCAATGTCTCACTCACTACTTCCATATTCTCTGTATGCCCTAAGGCCAGAGCAAACGATCGGTGGAGAACTACACTCCACCTCACACATACTCAGACATTTTTAACGCTTTATTGGTGATGGAAAAGTGTGAGGCCGCAAATTGTCTTCCAGTGAGACTTCAGTCTGACACAGCAGCAGTGCACACCTCCTCTGGATGTCCGTCTGCGTATGGATCCAACTAAAACGACTAAAACTAATATGACACAGCGTGCGTGGATAGACTTAGATTATCAGGTCTTGTTTGCAATGACGTTAGAGAATGTGTGTTTGTGTGTGTGAATGTCACATCTTTCTGCATTATGCTGTGTGGTGTGTGTGTGTGTGTGTGTGTGTGTGTGTGTGTCTTCGGCAGTACTTTCAATCATTGTCTAAAGAGTCCAAACCAACTGATCAAACACAAGAACTCATGTTGCTTGATCTTTTCTGAGAACCACTGAACATTTTCTCCCACTGTCTCACCAGAGGGGACCGTCGGCAGGTTTCCAAGAATCCAAGCATTCAATACACTCGCAGGTACAGGTGGGAATCGAGAACCTGGAATCAAGTAAACATTATCAATTCCTCTTATAAATGCTGTCATGTTTTTCAGACCACGGTCAATGGGTCTTTCATTACAAAACTTAAATGCAAAATTGAAATCGATAACAAAGTTCTACATGACTTCTTTCATTCTAATCAGCTTATTCGGGATACTGAGTGCGAGAAGACTTGTTTACATGCACAAACACACACAAAGCCGGGATACCTAATAACCTGATCATCAGGGCAGTCACTCTCTCTCTTTCTCACGGTCTTCCATTAGCTAATCATCTGTCTGCCTGTCTCTTGGAGGGAGAAGGTGAATGACAGGACAGCACTGCAGGACAGACTTGTTTTTAAGCCCCGAGTAACAACAATGATAAACCTCTATACACTGAACAATATAGATAGATAGATAGATAGATAGATAGATAGATAGATAGATAGATAGATAGATAGATAGATAGAAAGAAAGAAAGAAAGCTTTATTGGGCCCAGCTGCAAATTAACAAGTGGCTTCTAGTGGCCTACTAAAAATGCTTTTTACAAGAGCAAGCACAGACTGAGGCAATGGCGTGTGTAAAGCAAGGCACCTTTTTTTCCTTTCTTTCTTTTCTGGTGCAGAAGTAGAGAAGAAACCTGCACATAGAACACCCCCCCCCCCCCCCCCCCCATCATCATGTTGAGCGCAGTGCTCATCAGTGGTAACCTCTTGTTGGAAGGCATTTGTATAACAGAAGGTATTTACATCGCAGGTCAAGTGCCAAGTACCAACTGCACTCCTGCCCGCCGTTCAATCAAAAGACACAGCAGAAGCGGGAGCCAATGGATTTAAAAGGAGGACTTCAGATCCTAACAAGCTCCAAGTGTGTCCTTGGTTTTGAAAAAAGAAAAGACCACACACACTTGTGATGTGAGTGGCTCAGTTGGTGGCTTTACTCAATGTGTATTGAGTTAGCAGACACTTGAGCTTTGATTAGATCAGAGGGCTATAAACTGCACGTCTCCAGCCTTGGG
>PYXC01002375.1:90000-92500 GCA_015244755.2 Tenualosa ilisha
ACACACACACACACACACACAACACAACAAATACACACTACTTCTTAGAACAGAGCAAAATGAATGAATGAATGAATGAATGCATGAATGAATGCATGAATATAGAGGAGGGGGTGGGGTAAGGAAGGAGAGAGAAAGCTAAAGAAATAAACCATGAGAGTAGGAGACTACGGCCCAATCTGAGTCCACACAAACTCACAGACTCACAGACTGATGTGTTTCCTGTTCAAGTCCTAAAGGCTCAAGATTGCCTCACACTGAAAAATGAGCACATGAGACTCACTTGACTTTTAAGCCTCTTCTGTAAATTGCCATTGGTGCACACTTTACCTAAAGGAATTAGCCTACCAATTCATGGCACTATGATACAAAACACAAAGGTAGGCTTGTGAGAAAAAAACAAAACAAAACAAAAACTGTAAACAACTGACCTAAAGAGGAGACAGAAACACGTTCTGGTGATGTTCATTTCACAAAATGACACAAGTACTATATAATCCTGCTATTAGCATGTTGAGCTCTAACAGCCTATAAGAGCTGATTCATAGTCAACGCAAGAGGAGCAAACGCGGACGCAAAGACGCCATGATGCGTCAAGTGTGTCGTGAAAACCTCCCTGACGTGACGCAACAACGCGTGTGATAACATGGGAGTCAATGAAGCAGCCTGTGCTGCTCGTGCCCGTGTTCATGCGCGTGAGCTTGCGACCAATAGCAACGTTTGCATACTTGCGTTGACCATGAATCGGCCCTGAAGCTTAATGGCTCTGGGTTATCCAGCTTGTTCCTGGAGGCATTACTGCAGCAACGAAAAGGGCTGGAACTTCCGGTGATTCAGCTGCCGTCGCCGAAGTCAGCACTTTTCTGTGGAATTATCTACCCTGCTTACGAGAAAAATCTGACATCTTTAAACTCCTCCGTCTAAGTATCTGCTGAGAAAAAATACTCCCACCTTAATTTGACTCTCAGCTCTCATGATAATGAAATAAATAGAGTTAACAGGAGCTAAAAAACACTGACTGTTCTATTTGTCATAGCTCAACAGAGCAACATGCTAACATCACACCTGGCCTGGTATTACAGGGTCTGTTTGATTATTAAACTTCAGAACAACCTTGACAAATGTTTCCTATGAATTAACTGATGTTTACTGTAGCATTATTCTAAATAGTGGGAGCAATCATGGAGTCACTCACTAGCACAATGCTAGCAGCTTGCTTGCAAGCTAACATCTCACGAGCCCATTAACAGTTATGGTTCACGAATGACATTTCATTTCATAACCTGCATATGCAGTATTGTGCATTCAAAGTCAGAACTGGACTGTCACACATGAGTCTGAATATTGCCCCATTGTCAAAGTGAAATTGTTTTGTTATCTGAAAGCAGTTTGGCTGCTAATTTGTGGTAGCTAATATAGCTGTTGATATTTCATGATAATGGTAGTTGTAACTTTTGATAAATTTCCGTTACCTCCTCACTTGGATTCAGTGTTACACAAGGGCATCAGTTGTAAAAAATCCATGTGTAGATGGTTTCTTCATTTACTTCAAACAAAACAATAAACTTTTGTCACAGCATGTCACAGCTCCCATAACATTACTGGATTTCTGCAGAGACAATTTCAACCCTATGCTATTAAATGCCTCATTTTATATCCAGGCAGCTGGGTGTCCAGTTGTTTTATTCATTAATGATGGCTTGCCACTGTAATAAATGTTAAATGACTGAAATGAAAGTTCCACCTCTTATTCGCACAAGGCATCATGGGAACTAGGAATAAGGTGGATATGTCAGGCAGGTCTTTGAGGGATCATGGCTCATCTTAAGGGGTGAGATTGGGATTTAGTGTGTCCTGACATAGAGGAGCAGACTGAAGACTGGCTTCACCCTGTGGGTGAGATCACACTTTCTGCTTTGATGCGATGCTTCCATAACTTTCTGTATCTTTCTGATCACAGCTTTATCAATTTTTGTGTATGTAAGTGTGTGTGTGTGTGTGTTACTAACTTACTTGACAGTAAATAAACAGTCATATGCTTTTGTGTGTGTGCATGTGTGTGTAAGTGTGTGTGTATTCATGTGTTTGTGTGTGTTTATGTATGCGTGTGTGTGTGTGCATGTATACATGTGTTTGTGTGTGTTTATGTATATGTGTGTGTGTGTGTGTGTGTGTGTCTATCAGTCTATCTGCTGGATGCTTGCTGCTTCCAGCTTCAGCATATCCCATATAACATTATGGGTGATCCAACACATGGAGACACTACTGAGGCAAACCACAGGGAGCACTTGTTATCCAGCGGCTTATTGTCCAACACACACCCACACCCATCCCCACAGGGAGGAGGGGAATCAGAAAGAGAGAGGGAGAGAGGTGGAGATAAGACAGATGTGTGTGTGTGTGTGTGTGTGTGTGTGTGTGTAAAGCATCCCTCTCCCTCCTTGCCCTCCCTCCACGGCCTCTGGAGAAGCCAGGGGATCCAGCTGCTACCCCTATCCCA
>PYXC01002375.1:95000-102500 GCA_015244755.2 Tenualosa ilisha
CCGCTTTCTTGAAGTTACCCTCTCCCTCAACCTTATCATTCTGAAATTCAATTAGCTGCGATGGTCGGGTTCAATTTGCTACAGGCTGCCTTGGATATGCTTCCCTGATACCATCGCCTACCTAAAGTCCCACACTCATCAGGAGAGTGAAAATAACTTGAATCGAAATCCCTTTTAATTGAGGGATCTCACATTCTCCCATGCCTCCATGAGAAGAGGTATGAGCGATAGAGGGAGAGAGAGGGAGAGAGAGAAAGAAAGAGAGAGAGAGAGAGAGAGGATAAGACCTCCTAATGAGATAGAAACTCTCAGCGTTCCAATTCCAATTTCTGTCAGGTTTCTGACTCTTAGCAGTGAGATTATGATAACACCTGCCCTGATAGCATCCGGAGTTTACCAGAGAGTCTCACAGAGAGGGAGTTCAAACTAGCACAGAGGTGTACAATCAACCTCTTAGAGCATCACAGCCTTTCCCATCTCACCCTTTTAGAAAATGGCTGAACAAAATGGCACTGTGACCAAACACTGATGACAGCTACAATATATTCCTGCTGTACACCTCATATGTGTGTGTGTGTGTGTGTGTGTGTGTGTGTGTGTGTGTGTGTGTGTGTGTGTGTGTGTGTGCATTACATGTCATGTACATTATACATATGGAAATATTCTGGTAGGATCTGAATTATTGTCATAGAGTGTTTCTGCCTGCCCCCCCGCTAACACACACACACACACACACACACACACACACACATACACACAGACACACACACTCCCACACACACAAAAGGGAGAATTCATCTGATGGTGGAGCCCACCTGTGAAAGCCAGTCGTCAGGTAATAAGGTGACCCAGAGGTGGGTCAAATGATCATAAATATTTGGACAATAATGTTGTGCTGCTGAAGCAACATAGAATCACAGTAAAGAACACTGCACACACACACTGGGTTGTCTACACACACTGGGTCCTATAAGTACATTTAACGGAGGCGGTTAGTGTGGTGTGTGCATGTGTGTGTGAGAGAGAGAGATGGTGGGAGAGATGGGGAGAGAGAGAGAGAGAGGGAGAGAGAGAGAGAGATAGAGGGATGGGGGGAGAGAGAGAGAGAGAGAGAGAGAGAGAGACCATATCTGTCTTTCTGTGAGTAATGGGCATTGCTATGGCAACCAGGTGACCCCCATGCCGGCAATTAGGCCTGAGCTGGAGCGGGCATGAGGGAGAGAGCTCACAGATGCTCTGCATACATTATGCAAAACAGGGTCCTTCGGAACAGTCCCCACAATCACACACACACACGCACACACACACACACACACACACAGAGACACACACACACACACAGACACACACACACACGCACACACACACATACACATGCACGCACTCGCATTCACACACGCACACACACACACACACACACACACAGAGACACACACACACACAGACACACACACACACACACAGACACACACACACATACACATGCACACACTCGCATTCACACACGCACATACACACACACACACACACTCACATTCACACACGCACATACACTAACACACACACACGCACACACTCACATTCACACACGCATATACACACACACGCACACACACACACGCACGCACACATACACGCATGCACTCACACTCACACACGCACACACAACACTTACAAATATCGGTAGACACACACATACAAACACAAATGCACAACTAAGACATACACTCAAACATGCAAAAATACTTTCACATGTAATGTGGACAAATCAATTGAAATTCAACTTCCCTTTTCACATACAGCATAGACTGGAGTAAACTCACAAATACGGAAAGGAAAGAAAGGAAGAGAGAAAGACTGCGAGACAAAGACAGAAAAAAAGTGAGTGGGTGAGTGTGTGTGTGTGTGTGTGTGAGAGAGGGAGAGAGAGAAGCAGAATCCCAATGTTTTCCCTGACGACTTATAGGGGAAATCTGGAGTGAATCAATCCATAGCCTTGTTGTTTAAGGTCACTGAATGCTGTTGGCAGGAAAAAGACTGAGAAGTTTAAAACAGCAAAGACCCAATGTAGCGAGCTGGTACGGTCACTTGGTTTGGATAAAGTTGCCGATTCCCTATTCGGTCTATGTTGTACTAAATTTTCCGGTGACTGTCTCGCAGTCATGCACACACACACACATACACAAACACAAACACACACTCTCTCTCTCTCTCTCGTTCCTCTCTCATGCACAGCCCTACAGAGGTGCGGTCCCCACCTGAGTGTTTGTTGTGGTAGAGGAACTCCATCTGCAGTCGCTGTCCGGCCCTCTGGGCGAGCTGGTAGGGGGTGGAGTGGTCAGGGTCGCCCGTGGCACACATGACGTCCGCCCCACTGAACACCAGGGCCATGGTCCACAGCACATCAGGGAGCACCACAGAAGCACACAGTGCCTGACCACGCACACACACACACAAAGAAATCAGAAAAGTGTACACACACACAAAACACACAGAGAGACACAAATGAAAAATATACATACACATCCATCACACACACACACACATATGCCAGTTGAATGTAACAATTTCTAAAATGCATGTGGGCAAGCAGTGAAAAAATGTATATGGTATTTAACTTCCCCCATATACAATATACTATATATGTGAGTGTGTGAGTGTTGGAGTGTGTGTATGCATTTGTGTGTGTGTGTATGTGGCGAGCTGTGCTTGACTCCTGGAAACCACATCAAGAAGAGTGGAACCTTTGTCCAATTAAAATGAGACCTTGGAATAAGCAGTCATGGTACAGAATAGTATAAGAAAAGCACTTTATGGTCAATAATAAATACAGTGTCATTTAAAAGGACATAATATACATGTACACACACGCACATACTCTCTCTCTCTCTCACACACACACACACACACACACACACACACACACACACACACACGGCGAGAATGGCTGAAACAAGACAGAATGGCAAGTTAGTAAAGTGATTCAAGAGGAAGCTGCTATTTGTCACTGTCTCGCATTTTGTCTCACTCTCACACATAAACACGTGGTCATCAAACACACACACACACACACACACACACACACACACACACACCATGCAGTAAGATGAGGTGTTATCGATCTGAATCAAACAGACAAAACAGAAAACATCTACTCGACAAGAACCACAAACAGCTCATTTACGCTCACACACACACACACGTTGCCAACAGATATATAACACCACACAAACACACACACATACACACGCAGCCCTGTATGTATGGACAGAACCTGTCAACAAGTTTCCCCAACACCATGTAGAACCAACAGATTGGTGATAAAAACATAGTGAAACACATGCATTGCACCCACACATATACACACAGACACACACACACACAGATACTCAGACACACACACACCCAAGAACACAACAAACAGACACTTTTCTCACATTTCTTATAATCCAGTATAATAGTCTAATACAGTATAACCTGTAACACATCGTCCTACAGGCAATGGAGACCAACTTCATTCATCTTCATGGAATCCTTCCCTTTTCTCTCTCTCTCTCACACACACTTTCCCTCTCTTCAACTTCCTTCCCTCTATCCATCTCTCTCATACTCTCTCTCTGTCCCCCTCGCTCTGTCTCTCTTCTTCTTCTTCTACCTCACACACACACACTCTCTCTCTTTCTTTCTCTTCCTTCACTCTTTCTATCTCTCTCATACACACAAAAATAAGCACGCACACACACACACACACACACACACACTCTCTCTCTCTCTTTCTTAAGCACACAGAGTCAGCAATCATCAGCCTCTCCTTTTCACCTCACATGGAGTGAGACCATAAATGAGACCATGAGTGAGACCATGAGTGAGACCATGGGCCCTATCATGCCGCGGTGCACTGTGCATTCGTGACATGCGCATGGTGTCATTACTATTTTGTGCCAGCGCATCGTTCATTTTTTCCGGCAAAAAATCACGTTGTCTAGATAGCAGATGACACTGCACCGTCATGGGTGTGTCAGCGAAAAGAAGAGGTGTGGTCTGGCGCAAAGCGTGCCAGATGCTATTACAAGGACGCAAAAATGAAATCCGCCAGTGACCAACAAAACCCTGGTCTGTCGTCAGTTGCGCATTGCTGAAAAGCTATTTTAGGGACACACAGCGCTTTGGGATATGAAAGCGTGCACAATGCGCGCACACCCTGCTTCTCTCATCAGCAGGAGCGTGCAGCAGGGTTTATACAAAAGTTTTTCATGTGGAGAAAAAAATTATGGAGTCCCTGGAAATATGAAATATAAATGTACATCACATATATCACAATATTTATTAATTTGCGTTGAAAGCTTTTGTTTCCCCCATCTTCTAACATCATTGTACCGCTTTCGGCACTGTTCCGATGTTCTTTTTTTTCCAAAGGCGGAGGACACAACTGAGGATATTTCCTCCCATACTTCCTTGACCCGTGGAGGTTTGGGGGGATTCTTTCCATCCCCGAAGATAACCTGTTCACGCGCTTTTACCTCACGCACTAGCAGATCGGTCTCCTCCATTGAAAAACGCTCCTGTCTTCCGGGTAAATTCGCCATCATAATAGCAATAGCCGCTGGCTTTTAAAGGCAATGAGAGTATAAATCCTGATTGGTTAATTGTATGTTACGCCCAAAACACACCCATGACTAATGAAGTACTTTAAGACCAACCCTTTTGAACCATGCGCCTGGCGCAATGTTCGCTTTTCCCACCGTCAAAATACCAAATTGTGTCGGGCACGCCCTCAAAGCAACTTGCGCGACAGACTTTAGACAATGCGCATATGATCGTGAAAATAGAGCCCCATGAGTGACACAATGAGTGACACCATGAGTGAGACCAGGAGTGAGACCAGGAGTGAGACCATGTGTAGCGTTCTTATGATACACCACACAAACACATGAAGCACAGAGCAGTCATTAGGAATCTCTTTATCTACTTCTAGAACAATCTCTCTCTCCCTCTCTCATCTCTGATCCCTTGGCTGCCCCACTTTCTAAAACAATAAGTCTGATCTCCGTTAGTGCTGACGCTAGACGTATCAGCCTTCCGCACTTAACATGTCTCTAATTCTCTCTCTCCCTCTCTCTCTCTCTCCTCTAGGTCTCCACTTCTCCTCTCTCCACCCCCCACCCCCCCTTCCTCTCTCTTTCTCCATCTGCTTTTATGAGTATTTCAGGAAGTGCTCAGAATAGTCTTGCATCCTCACATTGGGAGCACTCAAGCAACCAATAAACAAACAGCCAACAACAACAACAACAACAACAACAACAACAACTAGAGAGTGCAAGAGAACAACACAAGAGCCCAATCAATGGAGCTGACTTTAACAGCCTCATCTTTCCGTCAGCATACAGTATTTAGTGTGCAATAGCAGGAGGTAATTACCATTACCTGTTATTGGGCTGAGTGCAGCGGTCTGAATTCAAAGAGAGTGTGTGTGTGTGTGTGTGTGTGTTTGTGTGTGTGTGTGTGTGTATGCAATAGAGGAGGGTGATTAACATTGCCTGTTATTGGTCTGAGCGCGGTCTGAATTCCATGCAAGAGAGAGACGAGAGAGAGAGAGAGAGACAGAGACAGAGAAAGAGTGTGTGTGTGTTTGTGTGTGTGTGTGTGTGTGTGTGTGCAATAGGGGAAAGTGATTAACATTACCTCTTATTGGCCTGAGCGCAGTCTGAATTCCATGCGAGAGAGAGAGAGCAAGAGAGAGTGAAAGAGAGACAGAGAGAGTGTGTGTGTGTGTGTGTGTGTGTGTGTGTGTGTGTGTGTGTGTGTGTGTGTGTGTTTGTGTGTGCAATAGAGGGAGGTGATCAACATTACCTGTTATTGGGCTGGCTCCAGTGACTCTTCCCCTGCTTTGATAACTAAACCTAGGTGGTTATGTTTGAGGTGTGATTCATTCAGTCTGTTTGTTTGTCTATTTTGCCTTTTGCTCAAGATAACAGGATCATTAAAGAAAAGAAATCCCTGTCTGATTTTCATTCAACTGGCAGGAAACATCTCTAATGGACCACTGGCCAAAGAAGCTTCTGGAAAACACACTACACAGTGGGCCAGTTCCCTGAATGACATGTATATGCGATAAACCCTGAATAATCACACACTGCTCCACAGACAACTACACACATTGATGCACAACCACACACACACTCACACAATGAAAGCACCCTGCACAATCACACCATGCACAACCACACACACACACACTTTGCATTACATTGTTACGTTTAGCTAACCAACGAGTTACCATACTCAGTTACAACGAGTAGCTACGCAATGCCCCCTAGGGTTGAAAGAAAAAAAAAAAAAACGCAATTTCAAAAGCTATCAACGATTTAAACTCTTTTTTTTACTTTTTTTTACTTACTTTTAGACACTTTTAGTGCGTCTTGCTTTTCTCTGTTTGAGTCTTGCAGACACAGACATGAGCTACAGCCAAGTCACATCAATCTAATAATAACATGCAAGTAGCCTGGAAAATTGAGGGTTTGAATCCTGGCTGCCACCTTTGTGCCCCTGAGCAAGGCACTAAGCCATAATTTGCTCTAAGGGAGACTGGCCCTGATGTAACTGATAGTTGACAAACATGTAAGTCGCGTCTGCTAAATGCATAAATGTAACCCCTTGGTGAAAAAAGCAAGTCAGTCCAAATGATCCTTTGACCAGGCCCGGCTCACCTTGTTGAGGTCCACCTGGCTGCTGAGGCCCTCCAGCGGCCGCCGGTACTTCCTCTCGCGGTACTTCCTGCGGTGGAAGGTGGCGCGCTGCTCCGCCGAGGCCCCCATGTGGAGCTCATCCTCCGGGTGCAGCGTACTGGCCCAGAAACTGTTGCCGTGCTTGTTCCCCACCTCCAGAAAAAGCTGAGGGAGAGAGAAGGACAGAAAACGACAGAAAGAGAGAGAGAACAAAGAGAGACAGGAAGCGAGGGAGAGAGAGATAGAGAGAGAGAGGGAGAGAGAGGTAAGTAGAAAAAGGAGGAGAGGAAAGATGAGGGGAAGACAGAGTAACGCACTATATCTTACACCCAATATACCTTACCAACACCAGTACACCAGTATCTCTAAGATGGACTTCAGTGTCATGACTATGCAGGGTAGAATATTACCAAAGCATAAAAATGAATAGAATTAAGAATAGAAATGTACCCACATTAATAACCAAACTGTCCAAACAACAACAACAACGAGTAAAGTGTCTATACTAAGACAGGCACACAAACCTACATGCTTGTGCAGGTATTTCTGCATCCTTCACCCAGCAGGGTAAAGAGGCACCCTTACTTCACCAGATCACCCAGCAGGTAAAGAGGCACCCTTACCTCCACCAGCTCACCCAGCAGGGTAAAGAGGCACCCTTACCTCCACCAGATCACCCAGCAGGGTAAAGAGGCACCCTTACTTCCACCAGATCACCCAGCAGGGTAAAGAGGCACCCTTACCTCCACCAGATCACCCAGCAGGGTAAAGAGGC
>PYXC01002375.1:110000-112500 GCA_015244755.2 Tenualosa ilisha
TCGGCCATTATCCGTTACATATTGACCAGCCACAAATATCTTACCCCGCTTATCACACGGCTACTTGCCAAAACTAGAAAAGAAACTTCACAGAATCTGTCTTTCAAATGTATTCTGTTAGCATTCAGCACAAAGATAGAACTTGAAATAGACATTCTTAAGAATGCAGCTCAACAACCATCTCTACTTTCACTCTCAAAGAAGTTCTACTGCGATAAGTAGCCTAAATGGTTTACTCGTGGAATGACATGAAACATACGAAGATATTCGTGTCAATCTATGGCACAAAACCTGTTGGTTCTTAATGACAACGGACATTATTCATGTACAGCAGTCACTATTCATTGATATCTGATTACCACAAATTGGGAGGGCCTATTCAAAATCAATGGATCATACTGTAGCCCTCTGGAGAGCAGTATAATTAAGCAGTGTAAGACTTGTGCTCATGGTGTTGTTATCAGATCTACCCACGGCTGTGGTTCGGCCGTAGACATGATGCGGAAAGTCAAAAGCTGAGTGATGTAGGTCATGGGTGTATCCGTTGACAACCATAAGAGGTTGTATATATATACACATATATACATATATAGCTTTTATACAACAATTACATTACCAACTGTAAGAGTTATAAATTCACGAGTTGTGTTTTCTACCATGTAGTTTGAGTTTCAATTCCACTGTGGAAAATGCAGAGAAGCTACTAGCTGTGAAGCGTCACTTCTAGTATATCATGGGAGACCCACTCCTAGTGACATGTCGAATGTGTTCAACCTGAGCTCATTGTTGCATCATCAGCAAGATATAACCCATGGCATGCAGTGTTCCTGTCTTGCCACCTGCAAATCCTCCGGAATTTTCCTTTAACAGCGGAATGAAATTTCCCCTTTTAATAATGAAATTTACCCTTTTTTTATGATCGCTGTGTCTTTTG
The DNA here is from genome assembly GCA_015244755.2 of Tenualosa ilisha. Lineage (NCBI taxonomy): Eukaryota > Metazoa > Chordata > Actinopteri > Clupeiformes > Clupeidae > Tenualosa > Tenualosa ilisha. Next base: position 110,935 of record PYXC01002375.1, read on the forward strand.
CATTAAAGTTTAGTTTTAATTAGTTTTCTTGTGCAGAGGGAAGCTGGTGTTTAAATCAGCTGTTCCAAACGGGCGGGTGATGTCATCGTCTCTGGGTCTTATTAAGACGCTGCTCTCGTGGCCCACAGAGATTTCAAGCCTTTCATTTCAAATTTGTAGCAACCTACAGGAGCACCAGGGCAGCAAGATGAGGTGTGACACTAAACAAAGCCCTCATGAGGCAGATCTGGACGCCCTCTCGGCTCCGAGAATGAGTGTGAGCTTATTAAATCCCCCCTCCAAATAATTTATAAAATAAATAACAATGCAACCATAAGTACAACAACAAAAAAACAGAGCAGTTTCGTAAGGAGACGATCGATTTCTAGGGGGGACGGGGGGGACGGGGGGTCTGTCAGTGTGCCTCTCTCTTTCTCTCTCGCTGTCTCTCTTGCAGAAAAAAAAATAAAAAATCCCCCATTAGGCTCACCGACTTCTCACGTTCTCCGACAAGGCACGGAACCGCACTGACCGGCCTCTAACGGATGAGGCAAACAGATCAATGCCGTGCGCGCTGCCTTAACCGATACCGGAAAAAAAAACCCCACCTCACAACACACACACACACACACACACATACATACATTCGTACATACAGTACACACATACTGTGCAATCACACATGCACACGTGTGAGAGGCATGGAAGTCACATACCATAGCAAGGAGCGGGGGAAAGATGATGATAACAATGGCTTGATGTGAAAACAAACAGCACAACAGGAACTACAGTCCAGGGGGTGAGGACAGAACTATGCAAAAACAAAAGAACATCTCCAGCAGTGTATGAACGCATATATGTGTGTGTGTGTGTGTGTGTGTAGGTGTGTGTCTTAGAGGTGGTAAACATGCAGATCGATGGCAGGCGATTTCTGTTGTGCGGTGGTGGTCATTATCTACCGCCGTCACTGGGGAAGAGCTCAACGGGAGACATGTCAATAAGAAGTAAATGAGACGAAGTGATAATCACACACACACACACACACACACAGACACACACACACACACACACACACACAAACATGCATATATACGCACACACACACGCACACACACACACATATATACACATACACACACAGACACACACAAACATGCATACACACACACACACACACACATACAACCCGGCAAACTATTTCAGAGAGAGGAAATGGATGAAATATTTACGGGGTGGGTGACTCTCTTTCAACACAACTTATTTTTACATCATTTTTAAGAGTGGCATTTTTATTTCAGGTCTTAGCAGAGGGGTGTAGTCGAGGTGTGACATGCCTTACACACTTACACACACACACACACATTCACTCTCTCATACATACACACTTACATACACGCACTCACATATTTACTCTCTCTCTCACACACATGCACACACACACACACACACACACACACACACACACACGACTTTACACACACCTAAGAGACACGCACACACTGACACCTCAGGTCTCATATAGCTAAATTTATTGCCAGGCTCACACACCCTCACCACTTCTTCTTCACACCATCAGAGATGCGGCGT
>PYXC01002375.1:117500-120000 GCA_015244755.2 Tenualosa ilisha
ATCTTCACCGCAGGATTTAATGTAAGCCAAACACCAGCATGCTGGCGCTGAGAATGATGACGCAAACGCTGATGACGATGAAGGGGACGGAGAAGAAGGTGGTGAAGAGGAGGGAGGTGGGGAAGAGAGGAGGAGGGAGATGAAGAAGAGGAGAAAAATCAGAGGATGAGGAAGAGGAGGAGGAGGAGAAAGAGGATGAGAAGGAAAAGAGGATAAGGAGGAGGAAAAAGAGAAGGATGAGGAGGAGGAAGAGGAGGAGAGGAGGAGATAAAGAGGAAGTGGAGGAGGACAAGGAGGAAAGGAAGAGAGGAGGAGAAGGAGGATGAGGAGGAGAAAGAGGATAAGGAGGAGGAGAATGGATGAGGAGGAGGAGAAAGAGGAAGTGGAGGAGGACAAGAAGAAAAGGAAGAGGATGAGGAAGAGAAGAAGAGGAGGAGGATGAGGAAGAGGAGAAGAGAAAGAGGAGGAGGAAGAGGAGGAAGTGGAGGCAGAGGTAAAGAGGAAGAGGAGGAGGACAAGGAGAAAAGAAAGAAGATGAAGAAGAGAAGAATAAGAGGAAGAGGAAGAGAGGAGGAGAGGGAGGAAGGTAAAGGTATACTGCGGTCCACAAATAAACCTCATTCTTCCAGGATGCCAATTACAGCCCACTGTTCCATGGCTGGTTTCCTGGGTGACACCGACCAAGGCACCACACTGTGCCCTGACCAATTATGACAGCAGCAAGGAACAACATGGGAGGGGGGGGTTGGGGGTGGGGGGGTTTGGGGTGAGCCACGTCCCTAATGCCCAACTCTTCTCCTCTCGCCTCCCCATGATCAGCACCTCCTCCAAAACATCTCTGCCTCACCATGGGAACAGAGAAATATTTCACACTCTCTCAGGCGCAGTAAAAAAGAGGATGTTCAATCAGCGCACTGCAAGCCTGGCCTGGTGAATTAGTGAGCTATGGAGCCAGCTAGAAAGGCACACCTGAAAGGCAGGCAAAGCCTTGCAACCACCAGAGCCAACCCACTACTACTACAGGCGCGTTAACAGGGCAGAGTTCCACAAAAGCATCGTAAGCTTAAAGCAATAGTCTGGATCAGTCAATCAACCTGTAGCCCTTTTGTTCAAGGTTACTGAGTCCTAAGTGTAGGAATAAGAATGAGACCATTTGGTAAAATGTGGGCTTGCCAAAATGGGATTGCCGAGTACTGTCGGTATAGGAAGGAGAACGAGAGAATTCGGAACAACACAGACCAAATAGCGAATCAGCAGCTAACGCTAACTGAGTGGTACTGGGGGTAATGAAAGTGAAGGTGAGCTATTCAGTCTATGATGTTGTACTAAGTTCTCTCATTCTCCTACCTACCGACAGCACTCAGAAAGCTTGTACATCAGGGCTATGATGGGAATTACTATAAACTATCACTTTAAAACAACACTAAGGAGATTTGGTGTAAAACTAGTGAACTAGCTACCTGACCGACACACAAAACCTTCCAAACGCTTCCCAGAGTCTTGTTGGTACTGCTACAAAACATTCCAAACACTTCCCTGAGTCTGGTTGGCACTGCTACAAAACATTCCGAACACTTCCCTGAGTCTGGTTGGCACTGCTACAAAACATTCCGAACACTTCCCAGAGTCTGGTTGGCACTGCTACAAAACATTCCGAACACTTCCCAGAGTCTTGTTGGCTCTGCTACAAAACATACTGAACACTTCCCTAAGTCTGGTTTGCACTGCTACAAAACATTCCGAACACTTCCCAGAGTCTTGTTGGCTCTGCTACAAAACATACTGAACACTTCCCTAAGTCTGGTTTGCACTGCTACAAAACATTCCGAACACTTCCCAGAGTCTTGTTGGCTCTGCTACAAAACATACTGAACACTTCCCTAAGTCTGGTTTGCACTGCTACAAAACATTCCGAACACTTCCCTGAGTCTGGTTGGCACTGCTACAAAACATTCCGAACACTTCCCAGAGTCTGGTTGGCACTGCTACAAAACATTCCGAACACTTCCCTGAGTCTGGTTGGCACTGCTACAAAACATTCCGAACACTTCCCAGAGTCTGGTTGGCACTGCTACAAAACATTCCGAACACTTCCCAGAGTCTGGTTGGCACTGCTACAAAACATTCCGAACACTTCCCAGAGTCTGGTTGGCTCTAGCTAATCAGTGACGGATGGCAACAGCCCATCAAGCCATGCTGCCAAGGTTTTCTTTTAGACTGTGGTGATTTCCTACCCTCCTGTGAGATGGCGCGTGAGAGTAACACTCGTATTTACCCACCCTCAATCATGTGACTGTACGGCATCTCAGGTCATGTAAAGATGACTACAAAAACTGTGTTACACAGCCTTGCTTTATGTCAGGCTCCAGAGTCAGGCACAGCCTGCTGCCTGGCACGTCCCCTGTTAGAGTGGAGCTCAACCACTCACTCTAAGCACCCTGTGCACTTACAGCTCCCTGCCATACCGCAGTCCCTGCTGCCATCAAGTGGCTCTCCATCA
>PYXC01002375.1:122500-140000 GCA_015244755.2 Tenualosa ilisha
TTCCAAGTAGGTGGTTGGGTGACAAACCCGGCTAAGATAACCTAGCAACAAATCTGATGTTGTTACTGCCTTTACTTCTCTACTTGCTAGGCGTCAGATACTGTTGTTATAGAAGGACCAAACCCCACCCTCATTTAACAGACGGATTAGAGACACCATGTCATTTCTGAAACTGGAGAAAATTAGATACACCCTAAAAAGCTCCATACAGAAGTTTGAGACAATTTGGAACCCTTTCTTCACCTACTATGAGAGCATTCAAGACCCATTACAGGTAGAATCGATGCCACCCCCCCCCCCTTTATTTATTTATTAATTAATTAATTAATTTATTTATTTATTTAGGCTAAGTGCAAGTAAGTGGGCAGGTTTTTTTCTTTCTAGGGTTGGGTGTTAGGATCATTGTACGCATTGCATACTTGTAATTGTATTTTCTTCTGAAGAAAATCAATAAATAATTGTTAAAAGAAAGAAAGATAACTTAGCAACTCAAAACAAGCTTTTTCACAGAGGCCTTTAGTTAGCAACAGAGTTGGCCAGCGATGGGCAATTCCATTACAACCAACACAGTTGCTTACTTGGTTAGCGGCTATGCTTTTGGCAAGCATGCCCTCAGTTCCCCTCAGAGCAGAGCAAACCTCCTTCAGCACCATGGAGAGTGCCCTCCCCCACTCCCTCACAGCCCTAGGCTTTGGGTGCCATCCTGAATGGACAATGCTGACCCACTGAGACAGGCACCATGGACAGCTCCTTTGTCCCCCCCTTTGGATTGCCATTGCCAGCATCTTAAGGGCTACAGGTGTTACCAGGGGCCCCTCTCAGCCCCGGCCTCAGAAGCAGGAGTGTGTGTGTGCATTTGTATCTTTATGTGTGTGTGTGTGTGTGTGTATTTGTGTTCCTATGTGCACGTGTGTGTCTGTATGTGTGCGTGTGTGTGTGCTTGTGTGTTTGTATGCGTGTTTGTGTCTCTATATGTGTGTGTGTGTGTTTGTGTCTCTATGTGAGTGTGTGTGTGTCTGTATGTGTGTGTATGTGTGTGTGTTTGTATCTCTATGTGTGTGTGTGTGTGTGTGTGTGTGTCTATGTGAGTGTGTGTGTGGGCTTGTATGTGTGTTTGTGTCTCTATGTGTGTGTGTGTGTGTGTATGGGCCAGGCAGGCTAAATAAATGTTCTCCTCCTGGCCGCTGACAGAGGCAGGCGCCTTGGAATCGATGCGCCGCTAAGCAGCAGCCTGGCGTCGGGGAGTCCGATGTGTTTGGGTTTCTTTCTGCTTTGTTGTTCCTTCCTGGCACCCCTCTTTACCTTGGGAAACCGTGGCGGAATGACCTCGGAATTGAGTTCAGCGCCACCGCTTCATCGTCCCCAAGGAGGCTGCACGCCCTTCCCACCGACACCCCCCATCCCGAAAAAGAAAAAGGGTGTGTGTGGGGGGTGGGGGTGACGTCTCTCGACAAGATCGTTCATCTTGTTAAATTAAATACTTCACTCCACTGAGCATGAGCTCTCCTGCACACTCCATGTGCTCTCGCTCCCTCTCTCTCTCTCTCCCTCTCCTTCTCTCTTTATTTCATTCTTTCTTTCTTTCAAGCTCTCTCACACTCTTTTGCCCTCTCCTCATTTCCACCCACCTCTGTCTTTCCCTCCTTCTCTGTCCCTCAATCACACTCATTCTACTCCATCTCTCTTTCTCTTACTTTCTCTCTCTCTCCCTATCTTTCTTTCTCTCTCTCTCCCTCTCCCCCTGTTTGTTTCTTTCTCTCTCTCTCTCTCTGTCTCTCTCTCTCTCTCTTCCTGTCTCTTTCTTTCTACCTCTCTCCCTCTCTCTCTCCCCCCATCTCTCTCCCCCTCTCTGATTTAGTCTTACTCCATTTCCCCCCACTTGCTCTTGAGTGTGCGGCTCAGCAATGCATTCGACAAGGCAGGGATTTGGGGTTTATGCAAAGACAATACAATTAATTATCTTTTCTCCTCCCTTCCCTGTCTCTACTCTCTTTCTCTCTCTCTCTCTCTCTCCCTGTCTCTCTCTCTCTCTCTCTCTCCCTGTCTCTCTCTTTCTCTCTCTCCCTCCCTGTCTCTCTCTCTCTTTCTCTCTCTCTCTCCCTGTCTTTCTCTCTTCTCTCTCTCTCTCTCTCTCTCTCTCCCTGTCTCTCTCTCTCCCTGTCTCTTTATCTCTTTCTATCTCTCTCTCTCTCTCTCTCCCTGTCTTTCTCTCTCTCTCTCTCTCTCTCCATCTCTCTCTCTCTCTCTCCCTGTCTCTCTCTCTCCCTGTCTCTTTATCTCTTTCTATCTCTCTCTCTCTCTCTCTCTGTCTTCTCTTTACCCTTGGCCACCACCCACTCATTCTTTCTTCTTGTCTTTCTCTCATCTTTCACAAACAAACTCTCCCCAATTTTCTTTCCCTCATTTCTCTCTGCCCCCCCCTTCCCTCCTTTCTTTCTTCCTGTCTTTCTCTCAACTTTCACACACAAATTTCATCTACCTAACTTCACTTTACCTTGTCCCCCCCAATACACACACACACACAAACACACACACACACACACACAAACACAGTTTGCTCCCTCTCTGCTCGCTGGCCGGGAGGCAGAAAGCGCTGACGCGACGACATTTTCCCAGGCATAACTACGAGAACGCGAGAGAGAGAGAAAGAGAGAGAGAGAGAGAGAAGTTTGCTCACACTAATGAAGAAAATGATGAAAGACAAACAGGGACAGATGCAAGGTGTGTGTGTGAGTTTGTGAGTGTGTGTGTGTGTCTGTGTGAGTGCACTGAGAGAGACTGGACCAGAAAGAAAAGTGTATTTCTGTGTACTTGCAGTTTTTGTGTGAGTATGTGTGTTTGCCTATAAAAAGTGTGACTGCCGCTATGTGCGTGTGTGTGTGTGTGTGTGTAAATGTATATGCAAGTTCGTGTGCCAATATAAGACCATGTTCTTGTATATTGGATGAATTGTGTATTGTGTGTACGTCCCTACAATGGCTGTGTATTTTCTGTGTTTCATCTGCTGTTTTATGTGTGTCTTAACACTGTGTGTGTGTGTGTGTGTGTGTGTGTATGTGTGTGTGTGTTTTCACCTTTCCCACCTTGAGAGTTCCTACTGATATCAGAGTTTCAGGTCAAGCATGGGTAGAGCTGGCCATCTGACTGAGCTTCCCCCCCCCAACCCCCCCCCCCCCCCACACACACACACACACACACATACACACTGCACTCCACAGAGATCACATCAAACAGCATGCTTGCTGACATACGTGAGAATGCAGAGACATCCCGCATACACCCACACACACGCTTGCAAATACACCCACACACACGCACCCGCACACATGCAAACGTGCTCTGACAACCCAGCTCCGAACCATAGGACATGCATGAACCACACACACACACACACATACACACACACACACACACTTACACATATGCACAAAGATGTAAAAAGTGATTTGTGCACAAAGGTGCAAATGCACGCACACACACACACTCACAGACACACACACACACACACACACTCACAGACACACACACACACACACACACACACACACACACACATGCCGACCCATATGTGCAGTTTTGGCTGCTATCTGTACCCATTTCACAGATCAATTTCAGCTAGTGCAATGAAAGAGAGGAGACAATATGAGTCTTCCTCCAAACAAAAACAACATTCAAGACAATAAACAATACATCACACATTGACTAACCGACACATAAGGAGCCTCAGGGTAGGAATAGCCAGAAACTCATGAACACAAACAAAAGAATAAACAAATAATAAAAAAATAAAAAACAAAACAATAAGTAAACAAACAGACAGACAGACAGACAGACAGACAGACAGACAGACAGACAGAGTCTGAGTTACCTGCTCGCTTTTGCAGAGGCGTACTCGGGTCCCCAGCAGACAGACATAGACACGGCCCTTGTAGCCCCGGAGCTCCAGGGGCCGCTACGACCCGCGGCTCCCTGCGGGGGCGCTGAGGAACAGAGGGGAGAGATCCCAGAGCCTCCTGCAGCACGACCAGCCACTCCTGCCTGTCTCCTGAGAAACACACACACACACACACAAATACACACAGAGGAAGGTTGAGTATTGTTGGCTAATATAATAACTTACAGAAACACACACACACAGGAATATGGGGGGGGGGGAGTAGAGAGTAGAGTGAGATCTATTTGATTTTGACATTTTTTCTCTGCCTCTGTGTGTGTGTGTGTGTGAGAGAGAGAGAGAATGTGTGTGTGTGTGTGTGTCTGCAGACTCTGCAAGTATTTATGCATATGTGCAACAAGAGACAAGAGCTGAGAAACAAAAGCACTGCATGGCCCAGTCTACAACTAATTCCCAGCCCAACATACACACACACACACACACACACACACACACACACAATATCTCTTGCTTCCCCCTAACTCACAAAACAAATCACAGAAAAACACACTCTACCAGCCAGTTTCTCTCCTCTCCTCTCTCTCCATTTCTCTCTCTCTCTCTCCCTCTCTTTCCCTCGCTAAAGCCAGAGTGGAAGACGAGGGAGGCTGAGAAGAGAGGGGAGCGGAGAGGGGATGCTGGGAAATCTGGCCTGCGCAGGAGGCCTCTCCAGGGGCCCTCTGTTCGAAACGAGCGCCCGGCACTGAGGATTGTGGGTAGAGTTGCTAGTGGCGGCGGCAGCGGCGGTGGCAACTGTGGTGGCAGCCAGCGAACATTTACCAGCTGCTCAGCACAGCGGCCCCCGTGTGAGTCTGCCACCGCAGCTGGCAACCCTACAGAGAGAGAGAGAGAGAAAGAGAAAGAAAGAGAGCGAGAGAGAAAGAAAGAGAGGGAGAAAGAAAGAAAGAGAGAGAGAAGGAAAGAGAGAGAGAGAAAGAAAAAGAGAGAGAGAGAGAGCAAGACTGCAGCAGGGTTAGGGAGGATGTGTGGTGGTGTTGTGGTGGAGGAATTTTACAGCATCTGGCAACCGTTCTAAGGCAGACAAATAGGAGGCGGAGGAGGAGGAGGAAGAAGACAAGGAGGAGGAGGTGGAGGAGGAGGTGGTGGTTGTAAGGGAGGATAACAAAGGAAGAAGAGAAACAGCAGGATAACAAAGGAGGGGGAGAAAGAGGGAGCGATGGGGAGAGAGAGGGAAAGGTGGAGAGGGAGAAATGGAGAGACAGAGAGATAGAGAGGCGGAGAGATGGACAGAGGGACAGATAGAGAGGGGATGGAGAGATGGAGATAGAGAGAGATGGAGAGGTGGAGAAATGGAGAGAAGGAGAGATAAAGAGACTGAGATGAGGAGAGGGGGAGAGGTGGAGAAACAGGTGGAGAGAGAGAGAGGTGAAGAGAGGGGGAGGCTGAGAGAGGGAAAGACAGAAAGATGGAGGGGAAAGGTGGAGAAAGAGCTCTTCTCATTAATTCAGTTTTTGGGAGAGAGAGTTGGAGAGGGGGATTAGGGCTGAAAGTTTGTGTACACTGTTTAGGTGTGTGTGTGGGGGGGGGGGGTGTGCAAGAGACTGTTGTCTTTGATTAGGTGTGTAAGAATGTGTGTGTGTGTGTGTGTCTGCTTGTGTGTCTGTGTCTGTGTTTGTGAGTGAGACCCAGTCACACCATACTGCACAAAGGTCACAAGCAGAAAAGGAAATACATACTCAACACACACGCTCACACACACACACGCTCACACACACGCTCACACACACACCCACACACACACACACACACACACACACACACACACACACACACTAAGCATATTTACAATCCACATGCGTCTGCACATGCGTATCTATTTCACAAAACATCTGTAGCCCTCTGGCACAAATCATAACAACACACACACACACACACACACACACAGCACAGCTGCGCTCTCAAGGCTGAGAGACTGTAAATTCTCTCTTCATGCCCCCCGCCACAGCCATCACACACACACACACACACACACTAAGGACCCATTGGTGATGTTGCTTAGGGCTTATTATGAAGAGTAAATCACACACACACACACACACACACATCATGCACGCTCAAACCACCCACACACACACACACACACACACACACACACACACACACCGTAAATCCTGGGGCCGCAATGCACGGGCAGGACCGGTCTGCTCTCATCAATACATAAAGAGACCCATGAATAATGGAGTTTTCTCTGGATTATTCAAAGACTTTTGCATCAGTGACACACAGACACACACACACACACACACACACACACACGCCACTTACTCCCATTACCTGTCTGATGTATGCCTCTGCCTGGTCGCTCTTGTCTTTCGCATAACACTTTCCATTTCTCTCTCTCTCTCATACATACACACACACACACACACACACACACACACACACACACACACACACACACAAAATCTCTTTCTGTCACTCCTTTGTATCCTCTATGGCCCCACCTTAAGGTAACATGCAAAAGTATGTCTGGAATCATCAGAAATGAAGCACTGTGGTAGGCAACTGTGTGTGTGTGTGTGGTGTGTGTGTGTGTGTGTGTGTGTATATGTGCGTTGGGGGGGTTACTTCACATCCTTAAGTCTTGCTTCTTTAAAATTCAGCCTATTCTACACTCACTAAGGTCACACACACACACACACACACACACACACACACACACACACACACACACCCAAGGGGCTTACTTACAACAGGCAATTTACAACTCAACTCACTGCCTCCTGTTCTCTCCCATTACTGGGCTCAATTTCTCACCAGCCCATTTGAGTCTCGGAGTCTGCTGAGGAGTTTATTTAAGGTGAGCAGTCCAGCTGACTCTTTCTCCTTCACTTTCTCTCTCGTTCCCACTTATTCACCAACTCATTTGGACAATCAGCCACTCTCTAAACCACCACCAACCCCTCACACACTCAGTCCTCACCTACTCATCCTTCCATTTAGCCACCCACTCAGTCACTCATTCACACACTAAGTCCTCACTCACTCACACTCACTCAACAAGCTACATGCACACTGTGTATTGGCTAGCAAGCTAACAGCTAATTTCACTGCCCCATCACAAACTAGTTGTTTATCTAACCTCTATCCAACCCAATTTTTCCCAATTTATTAATTCACTAATTCACTCAACCACCATGAAATCAGGTTTGGAGCTGATGGCTCCTCATGGATCCATGTGAAGAGCCCTTGTGACACACAGCAGGAGTAACTGCATTAACAGTAGTAGGCCTAGTAGTAGCAGTAGTAGCATTAGCAGCAGAAGCAGTTGTAACATTAGCAGTAGTAGCAGTAGTGTAGTGGTAGCAGCAGTAATAGTAGTAGCATTAGTAGCAGTAGCAATAGCAGTTGTAGTAGTAGTAGTAGCAGCAGTAGCAGTAGCAATCGTGGCATTAGCAGTAGCAGTAGTAGCAGTAGCAGCAGTAGCAGTAGTAGTAGTGGCATTAGCAGTAGTAGTAGCAGTAGCAGTAGTAGTAGTAGTAGCAGTAGTAGCATTTGCAGCAGTAGCAGTAGCAGTAGTAGTAGTGGTAGCAGTAGTAGTAGCAGTAGTAGTAGCAGTAGTAGTAGTAGTAGTAGCAGCAGACCGCAGTCATGGCTGACAAATGTCATGTCACATCCAAACACTCCAATTCGGTCCTCTCCCAGCCCAGCCACCGCGCTCACACTAGCAGAGCAACACTTAAAGAGTGACACTAGGGTTTACCACTCACATGAAGATGTCACTGATGATGAAGTGTGTGTGTGAGAGAGTGTGTGTGTGCGCGTGTGTGTACTCTACACCCTTCCGTAGTTGCATGGCTGCATGTGTTCAGTGTTTGGCATGTGTGTGGGTGAAAGCCCCAGTCTCAACGGACTGTTGCCGTGAGTGTCGTGAGCTGAGAGAGAGTGAAAGCTAAAACAAGGAAGCTGATAAGAAAAGGCCAACTGATATTGTAAGCAATAAAAAGCTAGCTATCTAAGTAGACTGGAGCTTTTACTTTTATGTATAGAACCTGCTAGCTATATTTTGTAGGTGGTTTTAATGTTGGTGTATCCTGGTAATAAAACCAGCCCCTTGTACTTCCCCTTCATTTCGTGAAGAGGGTCTGAAAATTTGGTAGTGAGAAACAATTGCTTGATGGAGGTGCTGGAAAGTTTCAAAGACTGGATCAGCCCTTGACTGATGGCCTGCCTTGACTGATAACATCCAAGCCCAGTGTTCACAAATATTCCCTCTGTTCACTGATTGGATGCGGTAAAAATTCTACCAGAGACAACGAGCTCAATGGGATCAAATCCAGACTAGCACTGTAGGGAGATGATAATCAAGCGGAAGTGCTAGGAAGGCACAGCCAGGCTAACGTTAGTGGGCTAGCTTGCTCTTTTCTAAATGGAACAAATAATGAACCAGCAGCTAACGTTAACTAGCTAACTGAATTGGGCATAGGTACATGAGTGGCTGTGCTAGCGGGCAGCTACTAAAGTGAGGTGATGAGGTCATGATGGCGCATGGAGTTTCCTTGGTCTGTCGAGCAGCGAGGACTCAAGCTTTCATGTATGTAATACAAACACTCCTAGACAGGACAGCACACACACACACACACACACACACACACATAAACACACACACTTCATAAACAGACATGCCTAGGGGGAGCCTAATACCTGCAGACTGGTCAAAAGCACAGCAGACGGCTTTGTGTGTGTGTGTGTCTGTGTGTGTGTGTGTGTGTGTGTGTGTGTGTGTGTGTGTGAACACAAACTCTTGTGCCTCTAAATTATTCACAGTACCCCCCCTCTCTCAAATAGTGTTAGTCCCCTATGTTTGGCCAGAGATTGATGGCTCTTTCACTTTGGTATGAGGCTGTTTAAGAATGCATGAGCTGCCCAGACAAATTCTTCCTCTTCTTTTCCCTCCCTCCCTGTGTCTCCCCCTCTTTCTCTTTCTGTCTCTCGCTCTATACATGTATTACTCTCTCTCCCTTTCCTCCCTCCACGTACAGCCTCTTCTCTCTCTCTCTCTTGGTCTGTCCCTCTCTCTCTTTCTCCTCCCTCCTTTTCCAGCCTCTCTCTCTCTCTCTGTCTATCTCACTTTCTTCTCCCTCCCATTCCAGCCTCCTCTCTCTCTCTCTCTCTCTCTCTCTCCTCCCTCCTTTTCCAGCTTCCTTTCTTTTTCTGTCTCTCTCTTTCTGCCTTTTTCTTTACTCTCTCTCCTTTTCCAGCCTCCTCTCTCTCTCTTTCTTTCTCTATCTATCTCTCCCTCTCTGTCTCTCTCTCCGCTACATCTGCAAAACCTCGCTGCCACTTGGCTTTACACCAACAGTCGATGGGCAGCTTTTTTGAGCAACTGTAGAAGGTTGATCGATGTGCTGAAGATAATGTGCTGAAGATAATGTGCGTTGGACAAACGCTGACTATCTGGGCTCCAGTCATCGTGGGCTTTAACAACAACAACAACAACAAGAGCAGTGGAAAAGATATGCAACACAACCACCGAGGGAGAAAAAAAAACAAAAAAAACATGGAAATCCTAAAATGTTGGTGTCAAGTTACAACTCGCACTCAGCAAGAAGCTGTTTCAAATAAAAGACCCATTTCTATAAACCTGATGAAACAACTGAATATTTTTTTAATATAAAAACATGACAACACCCACAAACATAAGCCCATGAAAATACTGACAAATACAGAGAAAAAAAAAAAACGTATGCGTGTCTAGTGCTCTCTCTCTCTCTTTGTGTGTGTGTGTGTGTGTGTGTGTATGGGTATGCACAGCTTACACAAGCAAGCAACAAAATTGTGTATATGTGTGTGTCTGCCTTTCTGTCTGATTCTACGGGTGTGTTTGTGTGTGTGCTACCTGTTATTCTCCCCTCTCTCTTATCTCCACTCTCCTTGAGCTCAGAGAGCTTGCCAAAATAGAGTATACACTCACACGCGTACGCACACATGCACACACACAGACACACACACACACACGCACACACACATGTACAAACAAGCACACGCGCACACACGCACACACACACACACATACACACAAGCACATGCACACACACACACACACACACAGAGAGAAGACCTCATGGCTGCAGTGTAGCAGTGCGTGTGCTTATCTGTTTGTGGCTGTGAGCAGGGTGAGCAGGAGCCACTCATCATGACACAGGGGGAAAGACTGGCACTACAACCAGCACTGCCACAGGAGCACAGGGGAGAACAGGCAGAAGGATTGGAATGAAGGAGAGCAGAGGACGGTAGGGAGAGTGAGTGTAGTGGGCTAGTGTGTGTGAGGGAGAGAGTGAGTGAATGAATGAGGGAGGGAATGAGTGAGTGAGTGAATGAGTGAGGGAGGGAATGAATGAATGAGTGAGTGAGTGAGGGAGGAAACACGGGAGGGAGGAAATGAGTGAGTGAGCGGATGAGGGAGAAAGGGAGAGAATGAATGAGTGAATGAGTGAGTGAGTGAGTGAGGGAGGGAGGGACTGAATGAGTGAGTGAGTGAGTGAGTGAGGGAGGGAGGGAGGAATCGAGTGAGTGAGTGAGGGGGGAAACGAGTGAGTGTAGTGGGTTAGCGTGAGAGTGAGTGGGTGGGTGGGTGAGTGGGTGAATGAGCGACTGAATAAGTGAATGAGAGAGAGTGAGTGAGTGAGTGAATGAGAGAGTGAGAGTGTGTGAGTGAGTGAGTGAGAGTGTGTGAGTGAGTGAGTGAGTGTGTGTTTATGAGAGAGTGAGTAAGAGTGTGTGAGTGAGAGTGTGTGAGTGAGTGAATGAGCGACTGAATGAGTGAGTGAGAGTGTGTGAGTGAGTGAATGAGTGCCTTAGTACATATCTGAATGATCTGAGGGATAACGTGAAAAGCATTTCATTGAGAAACAAAAAGGGTGGGGACGGTGTGTGTGTGTGTGTGTGTGTGTGTGTGTGTGTGTGTCTGTGTGTGCATATCTACAAATGATAGAGACCATGTTAGAGAGTTTTTTGAAAGCTCAATGTGGAGAGCACACATGACGTGTCTGTCTCACTTGTCACTTGTGGGCAAAAAATACCTCAGGACAACAACAAAACTGAACCCCATCCCGTTTAACATCCACATCCAAGGAGCAAACATCAGCTAGATTGCACAGGACGCACTGCACTGCTCCCTCCACATAAGTGTTACGAGGTCACTGTGCCTACAATAGGTGCAAATATGTGTAAACATAAACACAATGTAAACATTTTTGTTTTCTTCATTTACATTAATGAATACGTTTATGTGTCTCAGCAACAGTCAGTAGGCTAATGTAAGGCTAATGTAATAGTCAGTAATAGTCAGTTGGCTAATGTTAGGCTAACGTAATAGTCAGTTGGCTAATGTAATAGTAAGTAGGCTAATGTAACAGTCAGTCGGCTAATGCAATAGTCATGTAGACTGATGTAAGGCTAATGTAATAATCAGTCGGCTAATGTTAAGCCAATGTAATAGTCAGTCGGCTAATGTTAAGCCAATGTAATAGTCAGTCGGCTAATGTAATAGTCATGTAGACTGATGTAAGGCTAATGTAATAATCAGTCAGCTAATGTAATAGTCAGTTGGCTACTGTAATAGTGAGTCGGCTAATGTTAGGCTAAAGTAATAGTCGACTAAAGTAAGGCTAATGTAATAGTCAGTTAGCTAATGTAATAGTCAGTAGGCTAATGTAAGGCTGTAATTTGTGTACAATATCTGGCTAGTTGTGCATGTTCCCCTTTCATCATGCTTATCTGGAAGCTTATCTCTCTGTCCTGGGTTCAGTGGAATATGCTGTTTGACCCATCGGCCTACATCAAAGAAGGTGAGGTGGAGCGTGTGTGTGTGTTTGTGTGTGTCTGTGTGTGGGAGGCTGCGACTCTCTAGTACTCGTTAAGGGGTGAGAAGGAGACCTATCTAACTGAGGCAGATGTTTACACCGCACAACTCGTCCTGCATTCTGTTTGATAACTACCTGAGAGAGAGAGAGAGAGGGAGAGAGGGAGAGAGAGAGAGGGAGGGAGAGAGAGGGAGAGAGAGAGGGAGAGAGGTGGATAAAGAGGGAGAGAGGGCACAGTGCCAGCCAGCTAAACACAGCATTACTGAGGGACAGACTGCACACAGCTGTCCAGGGCTGTATACTGATGCTGCACCACAAGCTGCTGTCCCACAGCCTAAAAGGCTTCTGTGCTGTGGCTTATTTCTGTTCGCACACTACACACACGAGAGCTACCGAAAGAGACAGAACAAACACACACACACACACACACACACACACACACAC
Source organism: Tenualosa ilisha (assembly GCA_015244755.2). Taxonomy (NCBI): domain Eukaryota; kingdom Metazoa; phylum Chordata; class Actinopteri; order Clupeiformes; family Clupeidae; genus Tenualosa; species Tenualosa ilisha. The sequence goes on from PYXC01002375.1 coordinate 134,705, forward strand.
ACACACACATAGCATAGCACAACAAACACTTAGCAGAAATAAGTAATAAGCATAGCACCACACAACATGGCTTCTTGTGCAACCAGAAATAATAGCACATACCATGGCGCGGCTCATTAGTCATAGCACGGCAAAAATAAGGAGGCAGACGAGGAGGCTGCCCTGATCATGGCAGGGTAAACAACACATGGATCTGGACATGAAACTGAGCCACTGAGCCACAATGGATGACTCTCACTGGCTGGGGAGGCACAAAATGGCCGCCAAGGCACAACAGTGTATATGCCACCGGCTAGCAGAGCACAGGGGTGGCCGGTGGGGCTTTTAGGCCATGATAGAGGGAGAGGAGGAGAGAGAGAGGTCTGGAGAGGAAGAACAGATGCTATGAGAGAGAGAGGTAGAAAAAGGATTGAAGAGTGACCCAGTCGGAAGAGAGCAAGAGAGAGTTATACAAGGAAATGGAGAGAGAAGAGCGATAAACAAAAGAAAAAAAGGCAAAAGACAAAAGAGGTGGTTTAAAAAGAATGAAGGAAAGAGTGACTGACACAGAGAGAGAGTAAAAAAGAAAAAAAGAAAGAGAAGTACTAGGAGAGGACAAGAGTACAGACCACAGCATTGACAAACAACAGGATGGGGGGAGAGAGGGGGAATGGGTGAGGTGAGCAGGGAACGTGTGCAGAGGAAAGACAGAAGAGAGAAAGAGAAGAAGAGAAAAAGACGATAAAGAAACTGCAGGAGCTCCTACCCTCTCGCTCGGCACGGAAGACAAAGGTGCGCAGAGACATTACGACCTCCAGTCGATTATCCCCCAAAGCTCGAACCTGCTTCATCGACGACAGTGGGATCAGGCCTTTAGAGTACATCTCCTGAGAGGGAGAGAGAGAGAGTGAGAGACAGAGAGAGAGAGAGAGAAAGACAGAATACTTTTAAAAATGTATTATTGAAGTTTCATAACAAGCAGACCTTAAAGTCTTAGAAGAATTAAACATGCACATTAAACATGATCAGAGTTAAACATGCACTGTGTTTTGGGAGGTCCTGATTCCAAAGAAAAACAAACCCCCTTGTGAGGGTCAACATGATACAGCACAAGATTACCCCCAGAAGTGATCCAAGAGAGAGAAAACTGAAGTAAAACTAATGTGAAGCTCAGTGCTTGTCAGAATGAGATTGGACCAATCAGAGACATTTGAATGTGGAAAGACTTTTTCTCAAAGACCCAACACACACACACACACACACACACACACACACACGTCAGAATGAGACAGGGCCAGAGACATTTGAATGTGGAAATGCTCCCCCTCCAAGACCCCACAGTTTGGGCAAGCTTTAACCCAAATACACACCCATATACCTCCATCCACAAACATATCTCCAGGACTCTAAAGGCTAGAGTCCTGGAGATATGTTTGTGGATGAAGACTGCAAGAAGACTGCAAGATACACATATCCAATGCTAAATGAATTCAGCAGCAGATGAAATAGTATTGACATACTCTGTGGATTTGAAATGATAATGTGTGCCTCTCACATCTCAAGACAACCTGCCAACTTATTGATGGAAGGAGCACCAATGGAGCACCAATGGGATTCAGGGCAGCACAGAACACAAGCACCAGCCGAGCATGGAGGCTCAGTACAATGTATGTACATACACTTATACAGATCGGGTGGATAAACAGGCAAATACAGAACATCTCCACACACACACCACAAAGAGAGTAAAACCTCCCATAAGCACACACTCTCTCTCTCTCTCTCTCTCTCACACACACACACACAGAGAGAGACACACACACACACTAATGAACATCTAAGTGCTATTTCGAAAAAAAAAGAGCACGAAAATAGGCTAGGCTCAGTTAATATTGAAGGTGGCTACACACACACTCACTCTTACACTCTCTCTCTTTCTCTCTCTCTCTTTCTCTCTCTCTCTCTCTCTCACACACACACACACACACACACACACACACACACACACACACACACACACATACACAAACACACTCATAGGTCCACTCTAACGTCTACAAATCGTTTCCAAGGCTACAGGCAACCAACAGTCGACAGTGCTGCAAGTAACACAAGCTACTTCAGTTAGCATGCAACAGCTAATCTAAATATGGATCAAAGGCAGTGTTACACTACCTCATCTCCATTAAAAGACCAACCACATTTCTACACATTATTGCGTGTTCAGTAGCGTGGAATGAGCATTGTAGCGACACCAGTGCTTACAGAGGCACCCTCATCCCGACAGTGCATAATTCATATCAATAGCACCATTATCAGGGCAGCGTATGCAGAACAACAATATCAGCCTGTAGCAAAAGAGCTCGACCTGAATAGAACATTCCCGTTTCGCCCGAGTACCGAATGGCGAGCTGCCATGTACCGTTAGGGAGGACCAAGAAAGAGTTCAAAGTCTTGATGGTATTAAACAATTTGCCTGTTAATTAAGATGGTGACCTTGACTTCTACAGTGCACTTGCTATTTCTGGTCCTTTTAGGCTAAACATAGCTTGTAGAATTAGAAGAGAGGGAGAGAGAGAGGAAGTAAAACACTGAGAGAGGATAGCGGTAAAGGACGGAGAGAGGCTGAGAGTCGGGAGAGCGAGGGAGTGAGAGAGTGCGCACAAAAGAGTGTGGCAGAAAGGGAGAGACAGAGAGGGGTCACAGAGAGGACCGTCTTCTCAAATTAAGCCGCGATGTTAACAACGCCAGGAACAGCTAACCCTAATTACTGGGCTTTTGCGCACAGCAGCGCGCTTTCTAGGGGGAATTCACTAGCGGGCCAATTTAGACCCCTCCGTTCCCTTTCGAAGCGGCGGTAAGGCCGTGAACTTTCCACTGAATACTTAACGAGGACTCTTCTCTTCCGCTGGAAACGTGCAGGGACAGGAGAGCAGGAGAGAGAGGGAAGGGGATGTCTAGAAAACAGAAGGTGTGAAAGACTTAAAAGCAGAAGCTAAGCAACTTTCACTGCTTGCTATCAGAATAAGATCTAAGTGCGCCGGCTTTGAATGCACCCTTAGCACTGAGGGGCTTTCGTTCATCCGGTGATAATGAGGACAAATTTAAGTAAAAAAAGGGATTAATAAGGTTGTTAGGCTGACCAACTTTTTCTTTTTATAATTGTTTCAGGTACTAATACCCCCCCCCCCCCCCCAAACACACGAACACCTTCATTCTTGTGTGCATGTATACATTTATTTGTGTGTGTGTGTGTGTGTCTGCTTAAATCCATTTGTGTCTGACTTGTTTGTTTTGTTTGCGACTGTGTGTGTGTGCGTGTGTGTCTCTCTCCCTACCCCAACATGCCTCTGTGTCTGTCTGCATTTCCCACACAAATACACACACACGTAGGAAAGCAATTAAAATAGTGTTATGGCTCTAAAAGGCTTGAGAGCTGAAGGTTACATGTGGAGAGAGGGTCGAAGGAGAGAGAGTGACAGAGCTTTAAGCTTTAAGCCCTCTCTGAAACTGGGGCTTGGCAGCAGACCCTTGTCTGTCTGTCTACAGTGGAGTCATGAGGACCCCTGCTGGCCAAAATACACTACTACAGTAGTCTAAAACCGGATCGGGAACTGGGTGCATCTCCATCCGCTGAATAGCATTCCATAAACAGCAGTCAAATTTCAAGGTTAGATGAAGTTGTCTATGCTAATCCCTTTGTCAGCAGAGGTATAAAGGTATAAAGAGGAATAAAGTGAATAAAATACTCAAAGAACAAATAACAAACAACATAGCCTTACTTTCAAATTCACAGGGACACTTGCACAGTAGAAAGCAATGAGGTAAAAAGAAACCTTTGTTCCACTCGCAAAAAATAAACATAATGTTTTCAATGTTTAAGACATTAAAAAGTGATCAAGCCAGCACATCTTCCGCAAAACTCTACATGGTGAAATAACTACAAAAAGTTTTGTTGTATTTCACTTATTTCAGAGGAAGTCGAATTTCAGCGGATAGGACCAGGTTACACCAGACTATCTATCATCAGGAGACCGGGGGGGCACCAAAGACCCCCCCAAAAATGACTTGACTGTTTTGGTTTACGGATTCCAGCCGTCCTTCAGGGGGGAATTAGGAGGACGGCGCGACACACAGGGAACAGTCAAAGAAGTCGGGGAGGGGTAGAGAGAGAGAAATGGAGTCTTTAGAGGATGGATGGATTTGTAGGGAGAAAGAGCTGTAAGGCTTAGAGAAACTGCACACACACTACTGATCCTCCACCAAAGTCCCTCCCTTTCTCCTTTACTTACTTACTTACTTACTTACACACACACACACACACACACCAAAAATGCTTTGTAGAGACTTATTTCACACACACAAACACACACACACGCACACATTGGATACACAAACTGAAATGGCAATAATGCAGCCCAACCACCACTTAATCCCAACAGTGCACACACACAAACAGCACTTCAAGAAGACCATGTCCCAAACACACATTAAGACATATAAAAGTACACACTTTCACTAACATACACACACATACACACACACGCACACACTTTCCTCTCAAATACACCTTCAACCTCACCCTAGACAGGGTCTTACTGCGCAGCCCCAAGAGGGGCCTCTAGACCTCAGCTCCCCCGTGCCTGGCTGCAGATTCCTAGGTTGATGAAACCCTCAGTAAGGCACCGAGAAGACACAGAGATGGGAGGTGAGTGTAGGGACATCTGCATGGTCCCTTTGTGGGGAAGGGGGGAGGGGAAGGGGGGGGGGGTCTGAAGGGGGAGAAGAGGGGGTGAGAACGGCATTCTAACCACTCTCCCACGCCACCTACAGGGGCCTACAGAGGCCACTGGGGGCCAAAAGGCGGGCAATCTCTGTCTGATGACTTGTGAGCGACTGGCTGGATGACAGGTGAGATGATATAGATCAAGTGTGATGACTGAGGCCTTACATCAGATGCACTGGGCTTCAGACAGGAGAAGAGAAGAGAAGAGAAGAGAAGGAAAGAGAGAGGGAGAGAGGGAAAGAAAGAGAAGACTGATGACTCAAACAAATGACAGAATGATAGACTGAATGAACCGAAGCAGACAGAAAAAGAAAAAACAAATAAACAATGATGGAAGAAACCAAATATTGTTAGCCAGGAGGATGGCTGGGTGAAGGTACAACAGACTGAGAAAGGCCTGAGACACTGCAGAGACCAGAAATGGCGTCCCATGGCCACTAGCTCTGTGTCCATATGAGTCAGCTAGGGGTCTGTTTCCCAAAACCACACCTGCTAACTAAGTTAACAACTATCGCACACATGATAGAGGAC
>PYXC01002375.1:145000-232500 GCA_015244755.2 Tenualosa ilisha
GTGTATAAATATCAATTAATTGAAGGAACACTCACGGTTCCTTTTTAGTTCTTGATAACAAGGGCCAAGGCATAACTTATAGCAACTCGTGCATGTAGCCAATGAGCAACCATTTAAAACATAGAGGAAACACATGCTTTAGTTTTAAAAGAAGCTAACCTGTCCAATTGCCGTTCTATTTTCTTTGGTATCTGACAATGGTGAGCTTGATAACAGCTGCTTCCATTGCTGTTTGTTAGTTCAGCAGTCACTTCCTATTATCAGTATAGTTACCATTCAAAAGAGCATTGATGTGAAACAGTGATTACATTTTTTAACAGATTCATAGGTGTCCTGTTATCAGGGAATAACACACCCACTGTCAGCCAATCAGAAAACAGTATTTCATTTCTCCAGGTGATAATTTGGTAATACCGCTGTACAAATTGCAGTGGAGTGCTCCACTGACTTTGAATGGGCCTTCCCAACCTCCAGCAGTCAGTCATATCTGTGTGATAGCTCTGTAATGACCGCTACAAAAATATAACCACTGTCAATGGCAACAGGTTCTTTGCTTCAGATTCACATCTTCATTTTCACTTTGCGGGTGGAGACCATTCACTTACCGCGATGGAACTTGACAGAAAGTGAAAGTAGAGGTGGTTGATGAGGCGTGTTCTAAAGAATGGTTGTTTCAGGTTCAGGTTGAGTCACAAATTATTTGTTTACCAGAAGCCCATCTAACGTAACAAATGATATTTTAAAAATGTACTGTGTGAAATCTTTTCTCGTGTTGGCAAGTAGCCATATGATAAGCAAATTAATTTATTGTCTGCTGGTCAATATGGGAAAATAAGTCCATTCAGGGTGAACAGGACCCTAACGTGAATTGACCAACAGATGATATATTATTCCATTATAATTATAACCAAAAAGCTGGGGTTTTTTGTTTACAATTTTAGTACTTCTTGCATGCTGTGTGTGTGTATGCATGCATGTATGTGTGTGTGTATGTGTGTGTGTGTGTGCGCATGTATCTATATGTGTGTGCATGCATATGTGTGTGTGTGTGTGTGTGTGTGTGTGTGTGTGAACCTTACCCTTGAGGAGACAGCTTGTCCAGCCAGCCAGTCTTGAGTGCGGCTCTGGGGCCTCCATAGAAGCAGGCGTAGGGAGAGATTGCCAGCTCCACGTTCTCGGGCACCTCTGCTCTGGCTGGTATAGACAGGGCATCCAGGGGCTCATTGTAGACGTCATTTTCATCCTCACCTGCAGGTGGCGCCTTAGCAAAGACCAGCGGCACTGATGGCACCGCCGCTGTCACCTCCCCAGGATGCTGACCGCCGTGGAATGATGATGAGGCAGGGTTGGCAGGGGACGGTGCCCTGGGGGAGCGCTGACCGCTCTCTTCAGCCGGCCGCGGAGGCTCGAGGAAGCCCTCAACAGTGGAGTAGTCGTCATCTTCCTCCTCGCCACAGTTGCCGTCGCCACCCTCAAAAGCCATTGGCACTGGTTGGGGCGCCACCTGCTGGCCTTGGCTGTCCTGTCGTAGCTCTCTGTGCTTAGCCTGCCTATTCCTGGCCACAGCACACGAGGGACACACACAAGGATCAAACTTAGCATCAGCCACCAGCCACATGTTGAAGGTGAAATGATACATTTTCTGGATGATTTCAGACAAAAAAAATACTGATTTACTGAATGAATGGCTGGCAAGCTTTACAAATGTATCCAGCAGTGGCTGACAAACATTCCCTTTTTAAAAAGTGAATGCTGACCCATGGACACATGGAAACAGATGAGGCACAGAGGAAATCAATAGTTACGAGTCGAAGAAACCATCAGTGGAACTTTTATGTCTTTCATCATTGACTTGTCTACACTGACTAATGGATCAAAATTGCCCACTGAGAAAGTTAGGATTCTACAGATTATATAGGAGGTCTATGTTTTAACAGGACTTTACTGCATTCTATTAGGACAGGGAAGAATCTTATGTTTTGTTTTAAAGATATTTTGGGGGGCATTTTATGCCTTTATTCTGACAAGACAGTAGAGAGGGGCAGGAAATGAATGGGAGAGAGATATGGGCAAGGATCAGTAAATGACCTTGGGTCGGATTAAACCCCGGTCCCCGGGTTTATGGTATGACACCTCAGCCCACGGAGTCACAGTGCCACCAGAATTCTATGTTTTACCAGGAATTTTCCACGTGCGAGAATTCATTTGCAGGCGTAAGTGTGTTTGGCATCAAGGCTAAAATGGATTTCTGTAGTCCATCCAAGCATATGAAACAACTGACGTTGACAGCAACTGAGGGCCAGATAGGAAGTGCATAGAGACAGGTGGGTCTTGTAGATATTGACTGTAATAGAAAGGCATATGGCTATGGGTAGGGTCATAGAGAATGCAGGTTGACAGGTAACTCTGTACACCACCGTTTGGCACTTTCATAATTAAACATCATTTTAATAGTGGCAACCTGACCTAAGTCCTGTGTATATGTGTGTGTGTGTGTGTGTGTGTCTGTGTGGTTGTTTGTGTGTAATAGTCCCTGGGCTAAGCCAACTGTGTGTGCATACACTGGGCAAGATAAAGAACAAAGGTCAGGGACTTCTGTGTTTTTGCTAAGCCTACATCCTGTTGCACTTACTGTACATCACAGCATACATTCCATTTCCTCTCTGTGGTTAACACCATATGGTCTTTCATCCTATAGCATCTAGGTGAGCCTGCAGACTCTGACCCTAGATCAGGCATAATCCTTCACCCTTACATGTGAGGCACATCGACATGCATAACCTGTGTAGCCTTATGCTACAGGTTCACACAGGTTGCTTTAACAGGAATGCTGCTATTAACTGCTAGCTGGGGCGCTAATCACTACAAAAACACCAGTTTGCACTTCCTGCCTGCCTGCCTGCCTGTTTACGGCTCGTCAAAGTCCCCCTTCAAAGCGAGGGGTAAGGCCTGTGGTTTTAACCGCAACAGCAATGCCCATGTTAATGAATGCACATGCACACAAGTGTGTGTGTGTGTGCTGTGTGTGCTGTGTGTGCGTGCGCATGTGTGTACGTGACTGTCTGTCTATCTGTTGGAGTTGCAGCCACAGTTTTACTCACTAACCTCAGGGTTCATTTGTCTAAATGTATTCATCTGTGTGTTTAACCAGCATCCAGTGCATAACTATAGCAATACTTCTGCTCTGAGTGTTCCTTACTTACGCATCTTCTTATAGCCATCGCCTTACTAACTCCTCAGCGCACACACACACACACACACACACACACACACACACACACACACACACAAACAACCACACATACAGAAACAACCACACAGACATGGATATATGCACACCACACACACACACACACACACACACACACAAACAACCACACATACAGAAACAACCACACAGACATGGATATATGCACACCACACACACACACACACACACACACACACACACACACACACAAACAACCACACATACAGAAACAACCACACAGACATGGATATATGCACACCACACACACACACACACACACACAGAACCCACCTACACATGCAGTATCTGTGCAACAGAATGCACTGAACAGCAGACCTACACCAAACATTTCAAATTCTTCAATGCAGCAAACTGATTGGCAACACAAGGTGCATTCAGTGGGGATGCTGTATCAGTCAGTCCAGCAGATTTGTAAGTCATACTGCCCTATGCTCCTACACCTCCAAGGGCAACCTGCCCTATGCTCCTACACCTCCAAGGGCAACCTGCCCTATGCTTCTACACCTCCAAGGGCAACCTGCCCTATGCTCCTACACCTCCAAGGGCAACCTGCTCTATGCTTCTACACCTCCAAGGGCAACCTGTCCTATGTTCCTACACCTCCAAGGGCAACCTGCCCTATGCTTCTACACCTCCAAGGGCAACCTGTCCTATGTTCCTACACCTCCAAGGGCAACCTGCCCTATGTTCCTACACCTCCAAGGGCAACCTGCCCTATGCTCCTACACCTCCTGTGTGGTCTGTGTGCATACGTGCATACTCATGCATATGTGTGTGCGTGTGTGTGTGTGTGCATATGTGTGTGTGTGTGTGTGTATGCATGTGCATGTGTGTGTGTGTGCACGTGTGTGTGTGTGTATGCATATGTATGTGTGTGTGTGTGCATGCATATGTGTGTGTGTGTGTGTGTGTGTATGTATGTGCATGTGTGTGTGTGCACGTGTGTGTGTATGCATATGTGTGTGTGCGTGTGTATGTATGTGCATGTGTGTGTGTGCACGTGTGTGTGTGTGTGTGTGTGTGTGTGTTACCGCTGCTTTTTCTGCTTCAACTTCTCCTTGCTCTCAGTCCCAACCTGCTCTTTGGCACTGGTGTCCTTGAGAAGAGAGAGAAAAACACAGGGGAGATTGGAGTGGACTGAGCAGCTCCAGAAGAGGCACAGAAAGCCAAAGCAAACACACACATCCCTCTTTGCAGTTCCTCAGAGGATCCGTGGGCCGCACCCACAACAAGGTTCTGGTTTTTCTGTGACATTTACAGTGTGCAGGCTGTCGGGGGAGAGAAAGTTCATCTGCCCAACCTTGCCTCATTTTTAGAAGCAACAAAGAGCTCTGGTCTAAAACTAGCAAGCTAACTACCGAGATGTCTAGGGGGAAGCACAGGTATGTCTTAGGTATGCTTACCTGTCCTGGCTCACATGACCAAAATCTCATCCAAATTTGAATAACAAATCAAATCACAGTTGTCTATTATATAAAAACACAGCTGCAACTGACAAACTTTCCTTACTATTAATTATTATTTAGTTGTATTATTATTATAAATATTTTTACAATTTTAACAATTCAGGCAAATGACTTCATTACTAAAATACCTTGTGTCTAGGGTAACACTTTACGTAATCATTTTAACAATATATCCTCTACAGCTATGAATGAACCTGAACAGAGAGACACTCAGACAAAACAAACAGACTTGCTCAGACATAAACAAACGATGCAAATGTGTATTCAACATCTTCAGTCGGAACGTTTCATTTTCAGCACTTGCTTACCGCTTTGTTCGGAGGGTTGTTGTACAGATAAACCTCACCATAGGGAGTGATGACTGACGCCTTCCTTTCCAGAGGAGCTGAAGAACACAAATACACACACACACACACACACACACACACACACACACACAAACAAACAGTGTGACCCTCCACTAAGTATGATGCATAATCTGATGAACACAAATCAAATTTCTAAACCTCCCCATGGAGAGGAGAGGAAAGGAAGAGAAAAAGAGAGAGCAAAAGAGAGAGATGATAAGAGAGAGAGGAGAAGTGAAAGAGAGAAATGGAGAGAGAGAAGAGACAGGAAAGAGAAGAGAGAGGGGAGAAGTAGAAGGGAGAAGGGACAGGAAGAGAGAGAGAGAGGGGAGAAATGGAAGAGAGAGAGAGAGAAAGGAAAGGAAGAGAGAGAGAAGGGACAAGAAGAGAGAGAGAGGTGAGAAGTGGAAGAGAAAGAATGAGAGAGACAGGAAAGAGAGAGAGAGAGAGAGAGAGGGAAGATAGGGAAAAAAGAGAGATAGAGAGAGGAAGAGAAAGAGAGAGAGAGAAATTAGAGGAAGAGAGAAAGAGATAGAGAGAGGAAGAGAGGAGGATAAAGGTGGAAGAGAAAACACTTAAACGACAATAGAAAGTAAGACAAGAGTAGTGAAGGCCAAGCACGCCCCCCCCCCCCCCCACACACACACACACACACACTCTCTCTCTCTCTCTCAAACACACACATCCACACACACACGCTGTCTTATCAGACCCCAGTGTCCTTGTATGGGCAATCTGTTGTCAGGGAGACAAACGAGCACCACGCCACCACAGAACCTGCGCTGGCCGGCAGACACTCCATCATGTCGTCGGGAGACGGCCCCGCACACACATCTGCAGCGGCCAGCCCCCCCCCCCCCCCCCCCTCCCCACAGCAAAAAGCCAGGCTAAGGCTAAGTCACTCCACTTTCTTCCAGGGTGGTGGCTTTGTGGCAGAGCACACACACAACACTATATTAGACTCAGCGCTCAGTGGCCCACCACTCATTTAGGAAGTGTGTCATCATTTATCATTATCTAAGCTTGACCTTCACACCACACACACACACACACACACACACACACACAAACTTGTGTGTGTCATGTCACACACAAGAGGCGTGGTCCTTACGCAGGCCGCTCTTTCACACTCAATCTCTTTCCATTTTTATTTTTGTCCTTTCCTATCTTTGTATGCTGCTATCTTTTCACACACACACACACACACACACACACACACACAAACACACACACACACTTCCTCCATCACCTCTTGCATCTCTCTCTATTGCTTAACAGTTATGCATTTTCAGTTTGACACATACACACACACACACACACACACACACCACACACACACACACACCACATGCACACGCACGCTAATTGAAAATAGCAACATTCCCCGCTATCTCCTGGACCACAAGCCAACACTTGTCCTTTCTATCATTAGTGATTAACTCTCTTCCTCTTCGCTAGCATGAGCTAAAGTTCCACCTTCCCCCGCACTCATTGTCATGACACACAGAGACCTTCCACACTGTAACACTGTGAATATATCATGAACACACACACACACACACACACTCAAAGACATATACATACACACTCACTCACACACACACACCCTACACAAACTAGGCCTATTCACACTGAGATGCAGCGAGAGAGAAGATTGACAAAGAGGAAAAAAGGGAGCGAAGGAGAGAGAGAGAGAGAGAGAAACTGGTAGAGGGAGAAGAGAGAGCAGAAAGAAAAAGAAAGACAGAAAGAAAGAAAGTGAAAAAGACAGTGAGACAGGCAGTGACAAGGGCAGCCTAACACACAGTGACTGCTTCCTCATGGAAGACGAGGACCCTGCCTGCAGTCCCAAGTGCAGGCCTGCCTTCATTTTGCCTTTCAATCCCCCGGCCGCAAAACTCAAACTTTTAGACTTAGCAGAAGTAGACCACTATCCCTCTAGGGGTGTATGGGCGTTTGTGGTTTGGTGTATGCATATGTGTGTGTGTGTGTGTGTGTGGGTGTGTGTGTGTGTGTGTACGTCTGTGTGTATGCATGTGCATGTGTATCTGTGTGTGTGTGTGTGTGTATGCGTGTGTAAGCATGTGTGAGTGAGTGTGTGTGTATGCATGTGTGTGTCTCTGTGTGTATGTCTGTGTGTCTGCGTGTGTATGCATGTGCATATGTGTGTGTATATATGCATGTGTATGCATGTGCATGTGTGTGTGTATGTATGCGTGTGTATACATGTGTAAGTGTGAGTGAGTGAGTGTATGTGTGTGTGTGTCTGTGTACATGTGTGTATGCATGTGTAAGTGTGAGTGTGTGTGTCTGTGTGTATGCGTGTGTAAGCATATGCAGGTGTGTGTGTGTGTGAGTGTGTGTGTCTGTGTGTATGCGTGTGTATGCATGTGTAAGTGTGAGTGAGTGAGTGTGTGTGTGTCTGTGTGTCCGCGTGTGTACGCATGTGTAAGTGTGAGTGTGTGTGCGCGTGTGTACGCATGTGTATGCATGTGCAGGTGTGTGTATGTGTGTCTGTGTGTATGCGTGTGTACGCATGTGTAAGTGTGAGTGTGTGTGCGCGTGTGTACGCATGTGTATGCATGTGCAGGTGTGTGTATGTGTGTCTGTGTGTATGCGTGTGTACGTATGTGTAAGTGTGAGTGTGTGTACGCGTGTGTACGCATGTGTAAGCATGTGCAGGTGTGTGTATGTGTGTCTGTGTGTATGCGTGTGTATGCACGTGTAAGTGTAAGTGACTGTGTGTGTGCGTGTGTGTGTGTGTGTGTGTGTGTGTGTGTGTGTGTGTGTGCGCGCACGCGTGCTGTTTTCTTCTATACAAGTCCAATGAGTACCTGAGTGCAACTGTGCAAACAGATACCACGCATCTAAATTTGAAGCGCATGGGGTGTGATGAGATTAGGAGTGGGTGGGTGTTTGGTGTTTGTGAGAGGTGAGGCGAGTCTTTCCCTTCCCTAAGAGAGACACTCTAGTTTCCCATAATGCACCCAAACAGTAGGGGCCAATTGTCCCATGCTGAAGGCAGAGTCTAGATGTGAGTTAAACGGCATTACTTAAAACACACATGCACAGAGTGCAGAGGAAAAAAGAAGGGAGACTGAGAAAAATGCAGTCTGACATCATGGGAATTGCAAAGTGTGTGTGTCTGTCGTGTGTGTATTGTGTGTCTGTCATGTGTGTGTGTTTATCTGTCAGGGGAGGGTGTTTGTGTGTGTATGTGTGTGTGAAATACAATGTGTGTGTGTGTGTGTGTGTGTGTGTGTGTGTGTGTATGTTTATGTGGGGGTGGGGTTGTGTGTTTGTGTGTGCAGTTGTGTCAGCCGTACCTCTCTGCTGGCTGTTGTTCCCACTGGGAGTTTGACTTGGCGACGAGTCTGTAGTTTCAGCACCTGCACTCCTAAGAGGAGAGGACCACAGTGTTTACTCAGAAACAAACACACCTAAAGAACTGCATGCAGCCTAATAACCTTGAATGATATGAATCATTTATTAATGCGCTCATTCCTCTTTGCCTCAGTATTGTACGAAAAAATAATTTTCTGTGTGTGTGTGTGTGTGGGATATGTGTGTGTGTGTTTGGGGGGGGTTTGTTTGTATGCCCATTTTCAGATTTGTGAATGTATACACATGTGTGTGTGTGTATGTGTGTTTGTGTGTGTGTCTATGTGTGTGTCATAGTGTATGTATGTTTGTGTTTGTGTGCGTGTGTATTTAAACATACAAAACTCTACCCTCAATATTACCAGTTATATTTGGAAGTGAAGCCCTGGTCTGGAAGGTCGGGGACAGGCCTGTGTCGTAGCCTGTAGGAGCGAGTGTTCCGGGGTCCAGAAAGCTTGGGCATGGGGTCCATCTCGTAGATGTCATTCTCCACCATGAAGAAGTCTCCCTGATCGTCATCCAATGGGATCTGAGCGTCCGTCTGTGCAGAGGGGGCGACGTCCAATAGGGACGGTGAGGCGGAGTGTGGCGAACGAGGGGCGGGTTCCTCCAGGACGTTGTCCAAATCAGAGGGCAGCGAATGTGAGGAGACGGAGAGCGATTCGTTACTGCTGCTGCTGCTGCAGGAGGAGAAACCAGAGACGGAGCTTGGAGAGGCGGAGCGGATCTGCGCTCGAGGTGGTAATGGGGGCACTGTGAGAGAGGAGGAGGAGGAGGAGGAGGAGGAGGCACTGGCGTTGGGAGCGCTGGACTGTTCGACTTTGTGGTCCGCACGTGCCCGCGACCTGGCTGGGAGCGTCCTGGTGCCGCCCGCTTCCACACCCGCCGTCGATCCCGGCTGGGGGACACGCGAGTGGTGGAGGGTGGTGGCGCCGCGCTTGCGGTCCTTCAGGAACACGTGCCGTGGCCTGGGCACGGGTTTCCGACTCGGAGGACCCAAAGTCCTGGTGGTGCCAACCTCCTCCGCCCCTGACTCAGCCCGGAGCGCAACCTCCACCCTCTCCACCTCTGCCCACTTCTCCTCCTGGGGGTGTTTATCCAGCCCGAGGGCCTCCAGGCTGCAGAGGATGCGCCGACGGTGCCCCGTGGGGAAGTCGCCCACTTCCTGAAGCCTCTCTGCGGTCAGACCCCGCAGGTCACCCAGGCTCCGCAGGCCCGCCCGGGCAAAGGGCACCACGTACTGGGGCAGATGCAGACTGCATAGCCAGTCCACAAGGTCCTCAGCGGGCACTGGGGAACTCGGCAGGTGCTCCCCATTAGAATCCATGCCATGTAAATCCATGTCCCCCTCCCTCTCTCTATCTTTCTCTCTCTCTCAGACTAGCAGAGAGACACTGTGGTAAGGACAGCTCTTTCCCCACATATAGCAGGAGGACACACTGGTGGCGTTTGGCTGTGGAGACAAACCAAAATTGAAGGGATTGGAAATAAAAAAGAATCGTTTCACACACACACACACTCACACACACACACACACACACACACACAGGACTCCGCAGATCGCAGAGAATGCAGGGAAATATGACACTGTGGTTTGGGGAGGGCCTGTGGTGGCACTATAAGCCTCGTAAGCACTACAAAACAAAGTTTCTTAGCGTCAGGAATGTTTACAATGTTTAGAACGTCAGAGCGGGAGCGTTCCAGAAGAGGAGCGTTCTAGAAGAGGGTTTAAGGAGACTGAGGACTGGCTGGGTTGTCAAAAGAATACATGACAAGAATACATACACGTCTTAAGGAATGAACAGGACTCACTTTTGGCCACGTGTGCTGCCTTGAACAGAGGCATCGCACAAGCACACAAGGAATAATTCATGGAGAATGGACCATGAAGAAGACCAAAGCGTGTACAGCAAGGGTCAGGGTTTGGACACAGCACTGACAGATTGAGACAGATTGAGCCAAGGGTTATAGGTTTGAGAATCATTCACTGTTCCCTAACTGTTAGGTCACTCAAATGACGTGGCCCGGTGTCATCATTACTTCTGCAGTTAGATCAACTATAAACTAGGCTACTTTCTTTCCATGCTGTTCACCTCACCCTTGCAGCCAGATCAAAATAAGTCTTACTATGTGATCTCCCTCTAATATCAAGGGCAAACATGTCATTTTAGAGTCTGTTTTGTTTTCATTAATTCTTCTACCAGGCTTCCACAGAAAGTTGTTTTTTTGCCAGCCAATGCAAATCACATGACACACTTGACACACAGCTCTTCACATAAAAAGAGACAAAAACCCTCAGTACAAACCACAAGCCCTGAATGTCACATCTATAAATAACAGTCCGCGTACAGCCTGCTACGCAGTTAACCAAGCAATGTGCAACGTACACTATTGACTACATACTATTTTAATCACTGTGAAATATGAACTTGCATAGTACTACTGTATGCTGTGGACACAAGTTGAACCACAAGGAAACAGAAGTATGTGTGGTACACAGGCAGGCTACATGTAGAAAAGAGGCGAAAAAGAAGAGTAGCCTCAGCATGAACTTGACAGGCCTCTCCATCCACAGGTTCACACCATTCCACACAGTCCCACAGAAAAAACAAACACACACACACACACACAAACACACACACACACACGCACACACACACTTCACTCCCCCACAGAGCCGTCTCCGTCTTTTGTCCCCTCTGCTTTTTTCCGCCTTTGTCTGTTACGCTGTGTTTATCCCATTTAGGGAAATTTAGTGGAACTCCAGGCTGACACACACACACACACACACACACACACTTCACTAACTCACAGATACACACTCAATCACACTATAAATGAGTCACAGCCTGCACACCCACGCAAAGCTATGTTACCTCTTGGCCACTCTGTTCCTCCAAGGAAAGTCATCTAGCACTGCCAGCACCTTGCTCAAGTCAATCCAAACTCTTCTCATCTGTTGTTCCACGCTGGTGGAATTACCTTCCAAGTGCTATCAGAGCAAGGGATACCCTCTCAACCTTCAAAGAATTCTTGAAGACCCAGCTCCTCCGAGAGTACCTCTTACCTTAAAATTCTAACTACTTGGAATGCACTTATAATGCCCCCCCCCCCCCCCCCCAACACCCATACACCCACAACCACACACACACACACTCACACTCTCTCACGCTACTACACTTCTATCACACTTCTGCCAATTTCCTGTTAGCAAGTAACAGTACTATTTAAAGTTTTTAAATGTGTTTCTTGATGTTAATCTTTTAAGCACTATGATAAAAGTGTTACTAAATGAATGCATACAAATGTAAATGTAATGTAGTTAATTCAAAAATGTGCAGATGTTAGCAAACAACAAACTAGTTGAAACCATGTAAATGCATTATTGGCATTCTGCTTTTTTAGAACTGTCTTTAGCAATAATAACATTTCTTTCAAAGAATAAACTGTTTTGTAGTTTTTGAACACAGAGAACTGCACCATGAAAAAGGAACAAGAAGTGAAAAAGCTATCACTTTTATGACCACATACAGCATACAGCATACAGCCTGCCTAAACTGTCTAGGTCAAAACAGCACGGCCTGACACCTGGTCCTTTATTTGCGTGGTTATGTGTCTGTGCAGACCAACTGTCAGTGTGAGCTATGATAAGATAATATTTTATATCTAAACACAACAGCGATCAAGTAGACCCTCACCGCTGTCACATCATATTATCCGAACAAAAACCAAATCAGGGCATCTTCATAATAACAGCCATAACTACGCAGTAAGTATGTTAGTAAACTCCCTCCCAACGCCTTAAGAGACGTGCTGGTGAGTGAAACTGCCACCTTTGAGTTTTAGTTCACTGCCTAGCACACTTCACTCCAACTCTGCGGTGCTGCTAGCTGCAGGTTCCAATGTATTAACCTCATAGAGAATACTAATTAAAAATGGTAAATCAATAAATATCGGTTAATGATCGGGAAACGACCTGTCCCCCATGCTTGATGGTGTAACGATAGATAAAAATTCATCAATGCAAGACTAAAAAGGGGAATAACACTCAAAGAGAACGGTTACGGTGGTAGACTGTGTGTGTGTGTGTTTGTGTGTCCGTGTGTCTATTCCCTGTGAATTTTATGTGACCCAAATTTAGTTTATGAGCTTGGCGGAGTTGGGTACCGACATGCAGTACTACTAGGCTACAGAACCGGCACCAACATCAACTGTAGGAACCAGACCGAATAACAACGTTGATTTCGACGCCTCATTTATTGCAGCTTCCCCTGCTGTATTTGATGCTCTCCGGTAATCTGACATCACAGAAGCATCACTGCAGGTTGCGTCTCTTCAAGTTGCACCATCTCCGCTCTGATTGCAACACTTGTATGGAAAGTGAGTCTACACATTCCCTAGCTAAAACTAAGCGTAAAGCAGAAGGACACAAGGTGTATTTGCATGGCCGTGTCCCCATGCCAAGTAGCCTGAGTAGCCATAAAGCATCTTCTCATAGCTCTTGTTTAAAATAGCGCTTGTTTTTACAGTTTAACGCTCCAAACTGTTACAAACTACATACATGCACAACAGCGAAAGGTGCAAACCACATCATCCATGACAAGGGAAGCTGGCTCTGCGTGTGTGTGTGCGTGCGTTCGCACGTGTGTGTGTGTGTGTGTGTGTGTGTGTGTGTGTGTGTGACATGTTAGGTCACACAAGCTGGGTAGGCTGTTATGGAAAGTAAACTAAAAAATAAAAGAAATGTCCTGTCCCTTGCTCCAACTGGAAAAAGAAATCCCTTCCAACCCATGACAAACCAGCCATGGCGCCTGATGGTGATGCTCACGGTGGGATGGGGGGTATTAGGTGGTTGAGTATTTTGTAAGATTTACTTTTGTTGTTGTGTTGTATTGTTATGTTTTGCTTTTAAGTCAATGGGCAAGAGACAGAGGCCCCATTTGCTCCAACACTCTCCATTTTCCCCAATCAGCAGCCAGCAAAACAGCAGCCAACAAATAAGACTGCACCAAACACACACACACACACATACACACACGCACACACACACACACACACACACACACACACACACACATACACAAGGCTAATTTCCGTTGTGCCAATCTAACTCTGTCACTTCTGATCAAGGGTCCAGAGTGGTTCCACTGAATATACACTGAATGTGTATAAGAGCCCTTGGGGTGGAGGGGCCCAAAAACGCTACGTTAGCGCCTCTCCATAGGACAACAACAGGCTAACAAATGTCAGATGTGTTCAACGGTGGTCATCTCTGAGCGCCTTAAATGAGCCCTCGGGGTGGATGGGCCCATCTCGCCCTCCATGGATCAGAGGGGGGTACAGAATGAGAGAGTGTGTTTGTGTGTGTGTGTGTGTGTGGGGGGGGGGGGTTGGGGGGAGTAAGAGGGGGAGCAGAGAGAGAGAGATGACTAGAGAGAGATGAAGAGAGACAGAGTGGGAAGGAGAGAGAGAGTATAGCATCGTATCGCGTAGACTACAGCCGTGCCAGCATATGAGTGAAAAGAGATGTTGTATTGCGTAACATGAGAGAGAGAGGGGGAGAGAGAGGGAGAGGGAGAGAGAGGGGGAGAGAGAGGGAGAGGGAATCGATATTTAGGCCAATCTATAGGGCTTGGCATTAGCTCTGGCTAGCCGAGCCACTTAAGAGTCATTAGCTGAATGGCAGGCCGGTGAGCGGTGAGGCAAGCAGACATCTTGGCAGCCGGTCCACATAGGATTGCTTTCACTCAGGTCCGGTCTGCACAGAAACAGTCCCTGGCCCTCTGGGCCTACCAAGCTTTGCTGCAAAGCTGTCAGTAACACAAACACAAACAAGAGGAATATACTCCCCATCCTCCTCACGACATACAATGTGTTCCTCATAGTCTTTTAATGCTGAATATGCTCCATTTCACATCTTCATCTCACTGTTATATTATTCTTCACCAGATATGAATTAAACATGAAACTGGTTACAGTATCTAAAGATGGCTGCTGACAAAAGAGTGAAAAATATATAACAGCATTTGCCAAGGGAAGCCCAGGAAGGAAGTAACAAATAGCACAGATCCTCTGAGAAAAACACTAAACTTTTAAATGGTAAATGGAATGTATTTAGTACCCAGAGCACATCAGGACAAATTCTTTCTACAATATTCCATTCATTCGAATGCGCCAATGGTAGAGATTGCCATGCAAGCACCAACCAGCATATCAGGGTCAGTTTGAGGTTTAGTGACTTCATGAAGGGCACTTTGAAAGGGTCAGGGAGAGCAACCCATTAGATTGCCAAACGACTCCTCTACCTCTTGGGTATCAAGATGGAATCAAGATCCAGGAACCAAGTACAACCGATAACTGAATGCTTCAATTCACATTCAATCGTCCCCCTATTACTAATGCCAGCATGTTTCTCAGACCATGGTCAACGGGTCCGCCTGAGTACAAAATTGAATTAGATAACACAGTTCCACACGGTTTCCTTCATTCTAATGAGCTGCTCTGGTCATCTTAGTAATATAGGCCTATGTGCTGACACTGAGAACCTGTGTAGAACAACTTGTGAACAGTGAGGAATTGATAAGAGAACTGAAGCAGAATCGACAGTGGCATTAATGCTGATAAAGTCCTATCTATTCCCCTAGACAGGACAGGGCAGGAACGGGGCATCATTTCCACCATCACCAACCCAATGCACTGTCTGTGTCTTTGAAATGGTGTCTGTGTGTGTGTGTGTGTGTGTGTGTGTGTGTGTGTGTGTGTGTGGTGTGTGTGTGTGGTGTGTGTGTGTGTACGCGTGTTTCAATGCTGACCAGGCCTGCCGGTTTCTGTGTCCAAATGTGTGCTATGTGATGTCTTATACCGTCCTCCAAAATAGCAGAGCAAATGAACTGCAAGGCAAATTAGATTTTAGTTTGTAAATTATGAAATACTTTTTCCAGAAAGTTCTTTTTTAAGACCAAAGGTTATCTAAATGTAATTGTAAAAAACAGAAGAAAAAAGTATAGATTCTGTCCATAACAAGATTCAGAGGGTTTCATGTAACAGCATTGAAATACAGGTACTGCACCGTGAGATTTGCTGTTCGTTGACTCAATCTGAAACCTTACCAACAGAACTTCTCAGTTTTGCATTGCCATGCAAGTGGATGGAATAAGACAAACTGAATGGGGCACAGAAACTCACTTTCAGTTTCATTATCCTATGCCCCATACAGTTAACGTTAGCTGCCAGTTTGCTATGATGTATGATCTATGATGTATCAAATTTTCTTGTTCTTTTTCCCCACAGACAGCACTTGGTGACCTAAAGCAACTTCCTTCAATACACTCTTCAAAGAATACAGTATCATCTTCAGATGGCAAATACATCATTGCATTTTCAAATGAACCGAAACAAATCTGTTGTGGATGTACTCTTATCCATATTCACCCATCGGTTTGAGCTGTCTAATTTTCCATTGTTACAAATGTTAGCAGCGTGAATCACATTAGAAATGTTGTTGACCTTGCTGCCTATGCTGACTGCAATTTAGTTTAGGTAATCTGCCTCTACGTTGTAAAAGAGGGTGAAATATGCAGAAGTAAATTATTATGTCAACAGCCCCCTCAATGGGCGTTTAGTGTCGAGAGTAGCCTGCAGAGAACTCTCCACAGTGACGAATTCAAGACCTGTGTTTGGCACGAGATCAGTTCGGTTCTGCATATTACAAATTCATTTGATTGCGGCTTGATGTATACGTAGTCAGTCTCTTAATGTGGCTGTAGTCTCAGTCTCTTAATGTGTGTGTAGTCTCAGTCTCTTAATGTGGAGTGGTAGAAAGAGGATTTATACCTCGCTTTTGAGAACCTTATCCAGGCTACAAGTTCACACTTAATGTTCCTATTTATCGAAAATGGTTCAGAGTTTTCATGTTGAAAACTCATTGCTATGCGCACTATGTCACAAGCAGAACTGAAAACATACAAAAAATATTCAGGGGAAGAAAAAACTGGTGTGATTAGCTAGGGTGTGTGTGTGTGTGTTTGTGTGTTTGTGTATGTGCATGCATGTGAGAACAAGCTTCTGAGCATGGGCTTACGTATGTGCCAAGAGAAACACCAAGCTTTGTAAAAAAAAAAAAAGTGAGCATTGTGAGCATGCCCAGTGCAGCTTTTAATACTCTGTTGGTGCTTCACAACAGATTTCCTAATTGCACGTTTTTTTTCTCATCTCGCTTTGCTCTGGCAGGGTTTCAGTTCAGGCGCTAACATCGCCAATTCAAAAGCAATGCGCCACAACTGAACTGAGGGGCAAAAAATGACTGAGGTCAAGCAGAGGCTATGTCAACTTCGGAAGACCTACAAGGAGTGGTATGAGTACTGATAGGGAGTAAACGTGTGTGTGTGTGTGTGTGTGTGTGTGTGTGTGTGTGTGTGTGTGTGTGTGTGTGTGAGATATCATTATGAGTAAATGCAATATAAAAACCAAACTTCTTTCAGGAGGTTCTTGTGTATAACCATGCTCTTAAGACACGTGGGAGAGTTAGCCCAAACGCACATGTGTATATATGTGTGTCATGTGTATATGTGCCTATGTGCGTGCGTGTGCTTGTGTGTGTGTGTGTGTGTGTGTGTGTGTGTGTGTCTTTCTGTCTGTCTGTTTGTCTGTCTCTCTCTCTCTCTCTCTCTCTCTCAGGTAAGACACGGCCCTTCCTTGTAAGTGAGTCAGACATGCCTGGCATTACTCAACAGTCCATGCCTGAGCAAAGTCCAACCTCTGTGCCACTGCCACCATTATTTACATCTGACAAACGGTTCAGGAAAACTCACTACACACTGTGATTTAGTAAGATCACCCCACGAGGAAGTTGGTATTGTGACAGGACATTGGAAGCCTAATACTGGTGATCCAAATCATATGTCACTATTGTAAAAGCCTAAGGATTTCTAACTATCTATCTTTTCTCTCACTCTGTCTCTCTCTTTTCTATCTATCTTTCTTTCTCTAACATTTTACTTTAAGGCCTGCTTCACAACATAGCCTTTTGTAACTCAGCTTATTGTGTCAGGATATCGGTTGCATAAAAGTCTGATGTAAACACTGCTATGCAATAGAGACTCAAATAAAAAATCTGTCAAACATGTGGCTGGTCAAGATCAAATGCAATGGTCAAACTTTCAACTGTGTACGTTTCAATATGTTCTTTATCGGACACAAAGCAGGTTATTCTACATTGTTTCTACAGCATGTAGACACGACAGTTTGCGAACCATGGCACGTTACATATAAACACAAAAATACATGCCTGTCATCCAACAAAACATGATGCTGCGGGCAGGTTATGTGTGAATATAAGTCCACGTTCTCGTCAATTACACTTCACTTGGAAAAACTAGGTTACTATGTCTACACAAAGAACAACCCGTCAAATCCTGTTAATAGTCCACTTTTTCCCGATATGATGCTTGAGGTTTCGTTGACTGACAGTCAGTCATCAATCTCTCAACTTGAACAGCACCAAAGTTTGAATAACGTTTTCAGCTGAGCCAAGGATGAAAAGGATTTAAACAAAGTCAAAGAAAACTCACCTCAAAAACTGTTGACGGAGCCCTGGGTGTCATTTCATTTTGATTAGTGCTCTTTGGCTGCTTTGGTGAACTTTTTTTTTCACTGCCGATGTTTCCACTGGACGTAACCTACTCGCGGTTTAGCGCTACACAAGAGTTGTTTCGCTTTTCCTGTTCAGGCGTCAAATTACAGTAAGCCTTTTCGGCGTTTTAGTGTCTTGGTAATGTAAATGTCGAAGTCTCCTCCGACTTCAATTTCGGTTTTAAATGTAAACTGTTATTAGGCTATTGTTTAATGCTAGACATAGAAAGGTGTTAAATTACATGATAAAGTTATTCGTACTATACCAGTTAATTTGCATTCATAAAAAAACACGTTGAAATGATACAAAGTAACCTTAGTTAGGCAGAGTGAAACGGTTTGTCATAAGCAAACCTCCACGCCCATCCCTGCCACACACCACGCCGCATGAACCTGGTTTTCAGAAACATTAGGCTACTTTTAGATTTCGTTTCAGCAACCTTAACGTAAGTCCTGATTTTGAACAAACTTATGTGGGCTTAGGAGAGAACTACTTTCTCGGTTCCCCATGAGTCAGAAAGGTTTATTTGTTGAACTCTGGAAAAGGCATCGCTTACTTATGCTGTCATTTGTCTGTAGCTTTTGACGAAACTAACATCGACGGGGTGAAAGGGAGTGTGTTAAAGTCAGAAGGCGCTGCTCAGCTCTCCTGTCCGTACAGGTTCCAGCTTGACGCAAGGCCCTCGGGCTATGCATTTCTGCAAGAAGGAATGCACCACGGGGTTCCTGTGCCACACCAAAACACGCGCCTGGCGCGCGTGCGCGCACCTTTATTCTTTCTCAGCGAATCTTTTTCCTTTGTCAACACATTAGACGACGGTCTGGATTTCGGTCTGTTTGAGCGAACGTGTGCTAGATTGTGTGCACACAGGCCGGTGTCATTTACTTATATCACTTGTATTGTCCATCTTGTCAAAACTTGTCAGCATGAAAAAAGGATGACGTGATTGCAGGTAACTCACAAAAAACTTGCATCATGTTGAAAACTCATTGCTATGCGCAATATGTCACAAGCAGACAGACTAATTGATCGATTTAATAGACAATTACAGCTCAGAATAGTTGCATTACTGGTGTCTTTAGATACAGCTGAACTGAATTGACAAAGAGTGACTTATTCCAAAGTTGACACAACCTCTCTTAAAAGAGAAATCGGTGTGAATCAATCCATAGCCCTTTTGTTCTAGGTCACAGAGTGCTGTCCATAAGAAAAAGAACACGAGAATTTGATACAACACAGACTGAATAGTCAACTAGCAGCGAACACTTACTGAATGGGGCTTAGTAAGTTTACTTAGATTAAATTTTTCTGTGCCCAATTCAGTTAATGTTAGTTGTCGGTTGTTATTCGGTCTTTTCACAGCACTCGGTGATCTGGAACAACAGGGCTATGGATTTATTCACAACGGATCGTGTCAACTTTGGAACAGCTACATAGAGAGGTATGAATACTAATGCATTAGGGAGCCAAGTTTTTATAATGAATTATCCCACAGACTTAGGTTATCTGAAAATATGAATTGACATATTATATACTTTTACTGGAAGCTGCATTTTTTATAAGAGTCTTAGAGAATTTTGGTCAAGGTGTGAGCACAGCACTTGAGCGGCCATGAAAGCAGCCTTGAACTTCACGAGCAAGAAAAATTTAATTTTTTTGGCCACTAGAGAGCAATATTGACCAAGTTCAGACTACATGTGAGCCTGTGTGTATGTGTATGTGTGTGTGTATGTGCGCACGTGTGCGTGTACTATACATATATGATTTGGGGGTGGTGGGGTGGTTGTGTGTATGGTAAGTAAGTGTGTGCGTTTGTTTGTCCCTGTTTCACAGCATGCCTCTCTTATGTTTAAAGGCACGCCTGCCTGTATAGGCCTGTGATACATGCCAGGACATGTTTTGTTATCATCCTGACCCCTCTCCCAGCACAGGAGATGTAGAGTTCATAATTCTTCTTGATGACCACAATACTGCATGGAGCCAGTTCATTCACAGCACTGAAACATCCAGCCATGTTTTTTTATCTCCCAAAAGATCGCCATGTCTTTGTAAAGCTATATCCCTCCATCTCCTCTCCTCCCCCTTTTCTCTATCCCCTCCCCCCAAAAAAACTCCATGTCTCACCATATCACTCCATCGACTCTGTTCCCTCTCTGCCCCCTCCCCACCCCCCTTGCAGGACTTTTAACATTGATTTTGAACATGTCTGTGAGGCCCAGAGCTTTTTTCAAACGTCTGACACTCAAGGTC
Organism: Tenualosa ilisha; assembly: GCA_015244755.2. Taxonomy (NCBI): domain Eukaryota; kingdom Metazoa; phylum Chordata; class Actinopteri; order Clupeiformes; family Clupeidae; genus Tenualosa; species Tenualosa ilisha. Next base: position 165,347 of record PYXC01002375.1, read on the forward strand.
AATCGACCTTGATGTGACTGTGTCCTCATTCCAACAGTGATTAAAAGTGGCGCACATTCGGGGGGGACTGGGTTTTGAATGATGATTGTGCCCCAGGGCACTCAGTTGTTGTTGGGGATCGTTATGATGCTCAGGGTGTGCCAACTATGCTTGATGCCAGCTGTTTGATGAGAAGGGAGAGTGTGTCTCTCTCCGTGTGTGTGTGTGTGTGTCTGTGTGTGTGTGTGAGAGAGAGAGAGAGAGAGAGAAAGATAGACAGAAAGGGGCCAAGAGGAGGTCAGAAAGAGAGTGTAGGAAAGAAAGAGGGATTTAAATTTGTGTGATTGTGTGTGTGTGAGGAGAGAAAAAGAGAAGGAGAGAGAGAAAGATAGAACGTGTGAGTGTGCATGTGCATGTGTATGAGTGTGTGTGGAAGTGAAAGAGAGAGAGAGAAAGTGCGTGTGTGTGAGTGTATGTGGAAGTGAAAGAGTGTGTGTGTGTGAGAGAGAGAGGCATAGTCATGTCAAAGCAAGGGGTCAAATGTAAATAAGCCATGAAACACTTGACCTCACTCAAAACACATGACCCCTCTTGACAGGCCAATGAGCAGGGCCGATAAGAGACAGATAGAAATCAGCTTGAATCTGATTGGCTAGCTGACAAGCGGCACAGCTCTCTGAGAGACCTTCTGTATACAGCATGCTGATAAAGCACCGTTTGCGTCATTTGAACAGGAAAAACTGAAGTGACAGTTATTAGTGTGTGTGTGTGTGTGTGTGTGTGTGTGTGTGTGTCAGTGTCAGTACTCTACCTATGTGTCAGTATCTTTGGCCTCAACAGCATGTATAAAATAATGCAATATGACAAGATATAAAGTCTTGTATTGTGCAGGTGTGAGATGTAGTCTGTGGTTCTGTTTTAGTTTCACAAGATTTGAATTCAGCAGTCAGTCTTTGAGTGTCGCGCTGTACTCTGAAAGCCCTGGGCTGATTAGTGCATTGTTGAGTGTTTATTTATTGTTGATGATGCAGTCTGATCCCCATTCAGTGTCATTTCTGTTTTTGTAGGTTTTATAACGCAAAAACTGAACAGGCAACTAGGAGAGAAATTTGGTGAATTTGCAAAAACAAAAAAGTATAGTTTAGAGCTAGAGCAAAGATCATACTTTTGATACTCTCAACTATGTGTGTGTGTGTGTGTGTTTATTTGCGTGTGTGTGTGTGTGTGTGTGTGTTTGTGTGTGTGTGCTTCTGTGTGTGTGTGTTTGTGGGTGTGTGTGTGTTCACGCGCGTGTGTGTGTGTGTGTGTGTTTGTGTGTGTGTGTGTGTTTGTGTGTGCGCTTCTGTGTGTGTGTGTGTTTGTGTGTGTGTGTGTGTGTTTAGGTTACTCTGTACATTTGTGTGCACTGCTATTTAAACTGGAGAGTGACGTTCGGACATGTTGTTGAATAGAAGAGCCTGATTATTTACAGGGCCACTGAGCATGGTCTCATTCAGATCCAAACACATAACTCTTCTTCAGGGTCCTCTTCGCCATAAAAGAGCCCCCTTTGTGTCCAGACACACCTACCTGTTGCTATGGACACCCTTTTATAGCTCTTATGAGGCAAATGTAAAAGAGAGAGGGGAAAGAGAGGTTGCAATAGTGTGTGTGTGTGTTTGTGTGAGAGAGAAACTGAGAGACTAGCAAGATAGCATGTTTTCTAAATAAGATAAACTGTCAGTCTACACTGCTGCTGGAGTTACTGGTTAGTTTTGGCTCTATTTGCATCGTGTATGAAACCTTGGGGAGACCAAAAAAGTGGAACCGGTATTAAGAGAAAGAGGGAAGGAACCTGACCTATCTCGGAATGGAGACAGAACCCTACACAACGGAACCTTGTGTGGAACATTCTCAAGAACATTGCAAGCATGCCAACCCAGCAAGTCACAAAGAGGACCACCTGCTTCAGGTGCTTAACGACATCACCCACACCGTGCAGCAACACTTGGAGGAGAAATCCACAAGAGGGGGACAGGCGGGACAGCCTCCCCAGAGCAAGGAGCTCCCCCTGGGGCAGGGTGCCACTGGTCAGTCTCTGCTAAGACCACTGGAGGTACTGAGTGGGCTGGGACGCATACACACTGAGAGAACCCAGGCCTGGAGAAATGCAGTGAGTGCTTTAGCAGAGCTTTCCTCCCAGTGGCACCAGGCAGGTAACGGGAGCCAGCGCACTCCACTAACAGGTGAGCAGGCATTGGGTAGTAGATGTGAGAAGACGTGGCATGTAGGCTGAATTCCAGTTCCACCCACCCCATCCCAAGACTTAAATTTGTAAATCAATCAATCAACTAATTAATTAATTAACTTAACTTACATTAGGCACTTCCTTCATGATTTCAATTAAGGGTCCTATATCTGTCTTTGATCCTAATGCTTACTTGGCATTTGTTGCAAATCCTGTTGTGAGAAACGCATTTTTGCCTTTTGCAAACAAAACTGTCTTATTGGTTGTCCGCAGATGTTCCCCAAGATGGTAAACCTGCTGGTGGCTTGATAACTGGAACCATCAGTAGTATTTTGGAGGATATTCAGTGTATCGAGTCCAGACTAAGTGACATGACCCAGAAGCTTAGCAAGGCCATCAGTGCCCTCTCTGAGGACAAGACCACACCCACTGATGTGAGGAAACAGGACAGAAGAGCATCGCAAGCGTCTGTGGATATACATTCTGCTACTCATGTTCATGTGAGCCCACACACAGAGGGGCACAAGGAGGGAGAGGAGACATTCAGGGGTATCACAGTCATATCAGCAGATCAACATGTTGGCCAATCAGATCCAGACATAGAAACCAACCAAAGTGCTCAAGATATAAATACTAACCCACATGATACAGCAAGTCTGTACGGTGCGTCACACTCTGAAGACTGCATTTCTTCTTTGGTTTGTGGGATCCACTCATCAGACAGTGACACACAGCAGGACTCAAGAGTGACAGGCCAACACCTTGGAGGCAATGATGGCCACCCCATGGGCCTCCAATCCCCCACCAGCAGAGACAAAGCGTCCGTTAGTGGGCACATCAGGGCCCCGCCCAGCGGTGTAAGGTAGGCGTTATCTACCTATCAGTTACCAAGTTATGTAATGGGTCAGTCATCTCACTCAGTGGTCATATCGCTTTATGACATGACCTGTATCTATCTATCTATCTATCTATCTATCTATCTATCTATCTATCTATCTATCTGTCTATCTGTCGCTCAATCTATCTGTCTATCTATGTATGTATGTATCTATCTATCTGTCTATCTGTCTATTTATCTATCTGTTTGTCTCTATCTATCTATTTATCTATCTATCTATCTATTTATTTATCTGTTTGTCTCTATCTATCTATCTATCGATCTATCTATCTATCTGTCTATCTATCTATCTAAATCTGGGAGGACGGGACTGAATACCTCAGCAGACAGAAGAGATAAGGGACTGATTGAGGGAGAGGGTTTGACGGAGAGAAAGACAAACCAGACAGATGAAGAGCTGAAGAATGAAAGTAAAGAAATAAGGCATGGATGGGTCACAAAAGGGTGAGTGACAAAATAAGGCTGACTATCTACATGCGGTATTCACCTTTTACAAAACCCTATTACGGAAATACATTGCCACAGACCACAGACAAGGCTGTTTCATTCAGTCTTTTTGTTTGAACTCCTACACACTCAGAAACATAGGCATGTGTACTCACAAAAAGATCAAATGCACAGAAGGAAACAGCCACCTCTCCTCAGTTATTCAGTCTCTTCTTCTAAGACTGTCAGGAAAGCCTGAGACGCGCACACCAGACGCGCCCACTCTCTGCTACATCACGGCCCCTCTGAAGGTGGCAGAGGTCATGACCTGTGACCTTGTGAATGGCCTGAGTTCACTAATGGTGTCAGATCTGGAGGAGTTGGTCAGCAATGTCCTCAGGCTGAGGCTGCCGGGCAACACCAAGTGCTCTTTTCCCATCACCGTGGCAATCCCCTTTCGATCCCGCTACCGCGGCAACTACCGTGACATCATAGTGAAGGTTGTCGACCAGGCGTCAAGGGTTAGCTACATCAACCCGGCATCCATGGAAGGCAACTATGACGGACATAAGGTCTGTTTTTTTTCTTCTTCTTTTTTGAAAGCCTTACCAGATCAAATCATTGCAACAGAATTTCATATTATCACACAGATAGGAGTTTGGGTTATATATTTGACCATTTTTTACCCAAATGTGTGCTTGTGTAAATTACTCTGTGTGTATGTGTGTGTGTGTGTGTGTGTGTGTGTGTGTTGTCTGTGTGTGTGAGTGTGTGTCTATTTGTCTGCCTGTGTGTGTTCCCAGGGTTCGTATGCACAAGTGCGTGTGTACACTCTGGGTGTATTTGCAGTGGTGTCCTGCTTGAGGAAGGAGAGCTACACTATCCCAAAGAAAGGCCTCTCCCTCAGACTGAGCATAGACTCCAGAATCTGCCTGGACTATCTCCCAGGATCCTTCTCTTCTCCAGTGATCGCCCAGGCTGTGGTACTGTACCAATAACGCAGAATTTTCACCCACCAAAGACACAATCACTTTGCAAATTGCAATTGCAATGAGTTGCAGAATAAGGTATCATAAAAAGTTTGTAAAGTCAAAATTAGTAAACGATATGGATGACAAAGTTGTGTTGGGTTCTGTCCAATAGAAAAACAAAGTCTGTTTGTTTGTTTGTTTATTTGTTTCTTTGTTTATCTGATCAGGTCCAGCCTGTGGATCCCAGCCTGCTGTCTACTTTGAAGTCCAACAGGGATGTGTACCACGCCCTCCTGTCTACCAGCCCTCTCCTCCACCTCAGTCACCCCAACAGCCAGCCTCCCCGCCGGCCGGTGGGCCTCACGCTGCCCTGCCCCCCCAACCCCGAACAGCGGAGGCCAGGGGAGGAGGGCGACCCCAGTCACCCCCGGCCGACCAGTGCTGTCCTCATCCAGGACTCGCCGCTCCAACAAAGAATCCGGTGTGAAAAGAGGCATTAGTCTGTGTGCAGACAATAGAGAGACTAGAGAGACACTTGTCACACAATACATCACCTCGGCAGTAGAGATTTGATTGCATCACCGATGAGGTCTGGCATAGCCATCGGTTATTTCACCTCTGAGCCCACTGGAGGCCATTATGATGTACTAAATCAATTAATCAATCCGTGGCAATGGGGTTTACATTTTACAGTAACAGCATAATTAGCATTTCATGATTGTGGTGGTGGAGCAGTGATTACACCACTCATCGTCTGACAATTGGGCGACCCGGGTTCAGTTCCCAATCCCCACAATGCGAGTCTGTGTCACTTTGGATAGTAGCCTCTGCTAACTACCAATCAACATTACTTTACTGTTAGAATTACCTGACTATTTTTCATTGTCCTCTAATTGACAACTATTGTCAATGAACTCACTCACAACATCTGATCTAAATAATTTTTATGATTTAATTTTTTTCTTTTATATCTGCCTTGACGTTTTGTGTGTATGCAGTGTGTTTGTGCTAAGTGTTGTGGATGTGTGCTGTAGCTGCCAGTGTGATGTAGAATACATGATGTGTGTGTTTGCACACCTAGGGCTGTGAGCGCTTCTGTGAAAATGTCCAGAGAAATAGTCAAGGAGCAGCTGGTTCTATTAGGCTGGAAGGAAGAACAGTGGAATGTTCTTGATAATGTCTCTGTCCGGAACTTACAGAACGGCCTGGTCTCCTTTGAACTGATGGAGCACTTTGACAGGTGAATCTCACAACAAGGACAGTGAACAATGCAAATGCACCCACAGACAGAAATCTATAGATGATACAGATTAATTGAAAGACACACATGTGGGCATGGTTGAGCAGCAGTTATGCCACTAGCTTTGCTAAATACCAGTCAACTTCACTTTATATCAATTGAACAGTATTTATACTGTGTCTAATGTGAATCCTCAACTCACCTTTAAACTTTGGTACAAGTGTGCCAAAAATGTGGGTTATTTGTCCTGCTTTGCCTCTTTGTCAGGCTGATAGTACTGCGTCTGCTGGGCCATGTGAGGTCCTCCCATCTCTCTGCCATGATGGAGGAGATTGAGGATTCTGTGCGTCACGTCATGGTAACCATTGTGCTCCAGCGTCTGAGGCATGACCCCCACAGCGTGGTGGTGGCAGCCCTGCCCAGCACAGATCTCAGCTTGGAGCTGGCCAAACTCCAGGCCCAGGCTTACTGCGGCCCGCCGGAGCCCTCCAGGGAGATCTCCATGAGCGAGGGAGACCAGCTGCTACTCAGCTTTGGTGGGAACATTACAGGTACGTGCACAGGTGTGCAGGTGTGTGCACAGGTGTCTGTCCAATTGAGTGAATAGAATTATGTTTCACAATGAAATTACAGTAACCCTACATTGAACATCTCACCCCCAACTTTGCACCTTTTTTTCTTGAGCTGAATGTTACTGGCTTGCCCATTTGTTATCTATACGAAAGTTGCTAAGGCAGCCATTTCTGTCATAGTTTTTGTTGTTGTTGTTGTTTTTGTTGTTGTTTTTCAAGGCATTAAAAACAAAACATGCCAAAACGGGTCTACCATAGCATCCAATATCATGCAGCTGAGAGAGACAAAATCTGTAAAGAAAACCAAATAGACCTCATAAATCTGATCAGAGATATGTGTCCAGCCCCACTCCAAGCCTGACCAAGGAGCACTTCAAACTGATGAAGCTATTTTATACGCCGAGCATGCAATCAGACTTTTGCCAAATCTTACATGATTGTCCAAACTAGAATATTGTGCAGCACAAAATAGCATTGAAAAAAACATTATTTTCCATGAATAATTTATTGAATTGGCATTCCAGGAAAGTTGCTTAACAGACCCATCAAGGCACGAATGTGTACCCTGGTGCACACACACACGCACACACACACGCACACGCACACACACACGTCTGCTAGACGCATACATGATTCAATTCTCTATTATGCATTTGCATGCACACATGTGAAACAAAGACAAGAAGGCAAGAAACTGGTGTGTGTGTGTTTTTATGCTGTGCAGAGTGTTTGTGTGTGTGTGTGTGTGTGTGTGTGTGACAGAAAGAGAGAAAGACAGAGAGAGTTTGTGTCTGTGTGTTTCTGTACGAACTTCAGTGCAAATGTATATTGTGTTTGTTGGGTATAGCTGACCAGGGATCAGCATGTCAAAAGACCATCACCTTCCACCACCAACGGAAGAGCCACAAGTATCTTAAACTGATGGTGGTCGACCCATTTGGGAACTACAGCTCCCCACACTACAAAGGTCTAGCTGTTTTTCACCGGATCCTTAAAACCCAGCTGGTGTGGATGGATGACACAGCTGTTCTTTCACCACAGCACCCTCTAGTGGAGCCTGTGTGTAAACTCTCTCTCACTCTACCCAAGGTACAACTTGAGCAACACCTGTAAACACTGTGAGAAGTTCTGGAGAAGTTCATTTGCATTTACATGTTTTTTTCTTGCTGCCAATCTCTCGTTTGTTTTTCAGAAGCTAAGAATAACCAGTCGCCTAGCGAGTGCAAAAGTGATGCCTCACACACATTATGGTGAGATTTGTAAATATTATTGTATAGAAATAGCATTTGTAAAGCTACTAGGCTAGGTTCCACTTGTAGCATGACGGCTAAACTTCATGGCAAGAACTTTGCTTTGCTTGCTGATAGATCTGACTTTTTCCACCTAATAAATTAGGGCCCTAGGGCCATAATTATATTGTACTTATGGAAACTGGCAGATTATCTTCAAATGCTAATCTCCAATTTGTGTGTGTGTGTGTGTGTTTCTGTGTTTCTCTGTCTGTGTGTGTGTGTGTTTCTGTGTTTCTGTGTTTCTCTGTCTGTGTGTGTGTGTGTGTGTGTGTCTCAGAGTCTCTCTCAGATGAGCTGCTTGCGTGGCTTTGTGAGGAGCTGTGTGAGGAGGAGGCGGCGTTGCTGGTGCTGGCCTTGCGAGTGAAGCGCAGCGCGGTGCAGCTAGCCCGCCTCAGGGCTCCCGCCGACAGCCTGCCCCGCCAGGCCTTCCACGTGCTGGGCATGTGGCGCAGGAGCCTCCCCTCCCACGCGCCCAAGGGGGCCCTCCTGGCCCGGTGCCTGGCGCGCGCCGGACGGCCCGACCTGGCCAAGGAGCTTCTGCTTAGGGAAGGGAAAGGAGGAGGAGAGGGATAGTGTGTCTGTGTCTGTGTGTGTGTGTGTGTGTGTGTGTATCAGAGTGAGAGAGAGAGAGAGAGTGGGGAGTCCGAATATGAATGATGTGTGATAGTGTGTGATGTAAGAACAGCTCTATTTAGCTGAAGTCAGTTTAGTCAACAGTACAGCGAGTGTGTGTGTGTGTGTGTGTGTGTGTGTGTGTGTGTGTTTACAAAAAAATATGCAAACTAATGTGTGATGTTATGACAGTCCCAAACCTGAACGCAGGTTCAGAACCTCAGAACCACAGAGCAAAAACATTCCTTTATAAACAGCAACTCATACACACCGGTAGCTAATACACAAGGGCTTCTTGGAAAGGAAAAATAACAGGACAAAATACAGGGATATTTTCCCCATGATAAGTTGGAACATTGAACGTGGTATTGGTGCAGTGTGTTACTGAATGCAGTTTAGGCCAATCTGAGTTTTGTGACAGGGCATCTTTGGGAAGGTTGAATGGGGCACGTTGAACAGGTGAGCTACTTGGGTCATTTGAAGCTAAGTTGAAAACTATGGAAGGTGTAATTCCTCCATTGTGCTACTTTAAAAACCACAGCAGGGGGCGCCATGACTCAGTGGGCTATGGCGTCATACCATAAACCCGGGGACCCAGGTTTGAGTCCAACCCAAGGTCATTTCCCGATTCTTCCCCATCTCTCTCTCTCCCACTCATTTCTTGTCATTCCCTACTGTCCTATCATAATAAAGGTTAAAAAATATCTTTTTTTTTTAAAAAAACTAAACTAAAACTAAAGCTTGCAATGGAAGGGGGAAGAGAGTAGAGAGAGAAATGAGAGGGAAGATGAGGCAAAGTGAAGGTGAAGGGTCACATTGAAAAGTCATGTTGAAACATTCTAGAACATTCTAGAACACTGTAAGGACTGAAACACAGCAGCAGGTCCTTTGTGATTGTCAACTTCATGTTTTCTAGACAACAACTTCATCAAAATTAAAAGGAGTGGGCTGAAAAGATTGACTTGTTTTTGTCCATTCATTTGGTGTGAACTGAATGTACATATGAGGATGGACGTTTCTGTGACAGGAAGTCAGTGTTAGGCAGATCATGCCATCTCATTAGCCTACATGCTAACCCATCAATGACCTCATATATATGACAGAGGTAACCTCAAACAAAAATCAGTAATGTTAGAGACATCAAGGAGGAAATGACTTGGTATTGGTTTTCACCAAGGGGAAAACCGAGAGGAATGAATAGCCTTCTCTTAGCATCACAAAAGTGCTAAAACAAACAAACAAAGAAATAGTAATTGTTTGCTTTTGTGTTAGGCTATTATTTACAAATTCTAATAAGAGATTCACATTCTAAGTTCTACAGTTTTTTGGGAGGAGTGCACTCAAATGACCAGCAGCAGCTCTGCATATTGTTTTCACTTGTTGTAGACTTGCACCAGTGTCCTGTTATCAGTCCTCCTGATAATGAGGAAGAGGGCATGACTGACAATGTGAAGCAATCGCAAAAACATTTCAGTGTGCTTGCAACAGCAAGGGATGACACTGGTAGAGGGAAGTCTTTGAGTATTTTAATTGTACATAGCAGTTAAGGAACCTGGCTAGCATGCTAGTAACCAGGAAATTGTAGTTTTTGAATTCCGGTTGCCACAGTTGTGCCCTTGAGCAAGGCACTTAACCCTGAGTTGCTCTGAACTAATTGATAGTTGATAATATTGATAGTTGCATAAATATAAATCTATATATGTATGTATGTATGTATGTATAGCCTAAATGTTGTAATTGTTTTAACCTGTCTTTTTGCCTTATTAATTATTTTTCTCTTCTTTTCTCTTCTTTCCTCTTTCTTTTTTTAATAATAGTACTAATAATAGTCTCAAAACAGATCTCAGAGACAATATTTGTTTTAAAAATGTAATAATTAAATAAAAACTGTCTAATGCAGCACTAATTCAACTGCCAGGCAAAGTGGTGACCACACATTACACAAACGTCTACACAAACACACACATCAAAAGATTGTAATTTATACACGGTTTAAAACAGGGCCCATAACCTGATTTGTCCTGTACAATTAATCTAAACATGAAAAATAATAGTAGTTCAATTTTAGATGATCATTAGTCAGGCCTACCAACCACTTAAAACAATCCTATGTACAAGCACAAGCACAAGCTATGTAACAGACAACAACAACACAACAAATAAGCCAAATGACATGAGGAAAATGTTAAAATAATGAACTAATGAAAGAAAACAATACAGGTAAAAATAAACAGCTAATGTTCACATATAAGGCAAGGGTGAAGCCATAAAAAGGACCACTTCCTTGAAGAGGCTGGATTTCACCACGCAGTTCATTTGATTCGCCATTTTAATATCTGAATCTTATAAAAATAAAAGCATCTGAAGAAGGAACAGCAATTAGCACAGTTGGAGGTGGCCCCCTAAATTGAAAACAAAACTCTTGAGCGCCATGTTGGTTTGACTGGAAAATAGTGGGTCTGAATCTCCACTGGCACTGTTGTGCCCTTGAGCAGAGCACTTAACCCTAAGTTGCTCTAGGGGAGACTGGCAGTAACAACACATTACATAATAACACCGCATTCTGTAATAGCCTGACAAAATTTAATAATTTTTCACTCCATTATGTAATAAGTTACACAATATATAATAATTTACGCATTTTGTAATAAATTTCTTGAATGCAATATGTAATACATTTCTTTGCATTTTGTAATACATTATTACAGTTTGCAGAGGCTATTACAAAATACGGGACCTGATTTTTTTTTGTAACGGAAATGTAATAATATGGTGCATTATGTGGTAACCAAGAAAAATTGATATTTTTTCTGCACTCTGATCTTGTAGCATAGCACATAAGCTCAGTAATGACAAAGGTAGTGGTCTAACTCACTCCTATGGAAGAGACGGTAGTCGTTGCTCTTTTTCGCTCTTTCTTTCTCATGTATGAACATTTCATAAATCATCTCATTTATGAAGTCTCACTAATAATTCATTCAAGACATAGATTTCCATGTTAATTGACTTATATATGTAAAATAATTTGTAGATTTGCAGATTAGCAGTAAGCTACCCAATAGCCTGTTAAACGCAATGAGCTGTAAAACAAATGATAAATCAATAAAAAAATGTATCAGCCTATGAGTAACAAGATTGTGGAATTAAATTAATTGAATTTAATTACATCTACATCTATCTACTTTTCCAACAGATTTGATATTAGCCACTATTCTGACCTGTACCCTTTGGCTGTCATGTATGGGATATGGGCAACAGCAGTCAATGAGTAAAGATGCGTACAGTGTGATAGTTAGCAAACTGAGGGGAGAGATCAATGTTTCTGTTGCTGAACGGACGAGAATACAACAAACTGCCTTAGTGAGGCTGTGGAGGAAAAGAAAAGTCTACTCTCTAAGTGAGGATGGACAGACATTATTGTGTGCCGGGAAGCCAGTTGTTGTAAAATCTGAAATACCAAGAGTGATTCGCAAATGTATGGATGATACAAGAGGATCTGGGGCTAGGAAACTTAACAAACACATGAAGGAACAATATTCAGGCATTAGTGAACGGAAGATCCAGAACACTTTGGATAGATCTAAACGGTACCAGTTAAATAAAGCTAGGTTTGGGAACAAACCCATTCCAAGACCCATTACAGCCAGACAAGTTCAAGACCGACATCAGATTGACTTCCTTAATATGGGCAAATGGAAGATTACTCAGGGCCGTTTAATGGATCGATACATACTTCCTGGAATCAATGTTTTCAGTCGATATATATGGTTGAGACCATTGTCGAGTTAACATAGTATGGAAATTGCAAACCATCTGGATACCATCTATTCTGAACATGGCCCCCCCCAAAGTTTTGCAGCATGACAGAGGGACTGAATTCCAAGGAGCAGTGAGAAGGCTGATGGAGTCCATGCAAGTCAGAATAATACAGAGTTCACCCTACCATCCACAAAGTCAAGGAAAGGTAGAGAGGAGTCATAGAGTTCTAAGGAAAAAGGTCTTGTATGACCTGATAAGATTTCAGAGAAATGGGGTTAATTGGGTAAAACATCTGCCTATATATTCCAGAGTGCTAAACGAAGACCCCAAGGAAGTGTTAGGCTGGATGACTCCATTTCAAATTCATTATGGGAGAAAAAGCAATCGGATAATGCATCCCTTATCAAGGTCTCCTTCTTCTATTAGAAAGGAATATTTAAATAAACCACTCTCTGAACCCTCTCTAGAACAGCAACTTCAGTTTCGGTCTAAACAGAATAAATGTAGAAGACAGGCACAGAAAGCTTCTGAGTTCTGTAACAAGCGGATGATCAGGCTTAAATCTAAGCAAAACCCACCATCTGTTTACCATGTTGATGAAGCAGTTTTGGTCAGGGTGAAAGATCAAGGCTCAAGAAGGTATCGGGTACTGACCGGTAAAATTGTGAAATGAAATGTAAAGCTTGCATACAAAGTGTCATACAAAGTGGTGTTCCAGATTCCCGAAGATCCCAAAAAGAAAGAAAAATGGTTCTTTGTATCGGACGTCACAAGTACAACACGACTGAAAGAAAGATTACGCTCCAAGATTTCAAAACCTTCACATCCACTTTTGATAGAATACACACATAGACACAGACTGGAGGATTTCAATTCTTTGCATCTGAATGTGCGATTTGACCCGGCGCCAGATGGAAATTGCCAGTTTGCAGCAATAGCTAATCAGCTAGCCATATGTGGAATTTTCAGATCTGCTGCATCTTTAAGAGAGGAAATTGTTCAAGATCTGAGGTCTAATCCTTATGCTCACGGAACACCTTTATCACACTTTGTTGATGGAAGTGACTGGGATGGCTATTTGAACGGAATGTCTCAAGGTGGGACATATGGGGATCATATCACACTACAAAGGGCCTCTGAGATTTTCAATGTTCAATTTCTTGTTGTGTCGTCATTGGGTGCTGATGCATCTTCAATTATTTCTCCATCCCGTACATACAGCGATAGCAATCCGTTGTTAGTCCTTGGACATATTGCTGAGGGACACGGGGAGCACTATTTAAGTCTGGAAGGATCAGTCTCCTCATTTGTTGAAAACATCTTGGAAGCTGAGAGAGAAAGAATAAGACCAACTGAACCTCATGATTATGCTCAATTGGATGAACTCCAAGATCATGCCCAACTAGGTGGACCTCAAGATGATGCCCAACTGGACACATTTCAAAGTGATGCCCAACTGGACACACCTCAAGATGATGCCCAACTAGGTGGACCCAGAGATGATGTCCAGCTACATGGACCCCTAGATAATGAAAGCAATGGAGAGCATGGAATGCCCATCCTGCCTACAGAATTACTCTGATATATCATCCAATTGACGCTTGATGCAGACATGTCAATGCTCGAGGTATTTAACAGAGTTTCTCAACCTTTTCGAAGTCTTGTTGAACCATTCCATCCTCAGATCTACCTCAGAGAAGCTTTAACTTTGGCCTGGATTGTAATAATGACAATGTTGTTAGTATGATGAGGCTCTACAAATATGCGGGATGTAGTAGCGGTCTTGCAATGAGACTAAGAGAGATATTTAGCAAAAATAGCAATTGGATGTAAGCATGTTGGTCATGGTCAATTTAAAATCACTGATATATTTTGGAAGTAGTAGTGTTATTATTTGTGTACTGTACGTACAATTCTTATATATAGTTTCCAGGTCCTATTTGACCGAGCCATGGCCTATTATAGGCCAGACATACTGTATGTTGGATTGTAAACGTTTGTTTAGTACTCTTTCTGAATAGTTTTTTTTTCCCTGCATAATCATCATGGGATTAGTGTGTAAGCTTCTGTGCCATAGCTGCCTTGTTTTAGTTTCTACTGAATTGTAAAAAGTGTGGCCCCTGAAAAACATTTTTCATCATGTGATTGGTGTGTATTGCTGTGCCATAGCTGCCTTGTTTTTCTTTCCATTGCTTGAATACATAATTTTGGATTGTAATTTTGCATTGCTTTTGACTCCTGAAAACCCCTTTTCGTAAATTCTCCACTTCATATTCATCATGTGTACTGTGAACCTTGTGTACCATAGCTGCTTTGTTTGGTTTTTAATTACTTGAATACTTTATTTCATATTAAATTATTACAGCCAATTACTGCCTGTTTGTGACCTCCACAGGGAGGTACCGGTATATGTCATTTAGGTCATTTACAATAATTTGTCATTTAGGGAATTAAAGAATTAAAGAATGCACTTTCTTTGTCTATATGTTCTATATTGGTGTGCATGTTCATGTGCCTATATGTATATGAGTATAATAATTAAAAAAAAACAATACACACACATAATAGGGAAAGTTTTAAAATAGTCTGAAATCAGACACTTTCCTATTCAGTAAAAATTATGTTTCATATTTATAGCTGTGTAGTTGCTTAGTTTGGTTAATTAGTGATGTTGCCTGACTGTTGCCGTGCTCAGTCAGTTCCCATGACTATGCTGTAGGATTGTAAGATATTAACGGAAGTGTCAATCTCTATGTATCAAAGATTGTCATAAAGTAGTGGCAATGTTCTACGTTTTACCAGTCTAGAGTCTGTCTGAGTCCATACTACAAACTGCACCCACATAATGTCCTGCCTGAACTGGTCATCCATCCATTCATCTATCTTTTTGTATGTAAGGGCCTTTGGGTTTCTCAAGGGTCAAACCTGAAGCAGTGAAACTTAGATGCATGGCCTAAATCCAGACCAATTAACTCTTTGCCAAGGTTTTACTTCCAGGGCCTGTGCATGAATAAAGACAAGACTGTATGTTATAGACTTTTTATAGATTTTTATGTAATTACTTAGGGTACGTGGTGTGCTATATGTGCCTACTAGATCAGAGTGCAGAAAAGATAGGAATTTTTATTGATCACTACATAATGCACCATGTGATTACATTTTCATTATATAAAAAAATCATGTCCCGCATTTTGTAATAGCCTCCACAATCTGTAATAATGTATTACAAAATGCAAAAAAAAAATATTGCATATTGCATTCAAGAAATTAATTACAAAATGTGTCAATTATTACATATTGTGTAAATTATTACATAATGGAGTGAAAATTTGTTACATTTTGTCAGGCTATTACAAAATGCAGTGTTGTTACGTAATGTGTTGTTACACTGGCCCTGAACTAAATGATAGCTGACAAATTTTCTCTGGATAATAGCATCTGATAAATATAAATGCTTGCATTTACAGTTGGGATTTTGGGTCATTTCTTACAGAGGACTGGGTCCCTGATGATCATTGGGGAGTATTCCTGACCAGTGAAGAAATATGGATAGATTTTCTCCTTGAAAGGGATACCTTTTAAAGTCCAGAGCCTATTCCATCTGTCTGCATCATAAAAAGAAACCAAACCTGCCTCGTAATCCACAAACACCCCAACCCGCTCTGGCCTCTCACTCTCGGGGACCATGATATCCGTTGGTCCATGTGTCATATACTTGTTCCCATCTTTCAGCCAAATAGCCCAGACTCCACATTCAGAGCATTTGGAAACAGTGCTGTTCCTACTAATGGACTCTCTGACTAATCCTATTGTCCACTTACTTTTTCCACTGACCTGTACCTCATAGTAGAATCTACCGGCAGTGAAGCCCTGTTTTGCAAGGACAGAGTAAATAGTTCTGAATCTCTTTTGGCTGCGAGTGACATTTTGCTGTATCTTTTCCAACTTCACTGTTTTCCCATCAGCAGACAGCTTTAGTTTAGAATGTGCCGTATCAGGGTCCAGGGTGATATTGACTGAAAACAAATGTTTTTTTAATTCAGTGACAGTTGCTATTCTGTACGTTGTGTTGCCAATTGCTGACAAGACTGTAACTACAAATAACAAATATTTATAGGCATATTCAGTCATTGACATGACATTCTTCTTTCATTTTAGCAATTATTCATGTGGGTCAGACACAGACCTTTCATTTTAAGCTGAAATGAAAAAGTCCATCTTCAGAGAATAAAAAAACTACATCCATTGGTGCCTGTGCATGTGAATACAGGTGTCATTTTGCGGACCATGACCAAGCAATAAAAAGACATACCTGCATACTGTTTCCATGCCAACTCTGCTGGAAAAAACATAAACAGTTTAATGTAAACTTCATTAGAAATTATTATAAATGGCAAATTCTGTCTTCTATCATACTATCAATGTTTGTGACATTTGGTGTGATTCAACCCATAGCACAGTTGTTTAAGGTCACTGAATGCTGTCTGTTGGAAAAAAAATGATCATTTTTGATACAACACAGACCAAATAACAAACCAACAGCTAACTTTAACTGAATAGGGCATAGGAAAATGAAACTGAGAGTGAGTTTCTATGCCCCATTCAGTTAGTGTTAGCTGCCAGTTCTCAGTCTATATTGTATCAATTTTTTTTCATTCTTTTCAGTTCTGTTCAGTACCCAGCAATCACAAACAAAATAGTTATGGATTGATTCACACTGGATTCTTCTTTAAGACACCATCCCAAAACATCAAAATCTTGCAATGTCTCTGCTTACCCAGGTTACAGATCTGGCCATGTAGTTCATTTCTCTCAGAGGAAAACTTAACACCCAGCACTATGTTGACAACTAACAGAAGTACACACAGCACCGCCAAGCTTGCCACAGCCCATGGGATGAGATCTAAGAGAAATGTGAATGAGGATGACGATAATGATGATCATGATTATGGGAATTAAGAATTGGGAATAGAACCGAGAACTGAAAGCTTCAATTCACTCGAATTATATCCCTCTGACATTATCGATTCCTCTAATTAATGCCGCCATGTTTTTCAGACCATGGTCAATGGGTCATTCTGAATACAAAAACTGAAATGGATAACAAAGTTCTGCATGGTTTACCTCATTCTAATAAGCTGCTATGGTCACCTCAGTAGTATAGTCTATATTATGGGCTACTGAAAACCTGTGTAGAATACCTTCCACACATTAAGGAACCGATAATGAAATTGATAAAGAATTGGACTGATAAGCTGAGTTGACAATGACATTGATACTGATAAAATCCTATCAATTCCCACCCCTAATCATTAAGATGATTATTAGGCTATTATCATAATTATTATTATTAGTAGTAGAAGCAGTATTCATAGTAGTATAGAGTATAGTCTGATATTGGCAGCAGCCGTATGGCAGGATTAGTAAAGTTGTTTTTACTTAATCGTTGTATAATTACCAGGTCTCTGACCACTTGGAGATTCCTGCACAGTGTGGCTCCTTCTGACAGGCTGATTGGCATATATCTCTTCACCTCTGTCTACTCCATATTTGTATTGTTGCTGAGACATCTCCTCAAAACTTTGGAGTTTCTCATCCAGATAAATAAACACTCTGTGGACTCTAATTATGCATCAGCATCAGCATCAGCACAGCAATGTGGTTTCTGGACAGTTAATGAGGATGTGGGTGGTACTGGAACTCTTTGCATTGCGAAAGCAGAAGTTTGATGATGGTTGCCTCACCTCAATACTTTGATAAGATCTGCAGAACATTCTGAGTGAATGTCAAATACTGAAGTTACAGCCTCCGTACTGTATGTCTTTAGAAACGTTTTTGTGAGGACACTGATCTTGGGCTCCCTCTAGGAGACATGAATTGCACACACAGCAGCACTGTTTTCAACACTGACAGAAAACTATTTCAGAACCCAATAGTGGGGGATCCAAGGACTCATTCGGTCCCCCACCATAAGTACTTCTCATGAGGTCAACATGGTAAAGTGAACAAGTTCCACAGACACATTAAACTAAATTATAGACAGATAGTTAGATAGATATGTGTGCTAGATGTGCTAGATTTTTTTTTTTTTTTTTTTAGAAAATCTAGGTTTGTGATTTTTCAGGGGCACACCAAGTCTGGGATGCTTGGATGCTTGCCACTTTCTGTTTATCACCCTCCTAAATGCAAATCTTGTGATGGCTTGGGCCCCGAAGGCTATGTTCCCAGAGTGATATTCAGATGATTCCATGATGTAGCTGAATCTTCTTTGAATTTTCTTTTATAAAATGTATTTCGTCTTTATTAACTGATTGCACCTTTAACTCAAAACCCCTCTGCCTCATTTTTGAATGTCCTGCTGCAGAGATATTTTGTGTCTTGTATTTATGACATTGTCTTGTTGTCTTACATTTCATGAGTGGTCTGTGGGTGCATGTAGTGCATGATCATGTATGTTGCATAATTATGTTGGGCATTGTTATGATGTTATGTCTGAAAACTGTGCCTTACTGAATGATGGATCCTGTAGTAGGCTATAGCTAGGATACATAGAATAGCCTATTCTAATTAAATCACTCATGGTTGGTGTATCATTTATTTAAAATTCACTCTTGCCGATGGAAAAAAGGTATGCGTTTCACACATTTAATATAAAACACACGCACATGTCATTTTTAAAATGAACGTTAGCGTGCCACAACTAGTTTGGCGCTGCACAGGTCACGCCAGCCTAGAGCTCTGTGGCTCTGACACAGCTCTGAACCAGCATACACCGTCTGAGGCCCAGGTGCGTCAAGTCAACGGGAGGTTTTCCAGATCAAACCAGGCAGGCAGATGGTTAGAGTAAATGCTGAATATTATCCAAACAGCTGTAGAGAACAACTCTATAGGTTCTTGGTTTAGCTCTAACCGCCATCGTGCCCGTTGATTTTACGTTATCCTAAATGACCGCTTCTAGATGTCAGGGTCACCATCTGTTTGACTTGGTGTGCTTGCTGGAGCGTGGTCGAGGTTGCCCAGCTCATGGGCTAATTGCTTTTAGCTAACACAGTGTGACTGGCGGAACATAACACACAGTTATGTTTCGTAAACTAAGGCATTAATCGGCATATTAATATTTTAGTCTTCTTAAAGGCAACTGAAGATTTGTCAAGCTGGAATGCGACAACTTTATGTATTTCTGAAATAGCGCGATGGGGATGAAGAATCCTCATGTGACCCACAAACAAGCCAGCAGCCTGCTTCACAACAAATTCGTTGTTGTTCTAGGTGGCTCAAGTGAGTACTACAAAACTAAACTACAAAACACTGACAGTTTGTGGCCTAATCTATTAAGAAATGGGCTTTGAATTATCCATTCAAGGTGGCATTAGTAGCACCTTACTGATAATGACCGGTGAATGATTTTCTGTCATGTAGTTGAGCGTGGAATGTACAAAGATCTTGTGCTGCTGTTACAGAGGGATAACCATCTGTCCCTGTCCCAATTAAAGACCAAGGTAAGGTAGCGCTGTGTCAGTACTAGACTTGATTTTGATCATGACTTGATGACGTCTTTTCTTTTCTTTGCAGCAGATTAGAAAAACGCGGAGAAGCGTTAGGGGTTATGTCGATTAAAATTAGCAACAGTCCGGAAAAACGGGAGAAGTCTGCTTTTAGATTTACTGTAGAGCTAAATTCTCAGACAAACCTTTCTGCAGGCCAGATGTCCTAGCTATACAGTAGAGAGTAAAAATAACATAGCAAAATGGAAGAAAGTAAAATATTACAAATAGACTTAAATAGACTTTTTTTGTGTTTATTCTCAGGGAGAGGAAGAATTTGAAAATGATGAACTGCTTAAAGGTGGCAGAAAGGGAGAAATGACAAATGGAGTTCATTACAAGGAGGTCAGACAGTACACTTCAGACCACCACCTTGTTCGCTTTTATTTTCTCACTCGCATATACTCAGGCTATGTACAGACAATTTTGGAAGACTTCGAAAATGGTCTCAAACCAGACTTGGTCATTGTCAACTCATGCGTGTGGGACGTCTCCAGGTATGAGTTACCATGTCATTGTGCCTGTGTCTCTCAAAGGTATTTGAGCAGACAGCTTAACACATGATTTCTCATATTGTCCACTCAGATATGGACGACACTGGGAGTCAGACTACCTGGAAAATCTTACCATGTTTTTTGGAAAACTGAGAACCATCATTCCAGATGAGACTTTGATAATCTGGAATCTCGCCATGCCTCTGAGCAAAACCATTTTTGGTGGCTTTTTGGTGCCAGAAGTAAAACATTTCTCATATTGACTGGAATCATTTTGTTCACACAAACACATCTTAAGAATTTTAAGAAAATTCCTAGTGCCACTGTAATATGACCTTTATGCAGAGTTATGAAGTTACATATATGCTTTAATTAGTTTATCTGAGAGCTCAGAAAACCTCAAGATAAAAAAAAAAGAAAAACTAAAACACTAACAGATGTGCAGTCTTCTAGAGGCATGTCTCTTCTTACACTTAGATCACAGATCTGGGCCCATCATTGCGCTTCGACATCATCGAGGCCAACTACTGCAGCGCTACGCTGGCCAATGTGTACGGCCTGGACGTGCTGGACTTGCACTTCCAGTTCCGCTTCAGTCTGCAGCATCGCATGAAGGATGGCGTGCACTGGAACGCTGTGGCCCACCGCCGCATCACATGCCTTCTGCTGGAGCACGTCGCCAACGCCTGGGGGGTCGAGTTGCCGCCCTCGCAGCCACCAACAGGTATGCATGCAGCATTGCACTACAAAGCGAAGACAAAGCAGAGTCTCCAAGACTCTCACTGCAGTTGTAGGATCAGACTTGCTGTATATTGTGCTGTACTGAAGAGTTTGTGTAACTGTTGATAGGGAATTTTTAGTGTTTGTATGATGTGTGTGTGTGTGTGTGTGTGTGTGTAGATGGGTGAGCAGTGTCCTGTGATGTATCCACAAACCAATTTCTGTAACAAGGTCTCTCTCTCTCTCTCTCCCTGTTTCTCTCTCTCTCTCCCTCTCCCCCCCCCCCCTCTCTCTCTCGCTCGCTCTCTCATAGGTATGAATCAGAACTTTGGCAACCATGGTCTGGCCCCTAAGAGGATGTACCAGCAACCAAGGAAACCAGGTAACCTCAGACAGACATGATTAAGTTGACTTAAGTAGCTTTGTTTGTCTTGGGGGGAAATGTGTCTTCTGTATGTAACCCCTCAGGGGGTATACAAATATACTGTACACACACACACACACACACACACACACATTAATGATTAGACATGGAAGCATAAGCTCTCACTTCCACCCTAAACAGAAACTTTCTCACACAGTCACCAGGTGGAGAACAGACAAATGGAGGGACCACCATCCACTGCCTGCCACTTCTAAGAGCCCACCATACCTCAAAGGAGGTGAATGTTATATGTGTTATAATTTAAAGCAGAGTTGTTGAAAACAGACTTTATAACTATGCATGGACGATTTATATTTGTGTGTGTATTTGCTAACTTACAGTGAACAGACCTGAAGCAAGTGTCTATTTACCTTGGTAATAAATGTTTTAGTTATCCAACTAAGAAATTGCCACATGAAAGCACCTGAAATTAGCATTCAGACGACTTAAGCACACAAATTTGATTTGTTGGGGGGTTAAGTTTTGATTTGCCTGGGGCATAATGTAATTAAAGTCGATGGATGGTTTATTTTCGTATAGATAGACAGATACTTATATCCCGTAGGAAATTCTTGGATATATTCACATTTGCTGTGAATTTATTTGTTTGCATTTCTACATGTGTGATTCCATTTCCCTGACGCCTTACATCATTTTTAATCGGCATAACACAGTGTCTGGAAACACACAGAGATGTGCATTTGTCTCCTAAGCCAATGGACACACTGCCTGACATTCCTGAGTCTTTTTTTGTGGACATGGCCCAGTAAACCAGTGATATCAAAGATAATGAGAATGCCTTTTTTAATTTAATTCGAGATTTGTTTTGATTCGCATCCAGAGAAGCTTTTTATGAGTAGATCGTGCCTGTTCTTTTTAAATATCTGTGTTTCCCATCACACTTCTTCACTATTTTCTATGCTAAATATAAAACCTTCTCACAGTCACCAGGTGGAGAACCCAGAAAAGGAGGACCGACAACTACCCACTGCTCGACACCCCCTTGATGGCACTGCACAACAATGGAGGTGAAAGTTGCATTTTAAACACAGTTCCTAAAATAAAGATCCACAACTACGTGGAATATTTTCATGTGTGATGAAGATATCAGGTTCTTGGCAGTTTGTTTGGTTTTCTGTTTTTAATTTCTTTCCATAAGTTTCCTTTTGTATTTGTAAGTGTGCTTTACTGTAAGATTTGTTAAATTCTGTTTCTTTCATGTTGTTCAAATGCATTCACTGACAGCCCCTTAGATATGAACTTGCAACTTGATGCCACTCTGATCAAAAGTATGAGTGGTCCTGAGGTGGAGCTTCGGCTCGTTTCAACCTACAGCCTGGTTTGTAGAAGTCTAGCTCAATATAGCTAATCACTAATGCTATGAAGCCTCCCTACAGGAGGGTGTACTAATGTCATTAGCATCTGCCCTCATAGGCTAGTTTGTGGCATTCTTGCCATTAGCATGACACCAAAGCCGACTTGCACCAATTTTGTTTTTCTACTAATAGTGTACAGAGGGTCTGGACATTGGGTAGTGCAATTCAATTGCTTGCTTGAGGTGTTTAAGTTTAAAAAGATTGGATCAGCCCTTGACTGATAGCATTCTAGCTCTGCATTCACAACACCTCCCTCTGTTCACTGATTGGACAGGTTAAAATGCCTCCTGAGACAACAAGCTCAATGGGATCAAATCCAGACTAGCACTGTGGGGAGATGATAATCAAGCAGAAGGGCTTGGAAGGCATGGCCAGGCTAGAATGGAGCAGGACCTTTACACAATCAGGGGTCTTCTTGTATTCATAGCATTCCCTCTCATCCAGTGAGGTGTGGTTTTCTTGCAGGGTTTAATCCGACCTTTCCCAAGGGAGAGCCAGGCATCGAGGAGGTGTACCAACAACCAACAAATGCCCAGAATTCAGGTAAGTGCTCACGCTCTTAAACGCTCACCTTCACATTACCACCCTTCCCTCTCCTTCCCTAAACAGAACTCTTCTCACAGTCACTAGGTGGAGAGCACAGGAACAGAGGAATGACTACAGCTTGCCACCTGCCAGCCTGACAAAGCCTTTCCACTGCGTTGGAGGTCACTTTTTTCTCTGTGTATTTGTACATTTTTTGCATTTGTACTGCTGTGTCACTTATGCAAGGATATTAAAATCAATTAATTTATTTCATAGAAAAGATTAAATTATTCACGCTTATTACCTTCTCAGTGTCCAGGTGGAGCTTCCAGGAAAGAAGAGATGACTGCGACTTAACCTTTGACGACCCCTCAACGGCTCCACGCAGCTTTGGAGGTGAATGTTGAAGTATAAATTTAAATACACTGATTTCTGCAAAACAAAAAAAGATCATTAACTCATTCCTTATATGTTTGTGTGTGTGTGTATGTGGATATAAGGTGTCTGTCTGTATAGTATGGTTTATTTAGAGTAATTTATCTGTCCTGGTACATGAAGCAGTTAGTTAAATGTTATGGTCCATGCATGAATGGTTTATGTCCAGCGTTCCTTCTCTTACCTTGACTGTCTGTCTCACAGGTGTGGGTCGGTGCCTCAGTGGGGAACATTTTGCCACCAATAAGATTGACCAGCAACCCAGGAATGTCCAGAATTCAGGTAGGTGCACAAGGAAGACACGGATGCTTTGATGCAGCCCGACTTCATCGCTTCAGACAAATGGGAGGTCTGCACTCTTCGGCTCACTTAGTCAAACTTTTAAAGTCAGGTTCCTGTGCAAAGTGAAGAGCTGGTTTGAGCGTCAGCTCTTCAAGAAGGTTGAGTAAAAGAGCCAAAGAGTGTGGACCTTCTTTTACTCTATTTTGGAGACGCTTGTTTTTGGGTCCAGCACCAAACGTGGACGTGTGTACCAGCTGACCTTTTTTGACTCCATCACTTTCCCTCTGCTTTACTCTCTCACCCTAAATATAACCCTTCACACAGTGACTAGGTGGAGACCCCAGGAAAGGAGACAAGTCTTCTCTCTGCCACTTGCCACCCCGACAAAGCCATTACCCCGCTATGGAGGTAGATGTTTAAGGATTTTTTTTTTTGCAAGTACATTGATTTCTCACAGTCAAGTCGTCAAGCATACATGGAAAAAGAATTTAGTGTATTTTAGTGTGTTTTAGGGTTTCCTTGCATCCTGGACAACCTTTAATTTGAAAAAGGGGCAGCTGTGCCCTACTGGTCAGGGCTTTGAACTTGAAACCGAAGGGTGACCATGATTGTGAGCGACACCAGCCACCCTGCACACAGTCTCTTCAGTCTCCTGCCCTCTGGGAGGAGATATAGGAGCATCCGTGCCCACTCCACCAGACTAGCAAACAGCTTTATCCACCAGGCTGTCAGGAAACTGAATTCTCTCCCACATCTCTCTCCCCCAAAAACTCTGGGCTCTGAAGTTGCTGCTGTTTTTGCATATATCAATTCTTTTCACACACTTACAACACATCCTTTTGCGCAATTGCATTTTTGTACATCATTCTGCTATATTACAACACATCATACAGGAATTTGTTTGCTGCTTGTTACACTCTTGTTTCTCGTGATCTTTTCCTTTTCTGATCTTATCTTGTTTAGTGTTAAGAAAATGTCCTTATCTGCAAGAAACATACTTTTACAGTTCTTCTGTATGTCTTTATTATTCCTCTGTATTGTGGAGAAATTGACCGGGCACCTCTGTAGCAGACAGCCCACTGCACTGGGTTAGTGTGCGCTTCAATTTATTGTGTGTACACTGTGTGCTGTGTGTGTTTCACTAATTCACGATTGGGACAAATACAGAGACCAAATTTCCCTCACAGGATCAAAAGAGTATATATATTTTATACATATAAAACACTTAGAAATGTATTCAAATGATCAGATATTAGTGAAACAATCCATATTGTATTGAAATTTGTTAGTTGCATTGTAGCTCGTCATCCAAATTCCCTCTTTGTACATCTCCATGCGTATAAAATGTGGAATCTCTAACCTACTTTTATTCATTATAAACTACCTTTATTCATTTATGGCATTCTGTCTGATCCACTGAAGTGTGTCTGTCTTATAGGACTGAATCAAATCTTTAGCAAGCATGATCCAGCCACCGATGAAATGTACCAGCAACCTAGAAGTGCCCAGAATGCAGGTAACCACACCAGAATGAGACAGGGATGCTCTGATACCACCTGACCTTGCCTCCTTCACTCACCTGCCCCAAACTTAAACCTTCTCACAGTCTCCATGTGGAGCTTCCAGGAAAGATGGGATGAGTGCTATCTAGCCTTTGACACGCAGCTTTGGAGATGAATGTTGAAGTAGAATTAAGTAGAAATTAAGTAGAACACACTGATTTCAGCAAAACAAATAAGGTCATGATTTCATTTGTCTGTTTTGCAGACGCTTGTTTTTGGGTCCAGCACCTTGTCTGACAGACATGTGCAAAAGCTGCACCACTTTTTTGACTCCATCACTTTCCCTCTATTTCACACACACCCCTAAATATAAACCAGCCATTAGGTGGAGACCCCAGGAAAGGAGAGCAGACTGCTGTCTGCCATCTGCCACCCCAACAAAGCCTTCACACTGCTATGGTGGTGGAAGTTTATTTATTTACAAGTTGTTTTTTTTTTTTTTTTAATTAGACTGATTTATCACGAAGAGGTGAGATCATTAAATAAACACAGAAAACATTTTTTTTTCCAGAAACTGTATTTTAGGGTTTCCTTGCATCCTGGAAAACCTCTAATTTGCAGAACACCTAGAAATTGATTCATATGATCAGATATCTGTGAAACAGTCCATATTGTGTTGGAACATTTTGCATTGTAGGCCGTCTTTCAGATTCCCTCCTTGTACATTCCCATGCAGGTCAAATGTTTTGGAATCTACCTCTAACCGACCTTTACTTTTTTACTGCATTCTGTCTCATCCACTGAGGTGTCCCTGTCTTATAGGTTTGAATGGGACTTTTAGAGATAAAGATCTGGCTTTGTATAAGATGTACCAGCAACCAAGGAATGCCCAGAGTTCAGGTGACTATGGAGTTGTAATGTATTGATGCAAGTCACACCGTTGACTCCCTGCTATGCTAAATATAAAACCTTCTTACAGTCATTAGGTTCAGACTCCAAGAAAGAAGGGCGGATTACTCACCCCTGCCTGACACACCCTCAAAGGCTCCATGCTGCTATGGAGGTGAATGTTGAAGTATCATTTTGAGCACAATATGTATTATGTGCAATATGTGCAATAATACAATATGTGTAAGTAAGAATTGAGTCAGAATGGAATGCATGGTTTTGGATTTGCTTGCAAACAGTTTCTGTTTAGTCAGTTTGGTTGTTACGTATTTACAGTGCTTCAGTTATATTACAGTGGGCCTTATTCTAAGATGATGAGTCTTTAGATAAATAGATAAATATTTTATATATCTTTTATATATAAGTTTATACAACAGCATTCATACACACAGGCACACAGACATACCCATGACATGCACACTTCAAAAATACATAGGAAGAAACCAGTTGAATTCCATTAGGGTAAAGTTAGCTTATAAAGTGTGATGGGAGTGGTGTGTAAATGTGCAGAAGGATGCTATGGTGTCCATTTATTTATATATGATTGTTCCCCTCCTCCAGTGAGCTGTGTTTCTCTGACAGGTCTGAATCAGAGTTTTAACAAACAAGATCCAGCCACCACTGAGATGCACCAGCAACCAACCAATGCCCAGAATTCAGGTTACCTGAGCAACAAAACATAGATGCTTGGAGTTATTCCAAGAAAGTGGTTAAGTGATAATCCTGGCTTAGTTAACCTAGAAAATGTGAAAACCTGCTAATAGAGTAGCCTGCTTGATTTTTTTTTAGGACTCCAGGCTCTTCTACTAGCAGGTTTACCACTGCCTTTGCCACTTAACAACCTTCTTGGAATATCCCCCCTGATGTTACCTGACCGTCCCCTTCACATCATACTGTTTAGCCTTCTCCCATCCTAAACGCAATCCTTCTCACAGCCACTAGGTGGAGACCTGAGAAAAGGAAGGCTGACCATTGTCTGCCACCTGCCTCCTGCTTGAAGGCTCCATGCTACTATGAAGGTGGAAATAAACTATTTATTTTCTTATACATAGAGTGTGTGTGTTTGTTTGCAGACATAGGTGTTGGCTCCTTAATTTGTAATCTCTATAAAAATTTGTATTAGCATTACGGTGCCCTTTATACACTAGCCGGGTACAGACAGCTGGCAAATCAGTTGTTGGCCATCGCGTCTCACCTCAAGTTGAGATTAGTTTAACTTTGTAGCAGACCGCCAGTAATTTGGATCAAGGATCTAGTTGCTACAAGTCCCTGAATATGACTAACATTTCATAGTTTCTCATCTCATTAATCTGCACCTATTCTCCTCTTGCCTGAATGCAGCTTTATGTGGTCAGTGAAGTTGTTCAATTTCTGTTTGCTTTCTGATAGGTCAGAATCTGAGCTTTCTTGAGGAAGATCCGTCCACCAGTAGGACGTACCAGCAACCAAGGAACACGCAGAGTTCAGGTAACCACATAACAACATATTTACATCAACACACTTAGCAGATGCTTTTTCCAAAACTACTTACATTTGTTAATTGCTAAGTACTTTAAGGTCAAGGTCCATTTTGGGTGAAGTGTCTTGCTCAAGGGTACAATGGTGGCAGCTGGGATTCGAACCGACACATTTCAGGCTACTACTAGTATGCTAGAAGGTTCCCGAACCACTACACTACCACTGCCTCAATGACATAAAGATGCTTTGATGACCTCAGTGTTACACTCTGTCCCACTCTCAACATAAACCTTCTTCCAGTCACCAGGTGGAGACTCCTGGACAGGAGGGCAGGCTGTTCCCCAGTCACCAGGGGGAAACTCCAGGACAGGCGTGCAGGCTGGCCCCCACTGCTTCAGACCCCCTCAATGTCTCCATACTGCCATAGAGGTAAATGTGGTAGAATTTTTACAGCGATTTCATGAGACTAAGTAAGATTTTAACCTCTCGTAGAAAATGTGTATGTGTGTGTGTGTGCGTATGTGTGTGAAGGATGTAAACAAGGTTTTTTTTTGGTTTTCTGCTGGTCTATTCTGGTTTGGGTTTTTGTAATTTATTTACACTAGTTGTCGTAAGGTTTGACATACACTAAAATGTAGTAAGTTCCAAATGTAAATATAAACAGTTTCTCTGTATATGTATATTTATATGGGGATGACGGGCAGATACTAGGCAGATACTACCTGTATTTAATAATCATAGAATTTCCACTCATCCAGTTATGCATCTCCATCTGATAGGTCTGAAACAGAGTTTTAACCAGCAAGATCTGGCTATCCATGAGATGTACCAACAACCAAGGAATACCCAGAGCTCAGGTGACCTAGGGGTTACAGTGCATTGATGCTCTGACACACGGTGACACTACTTACCACTCTCCTATGCTAAACATAAAGCCTTGTTATAGTCACTAGATCCAGACTCCAGGAATGGAGGACAGACTACTCACTCCTGCCTGGCTCATCCTCCAAGGCTCCACACTGCTATGGAGGTGAATGTTGAAGGATCATCTTGAGGAGAATAATTTCATGCAGCAATACCATACATTTAATTTCATTCATATCAATACAAGAAATGTACAGAATGTCATTCGTGTCTAATAGGACTGAATCTACGCTTTAATGAGCGGTATCCTGGCACCAATGAAATGTACCAGCAACCTAGATGTGCCCAGTATGCAGGTAAGCACTGAAGGATGAGAGATGGATACTCAGATGTTACTCAATCTCATCTCCTTTATATGATCTTCCTTCACTCTCTCACCCTAAACATAAACCTTCTCACAGCCACTGGGTGGAGACCCCAGGAAAGGAGATTAGACTTCTCTCTACCACCCATCACCGCTATAAAGCCATCACTTTGCTATGGAGGTAACAGTTCAAGCAGGGGAGCCGCCGGGGGGGGGGGGACTTAGGATGATTCCAAAGGCCTGGCACTGATACGGGGCCCTAGAGAACATTTTAATATTATAATCAGTGTTTGGGAGGCCCAAAATAATTTTCTGTCATAGGGCCCAAAATTTCTAGCAGCGGCGCTGAGTTCAAGGTCAAGATTAATTATCAGGAGAGCAATACTGGAGCAGTGTGACGAGGGTCTTTCATGAAGCGCCTTGCTTTTCTGTGCCAGTGTGTGATATAGATGTTTGCATATCCTGTTGAAGTAGGATTTATGCAGTGAATTTGAGAGAAGAAGTAATATTTTTTTCTTATACACTAAGTATTTGTTTTGCGCATTTGTGTGTGCAGAAATAATATTTTTGTTAGCCACCTCTGGGCTAAATTTATTAATTTATTCATATAAACAATGTTCATGTATAATGTCTAGTCTCTGAGCTGTGTGTCTGTCTTATAGGTCAGAATCGGAGCTTTAGGGAAGAAGATTCAGCCACCAGAAAGATGCACCAACAACCAAGAAATGCACTGAATTCAGGTAAACTTAGGCCCTGATGATGCTGTAACACATGCCAGCTAGCCTAGCTATGCATGTCAACAGCCTTAAGAGTCTGCAGGTCAGTCGACTGGTAGCTGGGGCTTTTTGGTCGACTGACTAGAGCACTTGACTCACAAATCAGCGTCGCTGTGAGGTCACAGGTTCAAGCGCGGGGCCGGACCAAGCAGGATGGCCTTGGTTGCACTACCTCACCTCTTTTGCTTCATGTTATTCTCCCTCCTTTCCTCCCCCTCCACCCCCCTTCTCACAGTCACCAGGTGGAAACTTCAGGAAAGGAGGGCTGATGACTCCCTGCTGCCTGCTTCCCCCTTAAAGGATCCATACCACTATGAAGGTGAACACACAACTATGAAGTACAATTTTAAACCACATTGATAAGATGGGAGGTCTTAATTATTGCTCCGCTCCAGGCAATGTTGCTTTTGTAATTAAAAGATTGGTCCTTTTGTCTGCCATCTGGTCAGGCCCTCTGAGCTTTGCAGTGACATTGAGACTGATTACTGACTGAGACCGACCACTTAAAGGTGAAGTCCTGTGTGAATCAGTCAATATTCCTGTTGTTTGATGTTGCTGAGAGCTGTCAGAAGGTATGAGAACAAGAAAATTTGTTGTAAGGCAGAACAAATACGCAAAACAGTAGGTAACGCTAACAGATGGGGGCACAGCTAACTTTGTTACAGTTTCGTTTTCCTGTGCCCCCATCAGTTAGTGTTAGCTGCCGTTTCGCAAATTTGGTCTACGTCGCACCACATTCTTACATTTCTTACCTTCACCTCATAGGACTATTGATTGATTCACACCGGATTTCTCCTTTAAATGCAGTTGCAGGATCGAATCTTAAGGTTGTTGCAGTATCATCATGGTATGCTAAGGATCTCTCATTCTGTTTTTTGTTTCTCGTCTCTACTAGAACCAGCTGGATTTGACCCGTTTAGGAGGTGTCCCAATGGCCCGTACACATACAAGCAGCCTGATTTTAGGCAGCCACATTTTCAAACAGGTGATGAATGTCTGGTGATAAGAGCCAAAGTGCCAGATAAATCAGTTCCTAGATTAGTGGTTTCATTTGATAGATAGACACTATATAGATACTTTATTATCAGAATAAATCAGAATTTTTGTCTTGCATCTTTAGCAAAGTATTGCAGTGCAGCTCCATTGATCTTCAGTGTTTGGCTTAGTCCTTATAAGGGTATTAGTTCCATCTTTATATGACAGCATTGTTTCTTTCATCAAATCAAGATTGCTCCAGAGACGACACTGCCATTGATTTCATGTCTCACGCTTTCTTGGTAAAAAGTGACATCACCTGGTTGAGCCTGGTGTAGGTCAAAGCCACACAGATGTTAATAAAAACGGAAGCATTTTGAGCATTTACATTAAATCTAGAGGCCGACATGTCTTACTAGTTGGGGATCCTTTTAAAGTGATAGTTTGGGGTACTTTGAGCCATGGCCCTGTTGCCTCAAGAATATGCACATCTGCGTGTGTTTTCATCCACTGTGTCATCTAATTTCTAAATGGACATTCTCCTAATTAAAGAAAGAGCTGTGCTCAGCTGTGGGATCAAAACCGTAAGGTTGTCAGGCCAACAAACCAGGGCGTGGCTGACATAAAGCTCTTCTGGGACAGTTTCTTAACAAACACATTTTTTTTTTTACTGTGGCACAGCTGACCAGGACTGGGTCATGTGTCCTAGTAAAGGCTTGAATAATGCTCCAGCAAGAAATACAGATTCAGTCAACGCAAATAAACGGTTTCCATCAATGTTAGTGACTTTCTACTCCATGCACATTGAGATTTAAAAAATAAGAGTCTGGATGGGTGCTTTACCTGTATACATTATCCGAGAAGTACAAACATTTGAACAGTTAGGTAGTGACTACCTTTCATATGATTCTTATGCAGTATCTTTTGTGTGTATGTTTATGTTGTGTGTCTAGGTGACAACTGTGGATATGTGATGCGGAAGAAGTACTTCAGGCATGCCCAGTACAGGCCATACTGAGACTCCTCTTTCCTAATAGACTTTATAATGAAGCGTTTTTAGAATTTTGACTTACATTTTTGTATTACTATAAAACCAATAAAATAAAAGTAATTTGCATTAAAAATCACCTTAGACATTCCCCTGGTCTAATTCTTGTTCCCAGATGACTGTTGAGCTGGTTGAGATACAGCTCTAGAGTGCATCACAGTATAATCTGAAACATACATAGGCTGATTTATTCATATGCTTTGAGAGAGATGGAAGGGGACATACAATGTAATCTCCCCTGTATACAAAGCTTATTTCCTCATGGCTTTAGATGTACCTAAACCAGCAAAGTAAGATTTATCCAAATAGTAGGACCCATAATGGGTAACTGTTTGCAAGTTTCTGCACTAGGAAAATGTGAAACTGTCATATTTTTGTGGTGATGTGTATTAATTAAGATTCTCCCATCTGGCATGCATATATATATTCATGTATGGTCAGCGTATATATATATATATATATATATATATATATATATAGCTAACGCTGACCAAATTTGGGGCATCTGGCTCAAGGAGAGAGTGAAAGAAGGCGGGAAGTTGCCAGATTTCGTGAATGATCCTCTGGAGTTCAAGGCGAAAA
The DNA here is from genome assembly GCA_015244755.2 of Tenualosa ilisha. Classification (NCBI taxonomy): domain Eukaryota; kingdom Metazoa; phylum Chordata; class Actinopteri; order Clupeiformes; family Clupeidae; genus Tenualosa; species Tenualosa ilisha. The sequence continues at coordinate 197,640 of PYXC01002375.1, forward strand.
TTGCAACTTTAGGCTTAAGCTCATGCTAAGGTTAGAAGCCAATTTATTTATTTGAATTTAGAATTAATAGTCAATGAATTAGTCAGATGAAATTCACTGTACTTAGTGAACGTCATATGTTACTAAAATGAATTCTACATTGGCAACGGAATGTAACGTCTTTCTCACGTTCGGCGTGAGGGCTGACGTAAGCCCTTTTATGATTCAGTTCTTTCAATATTAAGTATTTTCAGAGACTCCCCAGTAACCACAGATATTTTTTATGGTTGGCAAGTTACCCTGTTTGGTCTGCGTGAAATTGGCTGTGCTTCAGCCTTCAACGTCGATCCTGGTCATCTGTTTACTTGTACAAGGTAGGTGAAGTAACGCTAACAGATCGATGCTTTTAGCCAGAGATGTTTTAGTCTTAGCAAACTAAAATTGACATTGAATGTAAGGTAACGTTAGCTCTGAAGAAAGAAGCCCTGACACCTTAGCTAGCCAAAGTGTAACAGGTGAATTCTTTTGGAGTATTTTAGAGCTTGCTAACGATCCTCATATGATAAATCAATTTGCTGTCGGAGCATTTTAATTTTGACAAATTTAGCAGCAGTCATCTTCATGATGCATGATGAGCTTGCGTGAGCGAGAAGTGTGTTCTAGCCAACAAACTGCAATGCTTGTTGGGCACAGTGGTGACGCATAAAATCTTAAATTCATTGTCACTTGCATTGGTAAGCTGTTGAGGTTTTTAGCTTACAAAAACTAACCATGAATCTGTATTTTAAGTGGTGAGTATGAAGACTGCACACGTGACTCACCAACAGGCCAGCGAGCTTCTGCACAACAAATTTGTTGTTGTTCTGGGTGACTCAAGTGAGTACAAAACCCCAAGTAATGGTCTAGCGTGTTTTAGTGACAAACCTGGGCAAGCTAACTCATAGCAGGCTTAAACCTCCTCAAAGAGCGATTGACTTACATATGAACTTATGGGGCTCTTTTATTTCACCAAGGTTGACACCCTAGTTTGTAACTACCGTTTTTTGAAATGGCCTACATTCCATACTGCATATTGCACTCTAAAAAATTGTCACTTTTTTCCTCTTCCAGTTCAGCGTGGGGTGTATAAAGATCTTGTGGTGCTGTTGCAGAAAGACAACTACCTGTCTTTACCTCAACTGAGGACCAAGGTACATCCTGAAACACAGAGGGTTCAGTGTGTAGACTGTTGACAGCACCAGGCACACAGTAGCATTAATGAAGGAAGACCTTAGACCTTAGGATCTAAAATTATTTATCTACTACCTTACAAAGATGGTCCTGAAGTTCCAACAGGAAGGTTAAATAAATGGGTTAAATACATACATACACACATATATACATACACACACAGTAAAATCCAACAATGATCCAGACAAGGCGGTGCCAGGTTAGTACCGAACAGTGTTCCATGCGGAAAATGAACTTGATGAACTTGTGCCCATGATCTTCCCAACGTGATGTTTGATTTGCTGACATTGTTTGTCTGAAACACTGGTCTTCTCTAACCGGGCATTGCCTTGTCTGGATCATCGTAGGATCACATGAGTACATACACGAAGGATGGAAGACGTTGGTGCTGTCTGTGAAATTTATCCCTTGAAGTGTTTGAAGTAGCCTGATGTACAAGAGCACTCCATAGGCATACGTTTTCTTTGCAGTGGGTGGGCACTTTGTGTGAACTTTAAACCAATTGGTTCTGTCTTCAATTTCTGTTTGCCAGTTGTGGCTCTCCAGAATATGATGGTATGCAATCATAGTGTTCTCAGTTGTAGTTTATCCTGTCCAAATGGATTCTCTAAATGTCACAAAGGTTAGTCTTTCACTTAGGGTTTAGGTTAGCGCAATAAAGTAGTGCTGTAGTGCCTTATCTCTGTGTACTCTCAGGGAGAGGAGGCATTTGAAAATGATGAGCTTCTGGAGGGTGGCCGAAGAGGACTGATGACCAACGGAACCGAGTACAAGGAGGTCAGACAGTACACGTCAGACCACCACCAAGTTCGCTTTTATTTTCTGACTCGCATATACTCAGACTATGTAGAGAGAATTTTGGAAGACTTCAAAAAGGGTCCCAAGCCGGATCTAGTCATCATCAACTCATGCGTGTGGGACGTCTCCAGGTATTCCTGTCATTAAGGGAAAAATCCAGAGTCAGTCAGCCCACATCCCTTTCAGGCTGTTGAGTGTTGTTGGTGGGTATAGCAACGGTACAATGTAGACCGAATTTGCGAATTGGCAACTAAGGCTAACAGATGGAGGCGTAAGAAAACTAAACCTCTTTGCCCTCATCAGTTAGCACTGGCTGCCATTTTGCTGTTTGATCTACGTTGCACCAGATTCTGTTGTTCTCATACCTACCGACAGCACTAGGCAATGTAAAACACCAGAGCTGTGGGTTGATTGACTCTGAATGATCCCATCAAGTTTCTCTCCTAGGTGTTTGACCTAACTGACACACATGAAACTGATACCTAATTTCTGCTGTATTCTGTACTGACATATTATTGTTCACTCTTAGATATGGGCGACAGTGGGAGCCAGACTACCTGGAAAATCTGACCATGTTTTTCGGAAAACTGAGAACCATACTTCCAGACGAGGTTTTGATCATCTGGAATGTCACCATGCCTCTGGGCAAAACCATTGTTGGTGGCTTTTTGGTTCCAGAGGTAGGTATTTTGAAGGAAAAATTCGAAGTCAGTCAGCCCATATCCCTCTTCTTTGAGGCTGCCATGCTGTCAGTAGGTATGAGAATGACAACATTTGGTACAATGTAGACTGAATTTGTGAACTGGCAGCTAACGTTAACAAATCAGGACAAAAAAAACGAAACTTTTTTTGCCCCATCAGTTAGCGTTGACTGCTGTTTCGCTATCTGGTCTACATTGTACCAAATTCTCAGTTAGTGTTATTTGCCGGTTCATTGTTTGGTCTGTGTTGAAACAATTTATCAAATTTAAATAAAATTAAAATTTAAATATCACTTCAGTTGTACATTCTGAATAGTGTTGATCCGATCATTTTCCATATGGATCATTTTTATGGATCAAATTCACAATGACAGTTTTAATAATGATCGTATGGCCTTTATTTAACATCTACTAGATTTTGCCTAGATCTAAGAAGATTGTTATTGTGGTTGAACTTTGACAGTATATCTGGATATATGTGTAGATATATATGTATATTGTCTGTATTGAAATAACTGTTCAAAGACTAATTCAGCATACATTCCAGATGTATTGTAATGTATTTTATGTAAAGCCACTCAGATCTAAAGGACAAGAACCTAAATTATTAACAGATGTGCAGTCATATAGAGGCATTGGTTCTCAAACTGGGGTCCAGGGATCCCCAGGGGTCCGCAGAACCTTGCTAGGGGGGCTGTAAAAAGGTTTGCTACAAAGTAGCATCTAGCATTTAACAGAACAAATGGATATAACCCTTTATTGTTAAATGTGTGTTGTGATTAAAGGGGGTCCTTGGAATTTTTTCTGCTCTATGAGGGGCCTCTGGTCCAATAAAGTTTGAGAAGCCCTGGTCTAGAGGTATGTCTGTACTTATCCCCAGATTGCAGAGTATGGCCCATCGCTGCGCTTTGACATCATCGAGGCCAACTACTGCAGCGCTACGCTGGCCAATGCGTACGGCCTGGACGTGTTGGACTTGCACTTCCAGTTCCGCTTCAGTCTGCAGCATCGCATGAAGGACGGCGTGCACTGGAACGCCGTGGCCCACCGCCGCATCACCTGCCTTCTGCTGGAGCACGTCGCCAACGCCTGGGGGGTCGAGTTGCCGCCCTCGCAGCCACCAACAGGTAAACTTGGCGCTCACATCGGCAGCAGGGGTTGCAGGACAGGAAGACTGAATTTAATGGTCAGTTTGTGTATGTTCAGTTGGCCCATGTTTATATTTACATTTATGCATTTAGCAGACACTTTTATCCAGTCAGTCACACACTCCAGTGTATATAAAGATTCTCGTCCATCCAGGTTATGGCACTCATAAGTGCAAAGTTGGATGCAGCTGGACTTTGAAGACATTTCACCTGTCATCCAAGAGGCTCCTTCGGTTCTGCTGACTCCTCTTTCCTCTTGTAGGTCTTAATCAGAGCTTTTGTGAACATGATCCCACCACCAAGGAGATGCACCAGCAACCAAGGAAAGCCCAGAGTTCAGGTAACCCCACAGAGAGAGAGGAGACCCTGCTGGATATCTGCCTTCACACTGCCTGACTTGATTTCATGTTGTGCTTTATTCTCCTACCTTTGATGTCATTTCTACCTTCCCACAGTTACAAGAAGGAGACCTAAGGCTTGTAGATACAGAAATGGCTACAACTACCCAGTGCCACCCACAACCTGGATGACTCCTCTGACTTCAAACTACTATGAAGGTGAATGTTGGAAGTATGATTTAGGCACATGGCTTTCTCAAAAGCATTGCAGTGTGGGTTTTACTCTGTTGAGTTGGTTGTTCCGGGTCTGTTATATAGTGGTTTATTTGTGTCGTGTGGAGTTCTGATGTAATATTGTTTGACACTTGATCTCATTGGTTGACCTTCATCATGATATTTCCAAATGTCCCAGGATGCTGTAACCATTGGACTCAACCTCCTTATGTTCAAGGTCAGCAGCGCTTCCAGTTTGTGCAGTTTGGTTTCATTCCATCAATCTCTTCCTCTCTCATAGCAGTGGGAAATCAGAGTTACACAGTGTACCTGTATGAACCAATCACATATCTGTTGAGCACTTGGGATCTGTAGTTGAACTTGAAATTTTCTGTGTGGGAAACAGATTTTCTGTTGGAAAACAGATTTTACTAAGGTGTTTTATGTAAGTGTGTGAGTGTGAGAGGGAGAGGGAGAGAATATGGTGGGTGATCACTACTACTTGGTGCTAAGCATTTTGAACATTTGTGCGTGACTGCAGAGTTGTTTCACAATCTTCTGTAATATTCCAGGATACCATAACCAATGGACATAACAAAGTGTGCAGTGCAGATCCTTTCCTCACTTTTTTTAGTCATTCAATCATTTGCTCAATCTCTCACTCACTAGCCACCCAAGGGGAAGTCATAATGAATAGATTCAGCATGTGACACTGTTAGCCTATCACTTTGTCACTTGAGCATTGGGTATTGTGACTGAATTTGTGGCCTGTAAAATGCCTTGAATAGAAACACTTTGCTTGTGCATCCAAAATGTTTGGTGTGTGTGTGAGTAAGTGAGTGAGAGAGAGAGAGACACGGAGGAATGTAACAGAATTGAAGTTATTGTAACATTATTCTTATCACAAGGTCCACCTGTAACCAGATGTCTTTTAACTTTTAGCACAGATCAGCTGCAGCAGTTCCCTGCCATTAAAATCAATGAAACTGGCCACTCCAGACAGGAGAGCATTTGGAGAGCAGGAGAACATTTGAAAAAGTTTTACGTTTTTGTGGGTACACAAAAATGCTTCAGTTAGGTACTTGGTGTATCCCAAGCCTAAAACAGTGACTAGTGACAATAAAAAACATTTTATTTCAGAGATTAGAACTTGGTTGCTGTAGTGGCACATTCACATACTCTCTCTCACTCTCCCCCCCCCCCCCCCCCCCCCCTCTCCCTCTCCCTCTCTCCCTCTCTCAATGGATCCACAGTCATCTGAGTGCACATAAGGAAAAATGATTAATAATAATCTTGAAAGGATTGTTGTCATAAATAATGCAGTATGACTGACTATAGCTATTTAATTTGGTAGCATCAGATCAAACTGCTTAAATTTGTAAAAAAAAATTAAATGCATTAGACCTGTGAACTATTAATGCAGCATCATGTTCTGTAAACCTGTTTGAAATATATGATTCTAATGTTATTGTCATGACATGAATGGTAATGGATTTAAATTTTTTTGAATTTATTTCTTCTTGTTATTTCATGATTATACTGTAGGCTATATACTCTGTGTGTGTGTGTGTGTGTGTGTGTGTGTGTGTGTGTGTGTGTGTGTGTGTGTGTGTGTGTGTGTGTGTGTGTGTAAAGTGAGTGAAGTATTGGTAAGCAGTACTGGTATCAGTGGATTTTACATGACTGTCACGCAACCTTAATGTTGTGAATATTCTGGTTAGATGAAGAATGTGCCCTGCATGTAAACATAGTCATTGTCACCGTCTCTGATCCCTTCATTCAGAGGGGATTCTTTTGTGATTCTTTGTGTGGGAAACTATGGCTTTTATATCATTCAGACCCTGCACAGACTTAACCTCACTCTTTTTGCTCATGTGTATTTTGCCATAGGACCTGCTGGATTCAGCTGGAACAACAGGTATGGAAATTGCGACATGGACCAGCACCCATACAGTGAGCCTCAGTACAGGGAGCCATACTTTAGAGGAGGTAACTATGATTTTCTTTCTGTAAATTCCACTATATTTTTATCCTTTTGTTTTTATTTACTTTATCCTTTTTCTATTATTTTATGCTTTTAGTTTCCATCATTCACTGTACTTTGCTTTTAATTTTGCAAAGCACATTTAACTACCTACTGTGTATGAAATGCACAATATAAATAAATATGTGTTGCCTTGAACCTATAAAGCTAGTCCCATCTTATAAGAGCATTGTTTTCTTCTGACCACGCCTGCCCACCCCCCCAGATCAAGATTTCTCCAACGACCTCATTCCACCTCAGGCTGGGTCATCTTATGGTAAGTCCAGACGTAGGCTGGGGTATTATTTAAAATGTATGAATTCAAACCTATTCTCCATTTAGGTTCCAGTAAAGGAACAATCCAGACCTCTGGACATTCTAGGTCTATTTGCATCTAACATAACAAGTTCAGACTTTTTTTGGTAGCAAAATGACGTCAATTGGATGAGTGTTGAGCAAGACCGCATTTTGAATTTGAATTGCAATTGCTTATGGTAGTGCAAAGGGCACAAACTTGAGTCGAGACAAATGCACACGGACTCTGTAGAAGTCAAATATGCAAGTCTGTTGCTCAATGCAGCGTCACACGTTCACAGTGGACTAGAGCTTCATTTGCCATCCAACTTTCATAGATGACTTTTCAAGATGGCGTCAATAGGAAGACGACCTCAGGAAATGTACCGACGTCAGGAACACTCCTCTATAGAGTGTGGCCGTACACTTGCAAAGTTAGCTTCCCCGTCAAAATGCAGCCGCAGCACCAAGCCCCACACGACCGCTCCACTTCTGCCCAACCGTGTGCCTCGACAAAGCAGGTCGCTCCCCCTGCTGCGCAATCACCAGGACCCACTCTGTTACAAAAGCTCACAGCACTTCAACCAGAACTAGTTCAGAGCCTTAAATTCTGAACACTCCTCCATTTAAATGAGGTGTTCTGTCCTGTAAGGATGATGGAGATTGGACAAATACAAACAAAACTTTCAAAATACAACAAGGACATACCACTTCTATCCATAACATCCAAGAGGGATATGCTCAAATGCCCGAAGCATCAGGGCAACTGCTGCACAACCTGATGAACAATCTCAGGACTCGTCTTGTGGAAAAATGTTTAAAGCCAGTAGGTTGCATTGCCGTCTGTAACACTACAGAAGATGCACCCTACACACCCTGTAACAGCACTAGATTAACAGCAGATGAGACGGACAAACTTTCTCTAATGTAGCTGTAAAAAACATGAGTGTCAACTCTGGCACAAGTGCCAGGGGTTGCCGAACCCTGTGTTAAAATATAACTCATCAAAAAAGTGGATGATTAGCCTACCTAACAATTAGGCTACATAACACAAGAATTTGTAGGCTAACTCAGACATGGAGTGGGATGCATTGCCACTGACTTTAACCAGGGTCAGTTGTGTGTTCATGTGGTGCATCATTTGTGTTATGGACGATTTATACTTATCTACAGCTTTGCAGTGACTGAGTGATTTATTTTTTTTTATTCAAAATGGTCGCACAACACACTTCGCTGTGACCTCTTCATGATTACTTTTGGAATCTATGGAAGCTCAGGTAACTGAGTATAGTGTTGTTGTCAAATATGGCCCCACAGTGAAATACATTGCATTGCTTCAAGACTCGCGCGACGCAACACAACCTGCATTAGTTTTATCGATTAAAAATTAACGTGATTGTTGAAAAAAGGTATAATATGGGAGCTTTAGGACTCTTAGGAACCTTAGCTACCATAGAAGCGAAATGTTTTGTTGACCCTTTGGCCTAAAATATAACGAATTGTCTCTCAAGTCTGTGCCCTTTGCATCGTCATAATAAAATATGGTCATGAATGCAAAATGCGATGTTGCTTAAAACTCATTCAGCTGACATTTCGTTGCTACCAACACAAAGTCTGTGCCCATCATGTGTGTATATGGGCCTGGAATGTCCAAATCTCTAGATTTTTTTCCTTTAAGATTGAAAAAGGTGGACAGATGTTTAGACAACTAAATATCTTTAATTTGAGATTCAGAAATTCACAGCAATTGAACAACTAGAAATGTGTAATAAAAGTGCATTCAGTGCAGCGCAAAACATATTGATACATGATATATTCCCCAAGGAAAGAGCCTGGCAGATGGCTACAAATCCTCAATGTGGCCTGTGTAGAGTTTAGGAATTGATAAGCAGAATCTTAATTCTGGAAGAGTGAAAACCTGGCAACTGCATGTTCAGTTCATAACCCTAGCTAGAAACGAAGGCATCCCACATCCCCTCACTTCTAATGCTATGTTGTAGCTACTGTAATCTTTGTGGGTTACCAACTTAGTTGGTCGGCAATGGGCAACAGCATTGTAACCAACAAAGTTCCGAACCAAGATAGCAACTATACCTTTGGCAAAGCGACGTCAGTGTTGTACATCTACTATTTCTAGTGCACCATCTCTTTCCCTCTCAGACCACGGCTTCTTTATTGGCCACCCGCAACAGGACTCTATTGGTAAACAAAGCACCATAGATGCATTGTTATTTATTTTATCTTTTAATCTTTTGCTTATAACCTGTAAATGTGGTATTCAGATGTTGCTGCATATATTCGTTCAAGTCTAGCTCATTTTCACTGTGAACTTCATTCACATGAATAGGCAAATTTGTTCAGAGGTGTGTTTCCTAAAACAATGGTTGCTAACTTGCATGGTTGCCAACAACTTTGTTGGCAAGCGATGGGCAATTGCATTGCAATCAGTACATAGTTAGCAACTATGGTTTTGGGAAACGGACCCCAGATCTGGATTTGATGCACAGTGGAATCAGCTGTAATGATCATATGTTATAAAACTGAAGAAATTACACTTGTTGTGTAGCCTAACTGTTCGATTCTACAATGATGCCAAAGATTTTTTCATGTGGGGAGTTTATATTGCGGCTCCAACGACTCATTAGTAGTTTTACAAGGAAGTCATGTTTTCAGTGTCAGAATGTGATATCTGTTCAAAAAAAAGAAAAAAAGTAATAAAAAGAACCTGTTTTAGACTAAGGTGACCAGATGCTTTTGGTGATCTGTCCCTGGTAAAATACAATACTCTGAAGCTTTTTGAAGCTAAAACATTACTTATTTTAATGATACTGACCCTAGAAACAGAAATGTCCCGACTTCCCCCAGGAAAATGTCCCTGATTTTAATCTCAGAGGTCTGGTCACCTTACTTTAGACTCCATTTCCCCTCCAAGCAATGCAAACAGTATATGGTGATATGTTTTAGAGGGTCTGGGAGTCCTGAGTAGGTGAGTAGTGAGTAGGGATTTCAGTGTCATTTTCACCCTAAATGAATCTATCTAATATCTGTTTATTTGTCTCTGCGGTGTCCAGATGACAACTGCGGATATGTGATGCGGAAGAAATACTCCAGACGTGTCCAGTACAGGCCATACTGAGACCCCACTTCCTGCCTCACACCCTCTTTTAGATTTTAGATTTGAACTGTTTTAGAATTAAACTTTTAATTTAATTTTAATTTTTTTATTATTATGTTTGTTGTGAATTTCAATTCATTCTTAATAAATTTAGAAGTATTCATTTAATGATGCCTGTGATAGGTGTGTTTACATGAGAAAAGGTTGAATTAACCATTAGCTGGGATACGATGGTCATGTAACTGAAGGTATTCAAATACAATAGTTTGAGAAATGCCACACAGGATTCAACTTAACCTTGCAGTCTTTGCCTGTTTAATGGGGAGTTATTTGATAGCAATAATAGCAAACTCCTCGTAATACTCCAACCTCTTGGACTCCAACATTAGCAGCCACTTTCCCAGTGCTTAGTGTCTCTTTTTCCAGCCACAAGATCCTGGCATCTGGGTCTTCATCCGATAGCTGAATGAGACTTCCACTGCTGCGCAATACACCCAGGCACTGTCTCAGGATCTGCCCAGCCTTAGCACGTCCATCCCGAGACCTCAGCAGAGCATCTGTGGTGCCTTTGTCCACAATCAAGTCCAAACTTTGAGGCCTGAAGTGCTCCTTCAGCTTAGTGCAGTCCAACTCTAGGAAAGCTAAGCTAGACAGTGGATTTTGTGGCTTAATTGGCGTGTTCTTTGTTTGCTCCTGCATGAGCTCCACTGCCACGGGAGATATATCTACACAAGTGACAACAACAGGCCATGGTGTGTGTTTGTATATGGAAGGTCCCAAGGCTGAGGTTCCACAACCCATGTCCAGTACATGCACCGGAACATCAGAATCTGTGTGATGTTTAAGGAGAGGCAGGATGATGTCTTGGACAGCATCAAATCCAAAGAACCATTCAAAATTCTTGAATTTCTTTGTCTGCTGACCACTAGTTTCCAAGTAAAACCGGTCCCATGTTGCCTTTTTGTCCATGTTTTCAATCAGTTCAGCTGGTGAGAGTAACACAGAGGACATGAGAAATGGAAAAGATTTAATTCTCTGGTCATATGCAGCAGTTAAAAAAACAACCAGTTTGTTTACAAGGCTTCATGCCCTTTAACTAAGAGAGAGTCAATGTTGTCAATGACATTACTGCATTTACACAATCTCTTAATTATGGTGTAGCAAGAAAGATCATGTTACACAAACTTGTTAAACTTGTTTGGTGCCACCGCCGAGCCACATCGATCACCGTTCGGCATCTTCTCGAAGACAATTTGTGCAACATCACTCAGTCTGTCACACACGTCCTAGTTGTTCAGTAAATGTCAGTGTTCAAGGAGCCCCTCTGATCAAAACACGAGGGACCTACACAGGAATACGACCCGGAAGTAAAGTAAATATTGAAGAGGGAGGGGGAACACAACAGCAGAGCTAAGATGGCGGATGAACAGCAGGAAACATCACAGGGAGAGATGGAGGGTGAGTTAAATAACATTTTTTGTTTACCGATTATCATGTCATTCATTGCTAATCTGTCGTCCGCGTCCCCGTACATCATTTCAATGAGCGTATCGCCATTTTTTACGGAAATTGCACATATAGAAGATATGACATTTTTGCACAGCCTCTTGGTGCAACATGAGAAGAAGGAAAGAAAGAAATGGGGGAGGCCAACGCTTGTAAGTCACACAAAGAGGAGCAAACTAATAGACGGTGTATTTTTCACTCTTCATGTGTTTTTCCGAACTACGATTCAGCTTTGACTTGTATTCTTGTCATGTTTGCCTCATGTTTTGTCGCTGAAACGGTTGTGTAATGGCTGTCCGGCGCTTGAAACGAAACTGGATAGTTAGCCAGTTAGCTAGCAAAGCTGCTAGAATAGCCAGCTAATCAATTCCAGCCGACCTACAAAACTGTAACAACCCCCGGTAGGCAGTCTTATTTATTGCAGTGGCTGGAATAGACACGGGTATGTTTACGGAAGCAAATGATGTATCATAACTAAGCGCCAGAAAGCAACGACATTACTGTATTTTGTGCGTAGCGTTAACGCCGTGTGTCTCTCACGGTGAGGTTAACGTTACCTGGGGTGTTAATTGTGTCAATTGACAAGTCCAGTGATCCTGCTGATCGAGTAATATGTTTGTACATATGATTGAAAAAACAAATCAGTAGAAAATTGAGACAGTCGGAATTCAAACCGGAAGCTATCCATCCCTGAGAGCAGTCATTCGAAGTAAACAATGTAATGTCGTAGCTTTTAAATGGTCTGTAAGTGGAGTCGGACAATTAGATTATTCGTGTTGAAACAAAAATGTATTTTCCTCCTAATGACTTAATCTTGGTGTGCTGCAGGAGTGAACTGCCTCGCATATGACGAGGCCATAATGGCACAACAAGATCGGATTCAGCAAGAGGTGAGTGAGTGGAGCCATACATTTTCTGCAGGGGTTGGATGTTAGTGAAATATTGGTCTGTCCCTGTCACTCTTGTTGTCTTTAGCTCTGTTCAGAGTATTACAATACAACCTAGATGTGATTGTGAAGTATGATTTTTACAAACATCATGAACATTTCTGTATACTAATTCCATTTGTTATACTTGTTGTCTGTAGATAGCAACTACCACTCCTTTAGTGTCTGACAGACAGGACTTGTCCATTCTGCAGCGAGAATACGCGCAAGATGACTCCATCTATCAGCTGAAGATAAAGGTAAGTCAAAACTATTTGAATAAATTTGGTTTTTAGTTCAGTGCCCAGCAGGGGGTTAAAGGGATACGCCACAGTTTCAGACAATTTACTAATTGTGGATCTCCCCTAGAGTTAGGGTGTTTTCACATTTAGTCCCCTTTAAGTGAACCAAACTCAGTCCTCAAAAAGTGAACCTAAACAAAAAGAATTCCGTTCTGTTTTTGTTTATTGTCTATTTATTTGAAAGTGAACCCAAACAAAAAGAACTCAGTTCTGTTAGTTTTCACATCATCACATTGTCATCCTCTTTCTGGTCTGCTTCAGCTCTAATGAGGCCTCAGTCTTCTTTCTGTTTACACTGTAGTTCTTTTGGAAGTTTCAGACCTCTTCTAGTTGTAGAATTGGACTTTATATTTTCACCAGGCTGTTTTGTGACAGAACATAGGCAAGCATAGTATTATGTAAGGGATAACTGCCAACAAGGTGACCAGTTCGATGGAAATAATTGCGAGATGGCAATTGTGTGTGTGATGGAGCGAAGTTGCCTCTACCGAGTCATTATTTCCATCAAACTAGTCACCTCGAAGGCTGTTATCCCACTTATCTTCCGTTTGTATTTAGAATATAATTTAATCTATAACTTTATTTATATGTAGGAATCATGTACATGAACTACAGAAAATAACCTATTATAGTTACCACTTATGATAATCTTGTTTAAGGAGATTTTTTATAAATCATAGGCTACAGTTAAATTGGCCACAGCAAATTCTCACATATTATAATATTCATATACATAAGGAAAATGTTATTTACTAGTGTTATGGTCATAGATGTGACAAAAATCCACTTTGCACTAAAATTAATTTCCAGAATTCTGACTGGACCTGAGCTGAACATCTGTCACTCAGGACAGCTTACCAACCAATCACACCAACTCCCACTATGTTAGGTCCAACCCACCTAGTTATGCGCTACACAAGCTGAAGTAGTTTGGAGCTGCTCACGTCCTAAATGATAGTAGCGACTGTGCTGCAGTTTTCTCTGTGGAGATATTGCGCTATGCTTCTTGTCACGTGCATATAAAGAATTCCACTTGCACACTGAAAAACGGTGAGGTTATGTAGCTTAGTAGAAATTCTGAACATGTTGTGAAGAACACATTGTTTGTCTGTATGATTCATGTCTACTGCAGGTTTAATTGTCTACTAGTCATGATAAATAGAGGCTAGATTGTACAGGAGCATGCAATGCCACAATGGCAAGCCTAGAAGGATAAAATACAACGCAAAAAAAGCTATATGAACTCAGAGCGGTCACTTTAGTGAACCATACCACTGACTTTTTAGCAAACTGTACTGAGACCACCTCTCAAGATTGTCTCAGTATGGTTCATTTTAAGAGGGGTCTGGGTGCAGTTGGTTAAACTACTTGTAGTACTTGGTTATTATGCCAGAGTAAGTAGATTGGCTGAAACGGTGGCATATCTCTTTAAGTGAGCTGTAATGCACTCAGGTTTAGCGCCCATAGAGACCAGTCTTGAGGTCATATCCCTTGCCCAGTTTCTTCTTCTGTGTTTCTGTGTCCCCCGAAAACAACTTTAAAGCGTTATTGAGACTTAAAGGAACAAAGAATCTTGTCTCAGTGTGTTAATAGGACTCACACATAAGAAGAGACATAGACCTCTCTCACGAAGACGCTACCATTAAGGGAAGGCTGTGGTCTCTAAAGGGGGAAAAGTACACGAGAAACCGTGTGATCCCATGCTGCAAGAGGGAATGAGAAGCAAATAAATCACCCATATGCTCATGCAGCCTTGCTTGCTTTTTCAGGACCTGCACAAAAAGTATTCGTACATTCGCAAGACACGACCAGATGGAAACTGCTTCTACAGAGCTTTTGGATTCTCACACCTGGAGTCTCTTCTGGATGACAGCAAAGAACTTCAGAGGTGAGGAAGGAGGGCACATTGCAGCTAAAGGGGAAAAAAGGGTATCAAACTCTTGTCCTCAGCGAGCATCTCACTTTTAAAAACAGTATTTGTGCATTGACTTTTAAGTGATTCTGTACTTGGTAGTTGTGCTGTAATATGTATTTGGGCAAAACATCCATAACGTAATATAATAATATATTAATATGCGACAGTATGAAATGAATGATTACATGAAATTTTAGCATTTGCTGTTTTTGGCTGTAGACTTTACATGAAAAAATGAATACAAACAAACACATACAAATACCAAGGCATTTTATTGCCGTTAGGGACGTGATAAAATCAATTTTTCATGGAATGGCCCAGTATATATAAAAGTTGATGGGTGATTGGTGATGTCGGCATAATCAGCAGAGAGAGAACATGCGTATAGAGTTTGCCAAATTAGTTATAGTTATTCAGGGAACATCACACAGTGCTATCAAACCTCATTTTGTAGAGTCGTAAATCACCACGACTGTCTTTTTTTTTTAACTTGCAGGTTCAAAGCAGTTGCAGCCAAAAGTAAACTGGACCTCGTGAACCAGGGCTTCACTGAGTTCACTATTGAAGACTTCCACAACACTGTGAGTAATTACGACACCACTTTCACACCTCAATGACCACTACATTTTTTTTCCCTTTTTATAGTTTCTGTAAGTGGATGAGTGTGTATGTAATGACATGGATGCTTCAGGATCCCCTCTTTTCCTACGGGAAAATAACGTATCTATCTATCTCTCTAGCTCTTTAATTTCACTCTTGGTTGTGAGGGGTTCCAAATCATAACTTAAACAACATCTTGTGGTGTTCATTAGTGGCACAGTCTCATCTATGTCTTTAGTTGATGACAGATTTTAGTAGGGGAATGATTATCTCTCTTCTCTGTAGTTTATGGACCTTATTGAGCTCTGCGAAAAACAGCCTGCGCTTGAGGAACTGCTGGGCTCGTTCAATGACCAGAGTGTTTCGGACTATGTGGTGGTCTACCTGCGGTTGCTCACCTCTGGCTACCTGCAGAGAGAGCACGCCTTTTTCCAGCACTTTATTGAGGGAGGCCGCACCGTCAAAGAATTCTGCCAGCAGGTGAGCTGGGGAGATTGATTTTCTTCATTACTATTCAGTACTTATTACTATAACCATTTTAGCCTCAGGTGTGATGGCTGGGTTCCATTTAAAGGAGAAATCTGGTGTGAATCAGTCAATATCCCTGTTGTTTAAGGTCACTGAATGCTGTCTGTAGGAAAATGAACCAGAAATTTTGATGCAACATAGACAAATAATGAACCAGTAACTAATGTTAACTGAATGGGGCATAGCAGAATGGAACTGAAAGTTTCTATACCCATTCACTTTGTGTTAGTTGCCGGTTCACTATTTTGTCTTTGTTGTATCAATTTTTTTCATTCTGTCTCTTACTGACACTCTTAGTGACCTCGAACAACAGGGCTATGGATTGATTCACACCAAATCTCTCCTTTAATGCACTTCTTGACTGATAGCATAATGAGAAAATGATCAGCGTTTTGCTCCAGTACTTGCACTTATACTCTGTTCTGGGCAACCTATAGGATTTGCCTTGTTAAAGGGACACAATGCATTTACCCGCTTCATAGTCACAAAGATGGTTAAATGACAAATCTAGGCTCTCTTTGGTCATCCTTTGGTCCTTTGCAAAATGCCACCGGTGCCTCACCAAAGAACAAAGCTGAAAAGTTATTCATGGATGAGCCTTATGATATCATATTTATTACTATGCCAGTTACTACAACTCTTTGAAAATGATCACTGTTTATTCCTGTCCTTTGGTTTGTAAACAAACCCACATGTATTGTTGACTGTAGGGGGAGCTCTGTAGTTAAACAAAAAAAAAGAACAGGATGAATAGGAAACCTTTTAAAAGTGTTCCCTTAGGCTCAGGCAGACAGCACACACACTGTTATGCACCAGCACCACTGCTATGGATGTCAGTTATGATTTATCTACTCTCAACAAACTCTTCTCAGTTCTGTTTGTAATAGCCTAGGTAATAGCAGCCTAACTAAGGTATGGTGTATGGCAAACCAGCACCACTGCCATGGATGTCAGTTATGATTTGTCTGTTCTCAACAAACTGTTCTCAGCTCTGTTTTTATAGTCTAGGTGCAAGACACAATAAAAAGGCCGTCACCATGGCTGGCGTAGCAGGGTATTGTTAGACAGCATCATGATCAATAAGGTGTGTGTGTGCATCTATAGGTGGTCTTGTGGGCCTTCTTTCAGTCCCAGTGTGTCCCTGGCCTGGGGCCCATCTGCACCACACCTTAGCCTCTCCTGATTACATGTCAAGTTCCCAGTGTTAGATGTGTGATATGGCCAGTTATTTTGCTGAAGGGCAAAATAAATCTATCCCTCTTCTCACATTTGTGTGTGTGTGTGTGTGTGTGTGTGTGTGTGTTTTATCAGGAGGTGGAGCCTATGTCCAAAGAGAGTGATCACATCCACATCATCGCCTTGGCTCAGGCTCTTAACGTCTCCATCTTGGTGGAGTACATGGATCGGGGTGAGGGGGGCACAGTCAACCACCACGTTTTCCCCGAAGGTGGCGAGCCCCGGATCTTCCTCCTCTATCGACCGGGCCACTATGACATCCTCTACAAGTAATACCAGTCCAGAGCCCACTCTTCTCTCTTTTCTCCCCAGCCCCCACCCCATCCCTCCTTCTTTCCAATGCCTCTCTCTCTCTCTCTTTTTGGGCCTAGAATCTCATACACCCACAAAGCAAACTTGGGATGGTCAAAACCTGCTTGGTTTAGTTACATCTCAGCAGTCTTGGCCTAGAGCTATGACTGACCAAGCTAGTTAGGACCACCCCAGGCTCTGCACTGATGTGTGCGACTCCAGACTCTGCAATTGCCTCACCCCACATCAAAGGGGGTGGGTGGGCTGGAACAGGGTCGGGGGGTCGGGGGGGGGGGGACTGGAAATCCACAGCAGAAGCAGCAGCCACGTTGATTGATGCAGTGTGTTGGTGTGCTAGGGGGTCTCAGATAGCTGCTCACTGTGGGCCGCATCCGGCCCTCGCCTAAGGCCAGAATCGACTTGAGTCAGTAGCTATCTGGGTTTGTGCGTTATGGTATTCAGGGAGGACACAAAACCAACAAACCAATCCGCTCCTCACTTCAGTTTAGTGCCCTGTTCTCATCCCACACACAGACACAAATGATAAACTGAAAATTAATAAAAATTTGAAAATGGTTAAAAAAATGTTTCAATGATAATAGGATACAAATGAAAACCTTAGCAGTGACTTCAGGCCTTTAGAGTTGTACAGTTTTTTTTTTTCTTTTGTGGTTGTAAATGTTATCAACTTGCTTTTGTTAGTTTTTTTTTTTTTTTCCTTTGTTACACTGCGTTTCATGAGTTTTATTAAAGGGATCTTCACCTTATCACATGGGAAGCTGTTTACTTATTGTCTCCATATTCTATGCTACAATTCTCTTGAGTTTGAACAAGTCTGGTCGCAAATCAAGTTGAAGTATAGACTTTGATTAAAAGCCATTACACTGTCAAATTAGTCATGATTTCTTGGCACGCTGGACCAGTCCATTCCCTCAGAAGAAACAGATGAACACCAGCCAGCAGCCTAAGGCAGTTAAGGTGCGGTTTGCTGATCAAGTGGACAATGCGCAGGCTACGTTGCTTTTGCCTCTCTGCAACAAACAATAAAACAAAAGGGATTTCTTGATATTTATATCCCACATGGTCCGTGTCTAAATCATGTCAAATATAATGGAGGTTGTCTTACTCAACAATGTCTACAGTCTACAGAAATATGCACAAACATAAACAAATATGATTTCCATCAGTACTGCTGACTGCACCTTGAAAGGTTTTTCCCCTGACACTGAATGAGGGAGCCTGGTATAAAATCAGACCCTCATTCTACACGTTCATTTTATATAGAGGGTCTGGACTTTTGCTAGTGAGATTCGACTGCTTGCTTCAGGTGTTTAAGTTTTAAAAAGATTAGATCAGTCCCTGATTTGCCTTGACTGATAGCATTCCCTGTTCCCATTTGGAACATTAATGTAGTTCTAGTCACGGGATGTCAAGATTCCACATTTGTGAAACCTTAAGAGTAGTCCCACAAAGTATGAGCACAACAAATATTCTGTGAAGTAAACCCATCCACATTTCCACTGTTGGTGGAAAGGCCTAGCTGTACAGAACTCACAGCTTCACAGAATGTATGGGGAAAAACAGCATCATCGATTTAAATGTACAAGAATAAAAAGTTGACTTCATTTATAACAACAAAAAAACATGTTTATTTCAGCTTCACATTTCAAAAAAAAAAAAACACTGACAATCAGAAGGCAAAGATTAGGTCTGCGGATCCAACATGATCTCACAAGTGCGGGCCAGTTCCCCGAGCTTCATACGTGTGTACTCTGCCCTGTTTAGCGCCATCTGACAGTCTTTGCGGGCAGAGTATGTTGAGCCCTCGTGTGGTTGACCGGTAGCAACCTGAGGACATGAAGCGCAAAAACATGTTAATTTAAAAGGAAGAGGTTGAACACCCAAGCCCTTTGTTAGAAACATTTTAAAGCCTCAGTAAACCGTAATCTGGAATTTCTTTGGTAACATGAATAGGTGAAAACATATAAATTAATTAATTGTGTCGTGCTGAATTGTGGATCAGACAATTAAACAGGACAACATTTTCAGAGTTCTCAAAAAAGGGTTCCAGGGACTTCCAGGGGTCCACAGCACGTAGCCCGGGGGAGTCAGTGAAAAAGTTTGCTACAAAATATAAACTTATGTAGGGGAAAAAACACCCCAAAACATCTAACACACTTAATGGCTATAAACCTATTAAATCTGTTGCAATTATGAGGGGTCCTTGGAAAATGTTCTGCTCCATAAGGGGTCCCTGGCCCAATAAAGTTTGAGAACCCCGACTTTAGTCGACAGTCTAAAAAGGCACTGACGCAATGATTTCCCAATTTAGCAATTACACGATCCACGTCTAAACAGACACGTAGTAGCAGTTCATTACCTGAGTGAGGTAGCGAATTTGAGAGCTCAGCTCGTTCTCCACTCTGTTGACGGAGGCTATGAATTGACTGAGCTGCCGGTCAATGAGGCTTGCATTGTGTTTGTCCTTGGATAACTCCAAAACAATAGTTCCTGCACAAGACAAATAGTAAATTTCAAGAGCAATTATGCTGTTGTTTTTACAAACAAAGCTGTATTCAGAAATGTACTGGAAATCGCAGAGCCGGTTTATGGAATAAAGTGCCTCTGGGCCCAACATCGTCATGGACATTTTCCATGTCATGGTAAGAAGTACCTCATGTCTCCTTCATGCCCATCATCAACGTACTAATTGGCGTAACGTTAATTTAACATTAACATGGTTTATCTGTTTCTCTAGTAAGCTACAGTTAATGCAAACTAGCATGCCACTAAGTTAACAAAACTCACCTGCGCAATGAAGAATGATTGCGATCTCTTTCTCAACATCCTCCAAAGCACGAAGACGCTCGTTAGCCATAATAGTTTATTGTAAAGCGCCAGTTGTCCCAAAACACAGAATTTGAAAACAAAAACAACCACACAGCTAACGTTTACGTTAGTGAGTTGTACTCTCTGACTCTAAACAACACACGTTCATTTAGCATTACCCTCATTAACCAATAAACTCAACAACCTAGTTCTGAAACCGTGACCAGAACATAAACGTACACCTTTCGGTTAATTTCCTTTCTTTTAATTAATTTTATCATGCGAACTGATAAAGCTACACACGAACCACTCAAAATGTTCACGGGCACTTCCGTAGAATGGAGGACCTCACCAAAACACGGCGAGTATACAAGGACAAACCATTCGAATACATTAGGAGAGAAAACGCGTTTCACAATTGTCTGCGCTACCGGTCGTATTCACTGCATAATGCTGTGTGTGTGTGTGTGTGTGTGTGTGTGTGTGTGTGTGTGTGTGGTATATCAATATCAATCAGGCCTATTACTTTTTTTTTTTTTTTTATCACAGTAGAAAAGGTTCACCAGGATGTGCCCTTTGCGTTGAACTGGGCTAACGTGACATTGTGTCGAGTAGCCTACTTTGTAGTCATTAATGTAATGCTTATCAACAGACTAAGATAATTGGCCTATAATGTTTGTTAAAAGAGAGAAAAGGATGGAATTGGTAGCTTATTTGAAAATTTGACGGTCTGCAGCAGACCTAATTCTAAGGGACCCATGTGGAATATCTCTAATTAAAACAACGCACAATCTAATGTGTATTTCCGTTAACTTTTCTGCACCTCTCTGAACTGAGTTGTATATAGACTATAGGCTACCTAAAACTGCTTTTACAGCCTTTTATTAACATAATGTATACTAGTAGATGCAAATGCAACACTGCATGTGAGTCACCTCAAAATCATTAGGCCTACAGCATTAAATAGGCCTATGAGATAGATAAATATCACTAGCAAGCAGCTATTGTGTCACTAACCACACTAAGAACTCAAAATTCTTCAGAATCTGATGAGAGCATGACTTTGTTTTCAACAGCTAATTTAAATATGTCAGAAATGGATTCTCCATCCTCAGCGACACTCCTAAACCACTCCTAATTAAAGAACTGCATATAACCTTAAAATCAACGCAAGACCAGTCCACCAGATGTCAGAACTGGGTTCTGGCATCCATTACCACCCAAAACACTCAAATTGGCCGAGCACACGACATATTGGCAGTATAGTAATAATTATTCCAAGTTAATTGTTTATACAGTCTCCCAATATATGTCATACAGCATCTGAGGACCTATAAATTCCCAACATAAAAGTTGCATAAAACTTGCGTAGGCCTACTCAACATTTACAGGGTTCCCTTTGCTGGCAATGGACTCCATAGGAATGAAGAGAAGCACACCATTTTATATGTTCACTTTATCTTATTTTTACATTTTCTAAAATGCAGTACAAAATGAAGAAGCAACATATTTTTATGGATTTTAAAACACACTCAGTGTTTCACTGCATTCATTGCCTAAAATAACATATTGCTTACAGAATCTTATCTGGATTTTCTTCTTCTTACTATCTTGGCGAGCTTGTATTCTGTATATCCTGAATATCAATTTGAGAAACAGAAGAAAGCAGTTTGTTTTGAAATGAAAATAAAACTGGTCCAGAAATTGGTACTTAGGATTTTAAACTTTCTGAGACTGTATCATATTCATAACAAATTATATCATTTCATTTTACAGTTGGCTGGTTAACAGACAGATGAAACAGATCACCATTTAAACTGAAAATCAAACAGTTTTGACATTTAGATATAGATGTGGCAGTTGGTTGGGTCTAACAAATCCTTCATATTAACATTCAAATATCGTTACTGTCATCAGGAAGTCAAACACGGACTGCTCCAAAAGTGAACTCTGAACCCCTTTGGTCAATAGATCAAATCTGCCCCAGTGCCATATTATGCTTTCTTAAGCATCAGATGTCTTAGGACAAGCAACCCCAAGTTATACAAAGTAATGATTTACATAAACAATCGCATACACATTCTACATCCCCTACTACCCTTGCTGAAGTAAAGTCAGAGAGGGCACATCTGTGTCTTTGCCAGTGGCAACATTGCAGAGAAGTTTACTTCCATAACATCCAGTCAGGTTGGAACATTTAAAAACTTTGAGTGCATTCATCTTCGCTAATTTACAGCCTTTGCTATATGTTCAGCAATGAAAAATGTCCACCCTCCTTTGTTGAGCAGTGTTTACAGAGAGATTTAACCTGTATGACAACGGTCTGGCAACCCAGGCCTGAGGCTATGGAATGCATTGTGTGTGTGTGTGTGTGTGTGTGTGTGGTACCTGTGACGGTGACCAAACTATACCCTCCAGCAGCTGGGTTGTACACAATAGACCTCAACAGACTGACGAAGGTCAGCAGTAACTCATATACAGTATTTAATATCCATGACAATATGTACAGCATGTGAAGAGTACAGCAGAGAATTTAAGGTTAGTTTTTATTTTCACTTTAATAAAAATAAAATAGAATCTTAATAATCAACACAAAACAATTAAAGAAAAATAATGGCAACATTTTTTTTTCTTCTGTAATATCTCTGGTATATATATAATGTTGACAGAAAAATAATAAGTAGTAACTTTTCAGGAGTTCCTCTTTTTTATGTCCCCATTGACCCAAGTCCCACACATTCTTTTTTTTCAGAGCAGGTAAAACTAGTTTTTATTTTATTTTTTATAGTATGTTTTTTTTTTCTGCTGGTTTCTGGGAGGTAAATGGTACAGCATTAAAGAAAGTTCCAGGTTCTTTCTTACATAGAGTTGAGGCACAGACAATTAACTAGCTACTGGTCATGGACACAAGGGGGCACTGCACTGCAAAGTAAGATACCACTTTCAGAGTGCTTCCCCACTTCTCCTTAAAGACTATTAAGAAATCCTCAAAATGAAGGGAATTACAAGATGAAGTTATACTTTAAGATATGGGTGATTCATGTAACAAAATGCATAAGCATTTTAATCTAGCATTTCGCATTCAAAGTCAATTAGCTACGTAAAGTGGTTTGGTTCCTGGCTCTTGGTTAATTAGCATGAAACACAAAAAACTTAAAATATACCCTACGCAAATTTTTAGGCCAGTACTGCAACATATTAGGATGCAATTGTCACAAATGGGAAGTCATGGCAGGCTAAGTCATTTCAATAGGAATCAGTTCTCACAATCAAGACTCTAGCATTCAATAATTTGTTACAAAAAATTTAAAACCGTAATTACCATTTTGATAAATGAATATAACTGAAAATGCATAAAAACGCGCCATCTATATGAAATGAGGCAGCCATGAATTCTTACATGTGACAACTGAATTCAAACATGTAAACATATAATAGTTCTTTGTAATAATTCTTTGACTAATACGTTTAACATTAAAAAAATAATTATTTTCAGCCATTGTTTCAATGATGCTACTCATTGCATAAGTTTAGGGCATGGGAAACTGGCACTAAAGGTGACATTTGTAAATTTCCGTTGTCTAATTCATTCCAGCCATAGCTGTGGATGCTATGGTGCAAGATGTCAATGCTAAGAGACTTATCAATATGAAACAATTACACACATTTTAACACATTGGACTTGCATCCGTTTCAACTACCAGTGTTTTTACGCATGGGTGCAGGTACCAGGCTGTTTATGTTTATGGTGCATATCTTGCGTATGTTGGCAGGCATAATTGTTAAATGTTAAATCAAATGCAATTTCACTCAAGGTATCAATTAAAGGGACAAAACATGGTATCCATTAAAGGAAAAAAAAAAACTTTTGGCAATTAACGCAACAGCCAACATTGACCTGGAAAACAAATAATAACAAGCTCATCAAAAGAAAACAAAAAAAAAAATGGCATCTGCACTATACAGATTTATATTAAGAGAGATTCAGTATGTGTACATGTACTGTGTGCATGAGTGTGTGTGTGTGTGTGTGTGTGTGTTGAATAATTAGGCATCTCAGTGTCCATCTTATGTGTCTGCCTCGTGGTGCCTTGCGACTCGAGACAGCATATACACACATTCTACAGTTGTCCATAACAAATAGATGCTCTTTCTTCAAGAAAAAAAAAAGAAGATACAAAATATCTCTTTGTGGTCCTGTATATTTATCCATCTAATATTTTCTATCCATAAAAAAGGCCACACTGTTTTGTGTGTTACGAGTGCACTACCTGTGCACAGGAAATGACATAAACCCACCCATCACGCGCACTTGCAAAGATATGTTTTTGCGGTTAATCTGACATATATGCATGAGGTCACCCGACTGTAATGCCAGTGTCTTATGTATTAAAGGTACATAATGAGCAGATGTTTTCTTTTGGAGGGAGAGAGAGAGGGGGGAGAGGAAGAGGCAAAGCAGAAGATCAAACACTCCTCATCCTCAGTTTCTAACTTCCGCAGGCTCTACAGTACACTGAAGTTAGATGGTGTTTCTGCCCATACACTGGCAATAAAGCCCGACTCTTTTAATATAATGTCGTGAGTTGGTAGATGAAAATGAAAAACGTAGACACAAATGCATGGACCCTGAATCAATGGACCCTCTGCTAGCCAACCAATCCAGCCAAACATCTCTATTAGATTACACTTGTGCATCACCTGGTTTGACCAAACCGGATCAGGAAAAATATAACTCTGCTCAACGGCGGAATAATCAATGGTCAGACAGAAAGGAGGAAGAGGAGGAGTAAAATGAGTAAAAGAATAAAACGCAGGCTTAATGAGGAAGAAAACAAAAAGAGGAAGAATAAGCATACCATGCCTTTGCCCCTCCCCCGACATACACACACACACACACACACACACACACACACACACACACACACACACACACACACACAACCCCATCTCACCCCCAACCAGGAGTGGCTAAGAGGCAGGCTAGCTCCTCTAAACCCTTTACTAGCCACGGTCTTTGGGGAGAGGGGGGTGCATGGGTTGGTAATCAGGAGTTGGGTGGGGCAGGTATGAGGACTGAGCTGGGCAAGACTGAGCTGGGCTGGGCTGGGCTAGACTGAGCTGAGCTGGGCTGGAGGGTTGGCCTGGAGGGTTAGCTCAGGTGGGACGTTAGCAAAAGTGGTCGTCTTCATCCTTGTCATCCTTCATGCCTTTCAGGCGCAGACGTGCAAAGTCTTCAAACACAAAATCATCATCCTGAGAGAAATTACTGCAGGGCGACAAGAAGGGAATATTAACACACAGGCAAACACACACACACACACACACACACACACCACACACACACACACACACATCAGCAAGTGTGATAAAAGAACAATAAAATACATGTGTACTGATTTAAAACACATGCATACATGCATGATGGCACAGTATACCCATAGCTCAGTATTTTAGAGAAACTAAAGTGATATTTAAAGATATGACGACATATAACCTTATTTTTGAGGTTATGTCAGTATTCACTTGTACCGTCATACAAGCTCACCCACACAGTACACTATAGTACATATGTATTCAGACTACACTTCAAATACACACAGTACACTATAGTACATATGTATTCAGACTACACTTCAAATAAATTACATGTTCAAAGAAATGATCAGTTATTGAATTAAAGTCTATATTACTTCACACAAAATCACACACACACACACACACACACTGATCGGCTTACTTTGTCTCAAACTCAATTAGATTGGTGTCCACAGGAGCATCGGTTTCAGGCACAGCTATGAGAGTAAAACACAACATTGACTTGAGTCTCTTGTGCAATAGAGCTCAACTTGGAAAGTCAGAAGCAGACACTAAACTTGACTGATGCTGGTCTCATGTACGTTAACACTTAATGGATGCTGGTCTCATGTATGTTAACACTTAACATTAATAAACTGAACTAATTGACTGACGCTGGTCTCATGTACGTTAACACTTAACATTAATAAACTGAACTAATTGACTGACGCTGGTCTCATGTACGTTAACACTTCACATTAATAAACTGAACTAATTGACTGATGCTGGTCTCATGTACGTTAACACTTCACATTAATAAACTGAACTAATTGACTGATGCTGGTCTCATGTACGTTAACACTTAACATTAATAAACTGAACTAATTGACTGATGCTGGTCTCATGTACGTTAACACTTAACATTAATAAACTGAACTAATTGCAAGCATTCTTTTTTCAGTAGGAAAAGAATTGTTGTGAACCCCACATTCAGACTACAATCCACTACAGCTAGCTATGGGTGAATGTAATTGAGCAAGCAAGGGAGGATATGAATAGCCAAAGTGTGTGGACTGAGTGGTCAGAGTGTCTTTATGTGTGTGTTTGTTATGGAGTAGTCAAGTGTGTGTGTGTGTATAAACCTATGGGTGAATGTAATGGAGTACACAAATGTGTGTACTGAGTGGTCAGAGTGTCTTTATCTGTGTGTGTGTGCTTGTTATGGAGTAGTCAAGTGTGTGTGTTGTGTGTGTGTGTGTGTGTGTGTGTGTGTGTTGTGTGTGTGTGTGTGGTGTGTGTGTGTGTGTGTATAAACCTACCTGACTGGGGTCTTGAGTTGGGCTGGTCTGTTGGTTTAGGGTGCATCAGAACAAAAGGCAGCTCCACTGATACATCACTACAAACGAGTACAAAACAGACTGAGAATGTGTGTGGTGTGTGTGTGTGTGTACAATATGGAAATGTTTGTCCACACTGTACACTGTTCCACTGAGGGCAAGGAAACTGTTTCATTCCCATTGTCTTGTGCCCCGTTCAGTTAGCATTAGCTGGGACTTTGCAGATTGGGTTTCTGCTGTGCTAAATTTTCTTGTTCTTCTTTCTACCAACAGCATTCAGTGACCTCCAACAACAGAGCAAACACTCACCCTCCTCTGGAAACCACCAGTTTGACCTTCACTCTGTAGGACACCAGGATGCCCAGGACCTCCTTATTGGAAACGTCCTTTACTCTATACACAGACAGACAGACAGACAGACAGACAGACAGACAGACAGACAGAGAGAGAGAGAGGAGAGAGAGAGAGAGAGAGATCAGCAATCAGTGTAATCATGACATCAGAGGATCCAGTTCAAAGTAAATGGCCAAAATTAACAGTAATTGATGGGGGACTGCTTCGTGCTATCTGCTATATCTAAGCTAGTCACTCTCTAACATAAATGTACTCATACGCCTCACAGTAATTTTCCACACAGAAAGGTGCCTTGGTTTCACAATGTCATCTCCTGGTTAATAAATGACAATATCTTGACATACAGAGGTGGAAAGTTGCCTTCTAAAATCTGTGTGTATCTTTTGGATAACAGCAAGGATGTAAATGTATGAAGTAGTAAAGTAGGGGTCAGTGCAGAGGAAAGCTCCACTGCCTTTGACATCATTTCAGTACCTAAAAATAGATCTGAGGAATGCGAGTTGAGACATAATTTATTTCTATCTTTCATAATTCAACTGTCTGGACTAAAAACGTCTAAAAATATGCAGTCAAAAAGTCATAAATCCACAACTTTAAAAGAAGAAGAACAAGAAAGAAAAACTTTTTGTTAGATAAATCCTAACAATGTTTGTCTGCTTTGTGCCTCACTTTGGCGTATTGCTGTATTAATTCTCTCCACATTATTTTGAACAAAAAAAAAAAGGACGACTTTGCACTTCAGCTGCAGTTTAATTTCTGTCTGAATATAGTGGAGAGAAAATCCTCTCTCTCACTTAATCAATCCGACCTGTATGAAACGTTGGGGCAAGTTACACACTGGTAAAACTTCATAATAAAACTCATGTGCACTGGCTTCTGAACTTCTTTTTTTTATCTTCAGTGTGTATCTGTAGAAAAAGCAAACCCAACTCAACCATACAAAAAACAAAACAAACACAACGCACTCCTCCAAGAACTCTCATCTGGAGCACATGTGAGGGGGAAAGAACAACCAAAGCAGGTGAAGCAGTGGGCATGTAAACTTTGGATGTGGATCCTGCAGGCCCTCAGATTACCACTCAGATAGGAACCCATAACTGGCAGGCGTGTGATCGCACGACAGACCTGAGAAACCAAGAGTCTTCATGGAAAGTGGGATTAGCACAGTGTCTGCCACTTTTTCCCAGAGTCTTTACACAAGGCTTTTCTTTTAGGTAAGGAGCTCTTGTGCCTAGAAGCCCTCAGCTAAAATCCTCTCAAAACAAGCTCTCCATCTCGGCCAGTGCGCCTTAAGTGGGCTAATCTGCCAAAGAATCAGGCTTGGGTAGGGTGGACTGGCCCTGGAGGCTCCCTGCTACGCCAACACACTGCATTACATTACACCTGCATTTAGCAGACACTATTGTCCAAAACGAATTTCATTTTTGTCAACTATCAATGACCTCAGGGCCAGTCTCACCTACAGCAACTTAGGCTGAAGGGCCTTGCTTAAGGGCACATCGGGGGCAGCCAAGATTCAAACTTACAATTTCCAGGCTACTAGAAAGTGGAGGCCCTGGAGTCTCCCTGCTACTCTTACACTACCGCCATAATATAGGTGGCTGCTACTATTACTATTACTACTACTACTACTACTACTACTGTTAATACTACTACTACTACTACTACTACTGTTAATACTACTACTACTACTGCTACTACTACTGCTACTACTACTGTTAATACTACTACTACTACTGCTACTACTACTGCTACTGTTAATACTACTACTACTACTACTGTTAATACTACTACTGCTACTACTACTGCTACTACTACTACTACTACTACTGTTAATACTACTACTACTACTACTGTTAATACTACTACTACTACTACTACTGCTACTACTACTACTACTGTTAATACTACTACTACTACTACTACTACTGTTAATACTACTACTACTACTACTACTGTTAATACTACTACTACTACTACTGCTACTACTACTGCTACTGTTAATACTACTTCTGTTAATACTACTACTACTACTACTACTGCTACTGCTACAGCTACTACTACTACTACTACTACTACAACTACTACTACTACTACTACTACTGCTACTGCTACTGCTACTGCTACTCAACTCATGAATGACACCTCTGGACTATACAAGAGTACATCACAATTTATTATTACTGATTGTTTATTTTGCTATTGATTATTAGTACTATAGGCTGTTATTATTTCATTATTATTGTAGTCTTAGTTTTCTATTATTATTATAATAATAACTATTATTATTATATAAATCTCAATTCTGACTGTGAAAAGGCAGCCCCTCCTTTTCCCAAACGCGGCTCACCCTGCCCGCGACATTTAAACTGACGCACATTTACACGCTAACCAGTGATGATTTCAATTACGCGCGGTGCTGGCAACCGTGTTTTGGAGTCCGGTTTTTGTAGACACACTCTTTACGCACAGAACTTTCGGTCACTCACCCATTTTACTCCCAACATCTGAGCGATCGGTGAGGTACCCGCCGATATTGCTCCATAATCCATTACACGCTGTTAGTCCGTTCATTTCATTTGCAAACACAAACAAACACTGATAACACTTACTTCCTGGTCCCGCAAACTTTCCTTTCCCCCGGGGGACACGAACCCCATTTGGAGAAGCATTTTATTCCCTAGTTAGGGTAGGGGAAAATGGCAAGCCTAGCATGGGGGTGTCATGTACTGTTTTGAATATGGGAATTAGGCTATTATGATTGTTTAATTATGTCCAGGCAATGCAGGGGTAAAATAATTAATTAACTGGAAGTTCTGCATGTTCTCTATGTATTTTATCATATTTAAAATGACTTAGTGTGTACTGCTGGATTGTTATTGTTACCCTGTGTATAATGGTATGTGCCAATTAGTCACAGAAGTTCTTCCTATTTAAGCTGAGGCTTTTTCAGTCTTGGGTTGGAAGGCTGGGAGGAGTATTGCAACTGGCGCAGCTTGCTGTGAGGCTGAGTGTTGATTATTGCATTTTTTTTGTTATTATTGTTTTGCTAACCCCTTGGTTGGATTTTGTTTGGTTTTGAGTTTTTTTTTTGGTTATCTGCCGGCACACTGTTTGAGCACTGTAAATAAATCCGCACCACGGCATTGCATTCCTACATGGTCATCTCTTCTGTTGTCGCCATCCTGCATGTGGAGGTGGGCTGCACGGTCCATTTTTCACAGTTGGTGTCAGAAGTGGGATCGTGGCGCCTGCCAGTGGAGAAAGAAAGAAGCCGACCCGCCGAGCCCTAATACGGCAAGGGATGGCGTACAGGCGACTGCTTAAGACGGACCTGTTGGACAACCCACCAGGTGAGGAGGAGCAAGATGGAGCCGCAGGGGGAGAGGAACCTGAGAAACTGGACCTCACCTCGCTCTATCACCTCTTGCAGAAGTCCATGCAGAACCAGGAGCGGGAGATGGTCAAACAGGAGCAGAGGTGGCGAAGTATGCAAGTCCAACTCAATAATGTCCGTGATGAGCTGGAGATGGAGCGGAGGGTTGATGGCAGTAGTCGGCAGCGGCGGGAAGCCGAGGTGTTGCCTCCAGCGCCAGCAGCACCACCCAGGGCAAAGCCACCTGCAGTCCTACCCGATGCACCGCCTGAAGTGCCAGGAGTGATGCCGCCAGCCATGCCATCTGCAGCCGCATCAGCCACTTCACCTGTAGCGGCACCTGCGGTACGTTCAGTTCCAGTCCCACCTACAATGCCACCAGCAGCACCGTCAGCCGTACCGCCACCAGTTCCGTGGATGTCCGTGATGCCGCCAGCAGTCTCCTGGATGCCTGCAGCACCTCCAGCAGTTTGGCAGTATCCAACACGCGGGGCAGCAGCACCCTCCCCATCCAGTTGGACCAGGGCGGCAGTGCCTAAGCTGGAGGAAGGCGATGATGTGGAGCAGTACCTGACCACCTTTGAACGGCTGGCTACAGCCTACCGATGGCCCCCAGCCGACTGGGCTATCCTCTTGGTGCCCTATCTGACTGGCAGAGCGCGGGCTGCATATGTGGCCATGGATCCATATGACGCTGTGGATTACTGCAAGGTAAAAGATGCCATTTTGGCCAAATATGAGATCAGCACGGAAGTCTACCGTCAAAGGTTCAGAGACCCGAACATGCAACCAGGGGAGACCCCAAGGGAGTTTTATAACCGCTTGAGAGACTTGTTCCAGAAATGGATTAAGCCAGCTGCAAAGACTGTAGATGAGATCGCGGAGATCCTCATTCTGGAGCAGTTCCTGCGCTCCCTATCACCAGAGGTGCGTGTGTGGGTAAAAGAGCACAATCCGCACACGGGTCTCAAGGCAGCAGAGCTTGTTGACGCCTTCCTGGCTGCCCGCCGTGGACCCAAGGACTTCCGCCTGCAGAGCACCAGCAGGCCGGTGATGAAGGGTAAGTCTGGGGGTCATGGGAGTGGAGCTGGTCCAGGGAATAGTGGGCAGAGTAGAGGTCCCAGCACTAGACCTTGCATTCCCCCACAACACACTCAACTTAGACTTAATGACACCCCTGCAATTCCACCTAACACCACACACCCCATAAGTAGGGATAGCCTGCTGTGTCATTATTGTGGTAAGCCAGGACACTTTGCCAGGGAGTGCCCAGTTAAGAAGGCAAAAAGTATGTGTTCTCTGCCTAGGCCTGTGAGGGAACCTGTGTGCACTGGCAAAATGCAAGTTATTGATGTAGTGGTTAATGGTAAACCAGCGAGGGCTCTTTTGGACACTGGTAGCACCCAGACGCTAGTACAACCCCATCTGGTAGATCAGCCAGAATCACTGACAGGAGGATGTCTTAGGGTGTGCTGTGTCAATGGTGATGAGCATGAGTATCCAATAGCCGATATATTGCTTAAGGTGCAGGAACAAACCTATAAGCTGAAGGCAGGAATTGTCAAGGGGTTGAGTCACCCAGTGGTTTTAGGCCAGGATGTACTAATTTTGCCAGATCTGGTTCAGTCTACTCTGCCTGTGAGTATGGCTGCTACCAGGTCACAAACCAAGAGGGCCTTAGCTGGTGAGTTGGACACCCGGGAGCTGTTGAGCGTTATGCCATTCAGCCAGGAGGATATTCCTCCCCCTGAGAAAGTCAGAACTAAGAAGAGCCGTCTGCAGCGCAGACGGGAGAAACTGTTGGGTACAGTTAAAGTGTCCAGCGAGGGCCCTGATACCGACCCCATGGTAGGGGAAGATATATGGGAAGTCCCTAGGGATTTCAGGGGGTTGCAGCGAAATGATGCGACCCTGAGGGAGCTCTTTAGCAAAGCCACTGAAGTTGATGAGGGGGTGGAGCCATCTAAAGCTGGTGAAGGTTACTTTGTGCGGGAGGGTTTGCTGTATCACAAGCCTGAAGGTGGCAGCACAGAGCAATTAGTGGTCCCTAGTAGCTTGAGGGAAAAGGTATTGATGTTGGGTCATGACATCCCTTGGGCTGGTCATTTGGGGAATGTTAAAACACTGCAGAGGGTTGCAGGCAAGTTTTATTGGCCTGGCATGTATACTGACATACACAGACACTGCAGAACATGTCCCACCTGTCAATTGTCTAGCAAACACAAAGTTAAGCCTTTCCCACTTCAACCCCTCCCAGTGATAGATGTGCCATTCACTAGGATAGGGATGGACATTGTTGGGCCCTTAGGGCGCACACAAACAGGTTACCAATATATACTGGTGATTTGTGATTACGCCACACGTTACCCTGAAGCCTTTCCCCTACGTAAGGTGACTGCTAGAACTATTGCCCCTGCCATCCTCCAGTTATTCTCCAGAGTTGGTATTCCCCAGGAAATTTTAACTGATCAGGGAACAGCCTTTCTGTCAAACACTCTGAAGCAGGTGTATAGTTTGTTAGGGATTAAAGGGATTCGGACCACTCCATATCACCCCCAGACTGACGGTCTGGTAGAGCGGTACAACCAGACCCTGAAAAGCATGCTGAGGAAGTTTGTGGCTGCAAATGGTAAAGACTGGGATCGCTGGCTTCCCTACCTGATGTTTGCTTATCGGGAGGTTCCCCAAGCGTCCACAGGGTTCTCGCCATTTGAACTCCTGTATGGCAGGCAGGTCCGGGGGCCTCTTGACCTTCTTAGAGATGCCTGGGAGTCACCAAAGTCCACCACCACCAACATCCTCACCTACGTCATTGCCCTGCGTGAGAAAATGGAGGAGATGACCGTCCTGGTGAGGGAAAATCTTCAGCAGGCTCAAGACACCCAGGCCAACTGGTATGACCGATCAGCGAGGAAGCGGACGTTCCAGCCGGGTCAGAGGGTACTCCTGCTTCTGCCTACAGAGGAGAACAAGCTACGGGCCAAGTGGCAGGGACCCTACTGCATCAGCCGTAAGCTGAGCCCAACCACCTACGAGCTGGATATGCCTGACAAGAGGAAGCAGCGGCAGGTGTTCCATATAAACCTGCTGAAAGAGTGGCATGAAAGAGAGATGTCACCAAGTCAACAGTTGTTGGTGCAAGCTGTGAGGGAGGAGGATGACACGCCAGAACAGTTCTTCCCAACTGACTGTCCAGCTGGGGAGCTGGATTTTAGTCACCTTTCCCTTCAGCAGCAGCAAGAGTTGCGGGCTGTCATTCCTGATGGTCTGTTCTGCGACCGGCCTGGGATCACTTCCTTGGCTGAACATAACATCCTCCTGAAAGACCCCACCCCTTGCCGACAGCGGATGTACCGAGTCCCGGAGCGGCTGTTGCCTGCTCTCCAGGAGGAGTTGCAGGTGATGCAAAAGTTGGGTGTGATTGAGCGTTCAGAGAGTGCCTGGAGCAGTCCGGTGGTCCTGGTGCCAAAGAAAGACGGGACCATGCGTTTCTGCATTGACTTCCGCCAGGTGAACGCTCAGTCACACTTTGATGCCTACCCTATGCCTAGGCTGGAAGACCTCATTGAGTGCCTGGGGAAGGCGCACTACATCTCCACCCTTGATCTCAGTAAGGGCTACTGGCAGGTGCCTCTTGCCAAGGAGGCCAGGCCTTATACAGCCTTCAGGACACCTCATGGACTGTTTCAATTCACTGTCATGCCGTTTGGCCTGCAGGGAGCACCAGCCACATTCCAGAGGCTGATTGACCGTGTGCTGGACGGCACAGGAGCCTTTGCAGATGCCTATCTGGATGACATTGTTGTCTTTAGTGCCACCTGGGCTGAGCATGTGCAGCACCTTGCGGAGGTGCTGCGTCGCATTCATCAGGCTGGGCTGACTATACAACCCAAGAAATGTGCTTTTGCCCAGCAGGAGGTCCAATACTTGGGACATATTGTTGGGCATGGGGTCCTCCGGCCTCAGAAGGATAAGATAGAGGCTATCCGCAGCTGCCCTAGGCCCCAGACCAAGAAGGATGTCCGATCCTTTTTGGGGCTTGCCGGGTGGTACAGGCGGTTTGTTCCAAATTTTGCCACCAGGGCTGCACCTCTCACAGACCTGACCCGGAAGTCCGGTTCAGTGAGGGTCAGGTGGGAGGAGAAACACGAGAGGGCCTTTGTGGATTTAAAAGAGGCTCTGTGCTGTGATCCAGTGTTGCAGAGCCCAGATTTCCTTCAACCACTGACTGTGCAGACAGACGCTTCTGGAGTTGGTCTGGGGGCAGTGTTACTCCAGGGAGAGGGGGATCAGCAACGGCCAGTGGCTTATATTAGCCGCAAGCTATTTCCACGGGAAACCCGGTATTCTGCTGTGGAATTGGAATGCCTTGCTGTTAAGTGGGCTTTGGACACTTTCCGATACTACCTTTTGGGTAGGGATTTTACTCTTGAAACCGATCACCGAGCCTTGAAATGGCTGGGTAAGATGAAGGACACTAATGCCCGTATAACACGGTGGTTTTTGGCTTTGCAACCTTTTAGG
>PYXC01002375.1:237500-250000 GCA_015244755.2 Tenualosa ilisha
CAGATACACACACACACACACACACACACACACACACACACACACACACAGATACACACACCACCACCACTCCGGATATCCACAGATATCGACATGTCTCTACTTTATCTAAATACAGGACAAGGCCATGGGTGGGGATGGTGGTGTGTGTGTGTGTGTGTGTGTGTGTGTGTGTGAGGATGGAGCAAACAGCCCTTGCTATTGGGTTATGCCGGATGCCATCTGCGCTACCTGTGGGGCAAGTCAATAGACACACGGGACACACACTCTCAACTTTGGCTGTCGATGAAGAGGAGTCCGTAAACAGAAAGTGCGATAATGGAGTACAGAAATACAAAACCCTGAGTGCTTTGCGGAACAGAGGGGAGAAAAAAAAACACCCAAAGGTGATAATATGACACACACACACGCACACACACACACATACATACATACAGAGAGAGAAGACGTTTCACAGATGGTCACATCAAGCATTGAAAAATAAACAGACTAACACACTAAAAGTAAACAGAGTCTAACAGACAGGTAGATAAGACTGACAAATATACTCCTGGATCCCTACAGACAAACTGACACATTTAGATGGATTATAGACAAATAGGTGGAGCAAACACACACATAGCCTGGCAAAATGGACAGAGAGAGAGATGGAGAGAGAAAGAAAAAGAGAGGGATAGGGAGAGAGAGGGATGGAGAGAGTGAGACAGCACAAGAGAAAGAGAGAAGAGAGAGAGAGAGAGAGAGAGAGAGAGAGAGAGAGAGAGAGATGGCGGATGAAAAGAGAGAGATGGAGAAAAAAAAAAAAGAAGGAGAAAGAGGATAGAGAGAGTGAAGAGAAAGAAAAAGAGAAAGAGAGAGAGAGAGAGAGAGGAGATGAGTCAGGCAACAGACAGAGGCATAAAGGCCCTACCTGAGATTTTGACCCGTTTGACGGTTTTGGTGGAGTTGTTGGTGACGTGGACATTCACACTGATGGGCTCCCCGTGGTAGTAGATCTGAGACACACACACACACACACACACACACACACACACACACACACAGGCCAAGAGACAGGAAGACATTAGAGGCAGATACTATATTTAGTGCTTCCAGAGAAGGAGAGAAACTGACAGAGAAAGAGGGACACACCTTGGGCGATATATTAGATTTCTTTACTCTATATATTTATTTTGGATTTACTCTGTATTTACAAATGAGAAAACCTAAACCTAAACCCCTCCTAACTTCCAGTCTCAGGAACTTGAAAAGCACATTAAACTTCCGTTTGGTCATGATTTGGGGTGTGTGTGTATGTGTGTGTGTGTAGGTGGGTCTCCTCACATCCACTATCATCAGGGTCTACTCAACCACACAATGGCTGGAAAAAGAGGAGCCAGTGTGTGTGTGTGTGTGTGTGTGTGTGTGTGTGTGTGTGTGTCTGTAGTACCTCTTTGTCCAGTGAGGCCTCCAGGTGTAGAGACCTGTCGGACATGAGAAAGCTGCGGGTGGTCTCCACCATAGGCTGGGGGCCCGGCTTCTCAGGAGCATACTGCACCTTACGAATCACCAGCCGCACAGAGTTCCTACACACACACACACACACACACACACACACACACATACAGAGTTAATACAGAGTTACACACAGTTACACACAATGGTATTCTGTGCATCATTAGAAATCACCAGGTCACATATACTATACACACACACACACACACACACACACACACACTTCACATTCAATACCATTTCATGCATCACTAGTCAACAAATACAGTGATATTCTACAGAGATACAAACAGCCTCACAATAACATAAATGGAGGTGAACAAACACAGCACGGACTAGTTATTACACACACACACACAGACTCAGAAAAGCCTGTCCAGACATTAGGAAGAGCATTGGCACCCTACCGTTTGTGGATTTTCTCATCCACTGCCTTGGCACAGAAAGCCCTGACCTCAAAGTCCACTCCACATGCCTGAGGACGGACACACACACACACACACACACACACATAGACACACACATACACACACATAGACACAGACACACACACGCACGCACGCACACTCAGACACACAGCCACACACACACACACACAGACACACACACACACACACACACACAGATAGACATCTTTAGGCAAATGAGTGTAAAAATACATTGCGTTTGTTTGATGACGCCGTTGCTGTTATCATATTTATTTGTTGCCAGGTGTGAGTTTGTAACTAATAAACTGTGTGTATGTGCAACTGATCTATGTTTTTTTATTTGTGTGTGTGTGTGTTGGGGGAAGGGGTGTTGTTGTAAAGATGTGTGTGTGTGTGTGTGTGTCTGTGTGTGTGAGACAGAGAGAATAAGTGAGTGATTGTGTGTGTGTGTGTGTCCATACTTTGCCTGTATCTTCTGGTCCAGGTTGAAGGGTCACTGAACAGGGCAGGTTCTGAGGAATCTGAGGGTAAAGTGTGCACACAATGAAAACAACAACAGCAACACACGCATACACACACACACACACTCACTCTCTGTCACTCACACACACACACACGCACGCACACACTCACTCTCTCTCCTGTCTCACACACACACAAAACATAAATACACAAACACACATTCTCACTCTCTCTGTCACACACACACTCTCTCGGTCACGCAAACACACACACACAGTCACACACATTCACATGTCCTGTGCACAGGTGCCCTTGTCCTGATATCCATGACTCTGTGGTGCTGTGTGCAGGTGTAGTAATAGCAAAGAGGAAGTAGCAATGTGATGAGTGTGAGCCAGTGAGTGTGTGTGTGTGTGACAGAGAGTGAGCGAGTTTTTGTTTGTTTGTTCGTTTGTTTGTGTGTGTGTGTGTGTGTACACATGTGTGTGAGTATTTATGTGTGTGTGTGTGTGTGTGTGTGTGTGTGTGTGTGACAGAGAGAGTGTGAGTGAGTGTTTGTTTGCTTGTATGTGTGTGTGTGTGTACATGTGTGTATTTATGTGTGCGTGTGTGTGTGTGTGTGTGACAGAGAGAGTGAGTGTTTGTTTGTGTGTACATGTGTGTGCATATTTATGTGTGTGTGTGTGTGTGTGTGTGTACATGTGTGTATTTATGTGTGTGTATGTGTGCGTGTGTGTGTGTGTGTGTGTGTGTGACAGAGAGTGAGTGTTTGTTTGTTTGTGTGTACATGTGTGTGCATATTTATGTTTGTGTGTATGTGTGTGTGTGTGTGTGTGTGTATGTGTGTGAGAGTTTGTGTGGGTGTGTGAGTGCCTGTGTGTGGCGTGTTAGTTGGGCTCAGTGAGAAGCTTGTGTTTGCCCGCTGGTTTGCATGTGTGTGGGTGTGTGACGTTTATGTGTGTGTCCTAGTGCATATTTTCCAGTTGTTTTGTGTGGAGGTTTGTGTGATGATGTGAAACTACCCATCTCAAATAACACTGACACACTGACATAATCTGATGCTATCAGATAAGTGTGTGACTATGTGCGTGTGCTGTGGCAAACTCACAGTGAAGTTGAAGGGAGGGAGGTGTGTGTGTGTGTGAGTGTGTGTGTGTGTGTATGTATGTGTGTTGTGCTGAACTCACAGTGAAGTTGAAGGAGTGTGTGTGTGTGTGTATGTGTATGTGTGTTGTGCTGAACTCACAATGAAGTTGAAGGTGTGTGTGTGCACGTGCGTGTGTGTGTGTGTGTGTGTATGTGTTTTATGCTGAACTCACAGTGAAGTTGAAGGGGTGTTCGTGCTGTGTGTGTGTGTATGTGTGTGTGCATGTGTGTGTGTGTTGTGCTGAACTCACAGTGAAGTTGAAGGGGTGTGTGTGTGAGTGTGTGTGTGTGTTGTGCTGAACTCATAGTGAAGTTGAAGGGGTGTGAGTGCTGTGTGTGTGTGTGTGCGTTGTGCTGAACTCACAGTGAAGTTGAAGGGGTGTGCGTGCTGTGTGTGTGTGTGTCGTGCTGAACTCACAGTGAAGTTGAAGGGGTGTGCGTGCTGTGTGTGTGTGTGTGTGTGTGCTGTGTGTGTGTGTGTCGTGCTGAACTCACAGTGAAGTTGAAGGGGTGTGCGTGCTGGCCCAGCTTCTTGAGGAGTCGCTCCTGCAGTCGGCTCAGGGGCTTGCGCTCCTCGGGCAGCGGGGGGAAGGCCTGGAAAGTGGAGATGTACAGATCCTTCCGGAAGGACAGACCCAGCACGTCCAGGTCCTCCCGGCCGTACCGGAACGCACACGTCAGGGTCACAAACACTGACAGAGAGAGAGAGAGAGAGAGAGAGAGAGAGAGAGAGAGAGAGAGAGAGAGAGAGAGAGAGGGAGGGAAAGCATGTGAGAAAGAGGGACAGAGAGAAAGTGAGAGAGGGAAGGAGTGGTTTCAAGTCATTATTTGAGCATTATCACACATTTATAAAGCTACATCAGTTTGAGAGAAAGAGAAAGAAGGAGAGAGAGAGAGAAAGAGAGAGAGAGTGCTTCAACTTTTAAAACTTTCTCTAACAGCAATTGAAAAGCACTTTAACGCCACTGAAATAATCAGTTTATCTGTCCAGTTGCAGAGAAGCCTCCATAATTGAATGGAAAATAACCCCCCACACACACAAAAACACACACACAAACACACACACACGCGCGCCTTCTCCCTGAACTGGGCCAAGTTCTCCATTTTGTTGGGAGAACGCAAGCCCCACAACTCACACTTCTCTCCTCTCCGCTCCAGAGCCACAGTTGGCTATCATTCCAAATCTCTTGGCCTCCATTTGCTTTCTGGCATTTAACTATGGCCCTGCCCTGCCAACAATCTGGAGCGAGGGAGAAAGGAGGAGTCCAAAGAGAGAGAGAGAGAGCAAGAGAGATCAGCAAGAATAAAAGAAATGTAGCAGAAACTGACGTCACCGAGTTTTCCAAAGATCCAAGGGATGACACTTGATTGATGCCGAGCCGGGCGAGTGAATACACAGGCCCTCAAGCAGGGCTTTCAACCAGATTTTTTTTTTACCAATTGGTTCCAGTTTTCGTAAGAGAAACAGTTTTAACAATTTTACCATTTCTGGCTTTGGGTTCCACTCTAAAATTGACTTTTCCAAACCGGTTAGAAAAAAATCTAATTCTCAACGTTGACTCAGACGCATAATTTTCAACGTTGACGCATGTCGGCTGTGGGAGATGCACATGGATTAGGACTCACTTTAGGCCTTTCAAATTGTTTGGAAATATGAATAATATTGTTCAGTTTCTGGCTTTCGTTTTCAATCCATGAAGCGGCTCAAAGCCCTGCTGTTTACTCTTCCCAGTCATCCAGTCCGACTCAGTCCAGTCAGACTCAGCCCAGGCAGACTCAGCCCAGGCAGACTCAGCCCAGGCAGACTCAGCCCAGTCCGACTCAGCCCAGTCCGACTCAGCCCAGGCAGACTCAGCCCAGGCAGACTCAGCCCAGGCAGACTCAGCCCAGGCAGACTCAGCCCAGGCAGACTCAGCCCAGGCAGACTCAGCCCAGTCCGACTCAGCCCAGGCAGACCAACGGATCAGTCAACTTCATGCAGACGGATGAGGCTGGAGCCGACTCACCTTTTCTGTCTTTAAGGTACTCAGGGTCAACAAGGAGCACACCATCTGCAGAGAGAGAGAATGGAAAAACATGTCTAACAAAGCATGTGTGCAAACACACACACTGGCACACACACACGCACACACACATGCACACACACGCATACACACACGGCAAGCTATCTCTTGCTATCTCTTCCAGACAAACACACACAGACACATTTCCCTGTGGAAGGAATTATTACATCCCGTGGCATCCGTCTCCTCACACACACACACACACACACACACACACACACCCTTCTCCAGGGGGAGGGAGTTTGTGCATCTCTCCACAGCTGATGGGTCTCTGTACACCACTACACAAATAACACAGCGTTCCAAACAGATCCCACAACACACAACAGCTGTACTGTCCCAGCTGTAGTGAACACCTAATGATCAATACTCCACATCTGATGGAGCGGTTTGGAAACTTCATTCTCACATTCACATTCAGCAGACGCTTCTATCCAACGCGACTTACATTTGCCAACTATCAATTACATCAGAGCAACTTAGGGTTAAGTGCCTTGCTCAAGGGCACAATGGTGGCAAACCCACAACTTCCAGGCTAGCATACTAGCATGCTAACCAGGTTCCTTAACCACGTCACCAATACTGCCCTTATGATATCTTGGTAAAATTGGCAGTGGGCCCAGTAGGCAGTTGTAATGTAGTGGTGGCGATGTAACTGATAGTTGACAAAATATGTAAGTCGCTTTGGATAAAAGCGTCTGCTAAATGCATAAAAATCTAAATCTAACAACAACAGCAAAAAAAAGTGTGTGCCATCTTTTATTGTCCAGGTGCATTGAGAGGCTCCACCTACTGAAAGGCTGAGACACAATACTGACCAATGCCTACAGGAGAAGCCTCATGGTGGACATGGTCTGGCTTCCCACATCCAACGCTTTCAACAATCTGTTTTCCAGTGTTTAAAAAACTCATGTTTAAGGGAGCCCATAAGGTGTGTGTGTGTGAGAGTGTGTGTGTGCCTTAGGGACTCATTAACCTCATACACACTTCCCTAAAACGTCTTTCTGCGTTGGTGATTTTGACAGAGGCACATGGGTGCAAACCACACTGCTCGACAGGCATCTCCCAGCAGACCACCTCTTAGCTCAACTGCCGTTGCCATGACGAGGGAGGCGGGAGGCTAGCAACGAACTAGTGCTGCAGACGTTAAACCCTCCAGCAGCCCTAATCGACTGTCTGTCAGACAGAACTCTGATCTGGGTTGCGTTTACCAAAACCATAGCTTAGCAACTTAATTGGTTGGCAGTGGGCAATTGCATTGTAACTAGCAAGGCTGCTAACCAAGTTGGTAACTATAGTTTTGGGAAACGCACCTTTGATTAGTGGATCTGCTTCATCAGTGGACATCTGTTGGTTCAAAGCACTCAAAGGCTACCCTCCTGCCACTTTCTACATGTTCAGTGTCAACAGATCTACTATCTTATAGTAGCTATTGTCAGCTATTAGTGTTCAACCAGAAGCTACAAGGGATCAAAGTGTCTGCCAAATGCTGATGCAATCCATGTCAGCGCAAGCTGGCATATGTTTGCTCAGGGGCCAGTGACGGACACACTAAGAGCTCTGATAGTGGGGCAAACCAAGTCCACTTCAGAGAACTGACACGCACACACACATACACACACACGCGTGCTCACACACACACACACCCACACGCAAACTGACCACCATACTGACTGTTGCAGCCGCCCATGGCTGTCCAACTGCCAACATGTTGAGCTCTGCCGGCTTGTCTGCAGCACGTTCAGTCGTCCACAGACGAGCCAACAGAGTCTGTCAATATCGGTGGAGCTGCGAATGACTCTCATATCTGGGACACAGACACTCACCGACAGGCCTGACCCCATCAGCTTGGTGTTGGACACTTTGAGTTCTAATTGTGAGCCCAGTTCTTGATCAAGTTTTTTTTAGCGAGTTCTCAATGAGGTCCTTCTAAACGAGCCCGGTTCTTGAGCAAGTTCTTTCTAATGAG
The DNA here is from genome assembly GCA_015244755.2 of Tenualosa ilisha. NCBI lineage: Eukaryota > Metazoa > Chordata > Actinopteri > Clupeiformes > Clupeidae > Tenualosa > Tenualosa ilisha. The sequence goes on from PYXC01002375.1 coordinate 245,063, forward strand.
TTCTTTCAGTGCAAGTCTGACTCTTGAGCAAGTTCTTTCTGAGGGAGTGAGTTCTGAGGGAGTTCTTATCTGTTACTCACCCACGGGGTCCACATGATCCAGATGATCCACAAAATCCCTCTTCCCCAAATATACTGTGAGCTGAAAGGAGACAGTACAACATGGATGCTTAGAGTCAATGCTATCTGGTCACATTAGGCACACTCAATAGAACACTGTTAGAGAGGAAGCCATCTTTCCCTGGAAAGAGATCATGTAAGTAAAACCCACTAACACACACCACACACACACAGACAGCCCTTACAGCCTCAGTCATCAATTAAACACATGAATGCACTTACACAAATATGACACACACACTCTCTCTCTCTCTCTCTCTCAAACACACATACACACACACACACCAATCAAACAAACTGACCCCGAGTCGTTCCGCTCCCTTCCTGAACACAATTCTGCCTGGCGGAGTGACATCACAGAACACATCTTCCACACACACTGTTCCATCCATGTCAAACACAAAGAAAGAGAAGAGAAGAGAAGAGAAGAAAAGAGAAGAGGTGAAGAGAAGATAAAGAGAAGAGAAGATGTGAAGAGAAGATGAGGAGGAAGAGAAGATGTGAAGGAAGAGAGGAGATGAAATGAAGAGGGGATAAAGAGCGCAAGAATGGAGAGAGATGGAGAGAGAGAGAGACAGAGAGAACACTGGAGCTGGAGAGGATGAGAGATCAAGAAGAGGAACAAAGCAGCGTCTCTACTGGAGACAGGAGAAGAGAGGAGAGGAGGTGGAGGTGGAGAGAGTTCAAGATCCCAACACAGCAGGAAGGTGTGTATCAGAGAGAGAGAGAGAGAGAGAGAGAGAGAGAGAGAAGGTGGGAGAGAGTGCCTAGGGAACTGATGGTAGCCTATGAGGAAATGGAGAGAGAGAGAGAGAGAGAGAGAGAGAAAAAGAAAGAAAGAAGAGCGAAACCAGGCCAACCCAAAGGAAGATGACAGTCCTTTGGGAGGACAGGAGAGACTCTTCCCTATCTCACAATCTACTTCTTTCATTCTCTCTTACACACACACACACACACACACACACACACACACATATATATATACACCCACACAGACACACATAGACACACACACACATCCAATGCACCAGGAGGGTTGAAATTAATTGGTGTTTTGCATATCTTACCTTGCAGTTAGGGCTGGACTTCTTGAAGACTCTGCAGAAAAGAAGGGAGACAGGCAGGTGCACACACACACACCACACACACACACCACACACACACACACCACACACACACACCACACAGAGAGAGAGAGAGAGAATTAGCTCAATCTACATCACTCCAGCCCAGAGCTCATCCATACCCCCCCCCCCCAATATGAATCAGCTTAGTGGTTTGAGAGCTGCTCACCACAACCCAGGTAACTGAGACTGAATTCTGTACTGGCTCATTATTCATGAGTCCTGACTCACGACTCCTTGAGCAACTCCCCACGACTCTTCCTCCCACTGCAGTATCAGTCAACACACCACCAGCAACTGTCATTTCACTCACTTACTCTCAGCTACCACACACACATACATATACACATGCACACTTACACACAATTACACACACTTACATACAATTACAGTGCCTGGTGACAAGGACCACACACACACACACACACACACACACACACACACAAACACATCCAACATGCTCTTCTTTGTTGTAAGCGGGAGGCTCACTAAAGGTGCTCCTGCCGTGCCCACTGCATTTGGCTGGAGGGCTAAATCAGCTCCCTGAGCCCCGGCACAGGCTGGTGTTAAACGACGTCACTGCAGTGGGGCATCAGCAGTGGGGCTGAGAGATTCCCCCCATGAGCTTTAGAAGCTGGAGAGAGAGCAGGTGACACCAGCGTCCGTGAGGAGCCTTGAGTGAACCCCCTAGTGGCGGAGCAGTGGAAGTGTCAGAGAGGCAGAGAGCCAATCTATCCAGCTGTCAACTTGAGTTAGACATGGGGAGGGTGGGGGGCGCTATTGGGGGGGGTGCAGCTCACATCTTTGAGCTAATGAGATGTGACAGTAGGTAAAGGGGTGGGGAGGGGGGGAATGAGAGACACAAGAACAAACAAAATAAGGAAAAGAGAGTGAAAAAGAAAGAGAGAGAGAGACTTCTAGATCACCAGCGAAGGGTGGAAAAGAGAGTGGAAAGAATAAGAAGAAAGAGGAGGAACAAGAAGAATAAATAAATAAATAAAATAGAGAAATAATAAGGAAGACAGAAAGAAGGAAGTGCATGTGTGTGTGTGTATGTGTGTGTATGCGTGCATGTGTGTATGTGTGTGTGTGTGTATGCGTGCATGTGTGTATGCGTGTGTGTGTGTGTATGCGTGCGTGCACATGTGTGTGTGTGTGTGTGTGTGTGTGTGTGACAGCTTGAAGTTCCACTAAATTTCCCTAAATGGGATAAACACAGCGTAACAGACAAAGGCGGAAAAAAGCAGAGGGGACAAAAGATGAAACAGAACGGCACATTTGGATGTGTGTGTGTGTGTGTGTCTCATCCTATCGCTGTAAACAAGGGGAGGCTGGAAGGATAAACAAGGCGCTGGTGGCAAAGCCTCATTTCAATGTGAAAGGACCCCAAAAAGTGTCGCTGGTGCACAAGGCGCAGACAAAGAGGAGAGAGAGAGAGTGAGATAAACGACACAGACAGAAAGACTAGAAGAAGGAGGAGGAGCAGGGGAGGAAGAGAGGAGGAGGGGAGGAAGAGAGGAGGAGGGGATCAGCGCCCATGTGAGGGCTGAAGAAAAAACACAAAAGGATGGAGGGAGGTGGAGAAGAGGAGGAAAACAGTGGCTGTCAAAAGAAAGAGGGAAATGGGGTTGGAGAGAAAGAGAGAGAGAGAGAGAGAGAGAGAGAGAGAAACCAGGTCTCAGCACAAGCTAACAATGCAGGGCCATCAACAGCAGCAGAGTCAGCTGCAGACAGTGCAAGATCACAGGAAGATGGAAAAAGAACAAAAACGATCCCACAGTCACCCTCTCTCTCTCACACACACACACACACGCACACACACAGGAAAAAAGAAGCATATGTGTGAGTCTATGCATACGCAACACACAAACAGTCACAGTCTGTGGTAGGTGAGAAAGTTCCTCTTCACAATATAACATTTTTTTTGGCTCGCATAATTTCTTTCTCTCTCTCTCTCTCTCTTTCACGCTTTTCCTCTCTCCAGCTCTCTCTCTTCATCTCTCTCTCTACTACTTTCTCTCAATTCAATTTCAATTCAGTTGTGCTTTTCTGGCATCCCCCCCCAGGTCATTTCTATTAGTATAGATCTCTCTCACACACACACACTAATATGCCATTTGTGGACCTTGAACTGTGTGCGTGTGTGTGTGTGTGTGTGTGTGTGTGTGTGTGTGTGTGTGTGTGTTTGGCCTGACCTTCCCTAGTCCAACTGGTCAGTGCTTGGCCCTGAAGCAGATGGACACGCAGGACACAGAGGTGACGCTAATGGCTATTCGCTACCCGCTAGCACGCTCTGGGCTGACCACTGAGCCGTGAGGTCACTGGGCCATGCCAAGCACACAGCAGTGTGTGCATACGCAATCACAGTGGGACAACACACACACACACACACACACACACACACACACACACACACACACACACACACAGTAGCTTGAAAGTGGCACCCGGAAGGTGCGCTTCATTCAGCCGTCCAACCAGCAACGCTGGTCCCAACCCTCAGTCCCTGACTGTCTGAAAAAAGAGCCATAACAATCACATTATTCATGTTTTTTTTTCTGATTAACCCATCTGCTGAATAGACTGTACAATTAGAGTGGCTCACAATTGGAGAAAAAATGCTCACACTGTTTGTTTCCGGAATGTTCTGTTTACATTTCACTCGCATATTCTGAGTTATACAAACTGGAGAAAACGCTCCACGCCTTTCACACACACAAAGGTACCCTGCCATAAATCTGCATGCTATTTCTATATGTTCACTGAGGTCTCCAAAGACTGTATGTAACTTCAGTTGGGCTGCAGACGGTCCAAGGAGACCTTAACGACACTATGCAACCCATTCAAAAGCTCTAGACTAAAGCGCCTCGGTTTCGCCTGAGCTCCGATTCGTTGCTGTAGCATGTCAGTGTTGCGAGGCATGTCGGATATTTACATTAGTTCGCTAAGGTCAGAATTGCAAGTGAGGAAGAACTGAAATGAAAAAAACTCAAATGAAGGAAGACATAGATTATGATACGCACATCCACCAATTCCTTGGAGACTGTAAACAGACACTTCGCATGGGTAAGCTTGTAATGTGCAGGGTTTCACACTAGCTAACGTAACTAGATAACTGCTTAGTTATCGCAAGTTTAATGTTACTGTTCCACACACACGTTTAAACTTACAATGCCTGCTGTATTCGCCAATGTTGACAAGTCATTCTTTTCAAAATGCGGAAACTCACTTCAGTCGTTTGTCCCTAACCGCCTGTGATTCAGCATATTAAAAACGAGACGTTGCTGTTCTGCCTGTTATCTTTATTTCACGGATATTCAGTGATGTCGCATTGTTTGGATTTCACGGGGCGGGCACTAATCAAACACAGGAGGACATGGATTGGGCGATAATGCAGCGTCCTCCGCCAATACCTCAAGCTTGGTCTATCTTGCGTAAACTTGATCAATGTTTTGGATTGGCCAGATTTCTCTGTTTATTTCCTTCCATCGGCTATTGCAGACAGACAGTTTTGTGTGGCAGGGCACCTTTACGGCTTTGCCGCAACTCCACAAACATTTATTCAAACTAGTGTTGTCCAACACCACAATATTCTATTCTATATAATATTCTATTCTATTCTATTCTATTCACAAAGCCCTGATGTCCGTTTCAACTTGGCTTCTGAGCTCAGATGCCATAAATCAATCCATCAC
>PYXC01002375.1:255000-260000 GCA_015244755.2 Tenualosa ilisha
CACACACACACACACACACACACACACAGGGGGTCATCCGCCTCCCAGTGCTTCAGGCTGCTGACTGAGGAAGAATTGGCTGGACAATGACCAGAGTGTGTGTCAATGGCCATATGTGTGTGTGTGTGTGTGTGTGTGTGTGTGTGCATGTGCATGCACCTTTTTGGTGTATGTGTGTGTGTGTGTGTACACGTTTGTGTACATTTGTGTGAGTCATCATCCTTGTTCTTAAATCTATCCTCATCTGCCTGCTTGCCTTCATGCATACATGCACGCTGCCTCGGCAACTTTAACACCTTGACAGCGGTGCACACCCCCCCCCCCCACCCCACCCCCACCTCCCATTTCCTGGCACCAAGCAATCTATACTAAGATACTTCCTCCCTCTGTGAGCCAATACCAACCAGAAGACAGACAGACACAGAAAGAAAGAAACAGAGAGAGAGAGTAAGAAAGGCATAAGAGAGAGATGAATGCGTCATTAGAAGAAACAGAAATGGAGAGAACCAAGGGGGGGGGCAGCAGGAAAATGGCAGGCCTTAAGTGAGGGTGTGAATTTGAAACAGAGGAGCGGGAAAGAGAGAAAGAGAGAGAGAGAGAGAGAGAGAGAACAAAAGTGAAGGTGGACGATCTCCCCATTACAGCTAGCTATCGATCAGAGGACCATCATAGCTGGCAGGCCCACATACTGACCAAAGATAAACGACATATAAATTATTCAAACAACGCACAAAAATAAACAGACTACTTGTATTGGCTCGGCTATTAATGTGTCAAATCTCTTGAGTAAAGACAGAAATGGGCCAACCTTGACTACGTCCGTGCACACGCACACATGCACCCGCACAGGCACACACACACACACACACACACACACACACACACACACACAGCCTACACTGAGTCACAGCAGAGTAAAGGAGAATGCTTGCCCTTGGTGTACTGCCATAATAAATTACTGTCAAATTATAACCGTTAAGAGCAGCTTTGTGAGCAAATGATGGTTGGACCTGGCCATGAGTGACCCTTGACCCCTACTTCACATAGTCAAACGCAAGACTCAGAGCTCCAGTAAGTTGGACCGAACCTGAGACCCTGAGCAAGACAGATCAGGCCAAAGGAGTCACGGTATGAGGTGGCACAGTCCACAATGGTCTGACAATGAGGACAATAAACCCCGTAAACCCAAGTATGGTCACGGATCTCTAAAATAACCCACCTTCACACCGCGTGCAATAACAACAAAGGAATCTTTGCTTTGAATGATTCTGAGAATGATGGAAAACCAGACAACCAGTCGGAATCTATTTTTTTTTTTTTAGAAATAACCTTAATGACCATGACCAGCGTTCCAAGGAGAATTTTCTTATCTTCTGTCACCACGGATATTTATATTGTTGAGGACATCGTAACTAAAAACACTGGGCCTCAATCACCAACCATTTTTACAAAGAAATTTGAAGAGTTCAGATAAGATAATGTTTTTGTCATAACTTCCATGTAATCTCTGTCAAACTGCAATTTGATTGTTATTATCAAGTGAAAATAAATCAATTCAAAACAGTCCAATTGGAGTTGGACTGATAAGAAAGTTTAGCAAAAGTATATAAACAGATTTCTGTAAATTCTGCAAATGGACTTCAAAGGCTTTGCATCTGACCTCTGATTTGTTCTTCTAACCCATTTGCACAGTTTTCAAGAAGATTTGTATTCACCAATACAGGTTTTTAATTAGGACTTTATTAGAACAAATTTAAGAAAACTCTTAGGAAGACATTAGTGAATGAGGCCCATTCATACTAAGTTCCTCTTTACAGTTACTTAGTGCTTGGTGTGGATGGACCTTGCTTCTGTTTTGTAAACTGGAATGTCCAGTTTTTAAAGTCACAAGACGCTCACAGACAAAACTGTTTTCCGTGAAGTATACTTAATGTTTACTAATCACCAGGTCACCACCCTGGAGCCTAGACTGGAAGTACTTAGAGCCAGCGCTGGGATGAAGTATGCAGTGTGGATGGGGGGGGGGCATTAAGTGCTATGGACCCTCCCTATTAAATCACACTCAGGGTCTAATAATACCACTGGAGATGGAAACAACATGGTGAGGAGCAGGAGAGGAACAGAGAACAAAAGCATAGGAGGGGAAAAAGAAGAGGAAGAGAAAGCAGAAGATAGAGAGGGGGGAGAAGATGGATGGACAGAAGAATAAAAAACAGAAAGAAATACAAACACAGTGTAACTTTGGCCCAGTTCACAGCAGGCTGGAACAATGGGAGTGAACTCAGTTCACTCAGTCCACTCCCAACTGAAGCCCTTTTGCAGCACCGACTAACGGCGTTCCCCACGACGGCCGTGTCGAGATGGGCGCTTTCGCACCGACTAACGGCGTTCTCCGCGACGGCCGTGTCGAGATGGGCGCTTTCGCACCGACTAACGGCGTTCTTCGCGACGGCCGCGTCGAGATGGGCGCTTTCGCACCGACTAACGGCGTTCTCCGCGACGGCCGCGTCGAGATGGGCGCTTTCGCACCGACTAACGGCGTTCTCCGCGACGGCCGCGTCGAGATGGGCGCTTTCGCACCGACTAACGGCCTTCTCCACGACGGCCGCGTCGAGATGGGCGCTTTCGCACCGACTAACGGCGTTCTCCACGACGGCCGCGTCGAGATGGGCGCTTTTCCATGGGTACAACATGCCTGGCCTGCCTGGGCTGGGCTGGAGCAGAAATGCATCTTCAGTGTATGGATATGGCTGCAGGCAATCAGATAGTCATTTGATTAATATCCATGTGAAAGAGAGAGAGAGAGAGATAAGGAGAGGGAGAAGGAGAGGAAGAGGGAGACAGAGAGGGACAGGGAAAGGAAGAAAGAAAGAGAGAGAGAAATGAGATTGGTTATATATCACTACATGGCCTGCACCACCAGTGGGGGACTGATATCTGTAGATCTGTGTGTGTGTGTGTGTGTGTGTGTTTGTGTGTGTGTGCGTAGACTTGTAGATATTTCTGTTTGTGTGTTTGTGTGTGTGTGTGTGTGTGTATCTGTAGATCTGTAGATGTGTATGTGTATGTGTGTGTGCTTGTAAACTTGTAGATATATCTGTTTGTGTGGGTGTGTTTGTGTGGGTGTATCTGTAGATCTGTTTGTGTGTGTGTGTGTAGATCTGTAGATGTGTATCTGTATGCACGTCTGTGTGTGCAGTGCAGTGTAACAGTGGTGTGTGTGTGTGTGTGTGTATGTGTGTGCGCGCAAGTGTAGATCTGTATGTGTGTTTGTGTGTGCGTGCCTGTGTGTGAAGTCCAGTGTGTGTGTGTGTTTCTTTGGTTTTCCTTTTTTCCCTGTCAGGAAATGAAACTGCCACCACACACACTATACCACCCAACTCAAATTCCTCCAAGAACTACGACAGAGAGAGGGTGTGAGTCAGAGAGCATAAGATAGAGAGAGAGAAAATGTCACACAAAATGACTAAGGAAAGAGTGTGAATCAGACTGTGTGTATGTGTGTGTGTGTGTGTGTGTGTGTGTGTGTGTGTGTGCTATAAAGAATAGGCCTCGCCAACTTGACTAAGGCAGTGAACGCAGATATCTTTAATTGGAACTTTCGTCGCCCTCATTCTCTCTCTCTCTCCCCCTCACTCACCCTCATTCTCTCTCTCTGTCTCAGTCTCTTTCTCTATCCCTCGTTCTCTCTCTCTGTTGTAGGTGTTTATGGCTCCCGTCATAACATATTTACAATTTCCCACAGTTCCACACCCTTCCACTCAACTCTGACCCTCTTTCCCCCACTGCCTAATGGCCGTTTCTATGGAAACGGACCATTTCAAAATAGGCATGAGGAGACGGAGGGGTGGCAAATGCAGACACACACACACACACACATGCACACACACACACACACACACACACACAGAATGACCTCACACTAAGATCTACTGGCCAAGTCCAACACAAACCCCCAACAACAAACCAAACCCTACGGCCCACTGATGTCCAGGGGTGCGTCAGGGCCACTTTTGTCCAGGGGTGCGTCAGCGCCCACTGATGTCCAGGGGTGCGTCAGCGCCCACTGATGTCCAGGGGTGCGTCAGCGCCCACTGATGTCCAGGGGTGCGTCAGGGCCCACTGATGTCCAGGGGTGTGTTTCCCAAAACCAAACTTGCTGGATGCGTTACGAACACATGAGGTCACGCCACGTCAAAATTGAACAGTTAGTTTCCACAATAATGATAATAACAGAACCGGCTACACCAGATGTGGCAGCGCAGTGAACATACTAAAAACATAGACCAGTCTTTGAAATGCATTTTGATGTGACTTGACTTAACACTTCTGGAACGGATCCGGTGTAGCCATAGAGTCACATGGTGCAGGAGCTCAGGGAAGAGAAGAACACACCCCCCCGCTTGGTGTTCCATGCCTTCTTTTGTTTGATTACATCACCCCAATAAAGTATCTTTAGAATTCAAAGAATAGTATGAATGAATAGAATTCATTTTAAGAGACACAGACAGAGAGACAGACAGACAGACGGAGCGAGAGACAGAGAGAGAGACAGAGAGAGAGAGGGGGAGAGACACACTGGTTAAGACAGGGAATGAGATAAAGACACAGGAGGACACGTGTGTGTGTGTGTGTGTGTGTGTGTGTGTGTGTGTGTGTGTGTGTTATTTGAAGTCACTTTTTGTTCTCGTCACACCAACACGCAAGCCCACCAAAACAGGTTGCACACAATTGTGATGGGAGCCGAACAAAAAGTTGCTCCTCATTGAATCAAGGCTGCAGTGTAACGGGTGGATTAACTGATGCATAACAACGCAAATGACTAGTTTTCACACAGAAGACACAACGTTTTGCAGAACATGTGGGTGGGTGAGTGTTTATTTTCCTAAAAAACACAAGTCGTACCATTTGCTAACCGGCACACACAAGCTGTCTCTCTCTCTCTCTCTCACACACACACACACACACACACACACACACAAGCTATCTCTCTCTCTCTC
>PYXC01002375.1:265000-380000 GCA_015244755.2 Tenualosa ilisha
CACACACACATTCTACCTTGAGTGAGTTTCACACACACACACACACACACACACACACACACACACACACAAACATAAAATACAAAATGGGCACCTGACAGGTACCCTCATACTCACAAAAGCCAACTATCTCTAACTCTACCAAACACACTTTCTCTCTGTCACTCACACTCACACACACACACACACACACACACACCAGTGCAGAGGACAAATATGGCATCCATGAGGGGGGAGGAGATTAACTGAGAGCAGGTCAGGTATTTGTTGCCTTTCTGAATATGCAGCCTGCGTCAGTAAGCACTAGCGCCTAGGCCTGTTAGCTGGTTGACATGAGTGTGTGTGTGTGTGTGTGTGAGTGTGTGTGTGTGTCCATAATTAGCTACCTTTACACACACACACACACACACACACACACACACACACACAAACAGAAACATATAAACACACACACCCCTGTAGTGTGAAAAACATTTCCCTCCTATTTGCGAGGAGTTCCCAACCCCCCCAGTTGTTTTCCATGGGATATGGGAGGGGTGCTGTCATTTCCAAAACACACACACACGCGCACACACACACTTTTTTGTTTTCACACACACACTTTTTTGTTTTTTTGTTTCCTCCCTCTCTCTGTCATACATACACACACACAATTATGATTTCACAAACATATCAGTCCACTCCCGATCTCTCTCTCTCTCTCTCTCCCCCTCTCTCCCCCTCTTTCCAAAGGTTTTGGTCACTCCTGACGTCAGACTCCTTTTTATTTTCTGGGTTTCGGGACAAACATTTGGGTTGTTTCTCTTCCACTCCACTCCCATGTTTCCCATAGGGCAACACTACACACACACACACACACACACACACACACACACACACACACACACACACACACACACACACACACACACACACACACACACACACACAGCATTAAACAGGATCATACAGAAAGATGAAGGGAGGGGAAGAGAGAAGAGAGATGAAAAAGGGGAAGAGAGAGAGAGAGAGATGAAAAAGAAGAACCAGATGTGGAACAGGAGGAAGAGAATGAGCCGCTGACAGAACCAGAGTGGGGCCTCTATCTTAATGCCACAATAAAACCCACTAGTTTTTCCCAAGGAAAATCTACAGGAAGAACAGCTCCAGGCCCTAACAACAGGAGCGTTTATTTTGGGAGTTGTTTTTTTGCGAGCAGAAATGTGGCTGAAGAAATTTCCATCCTATTTCAACAAACAAAAACAAAACACAGAAACAAGCAAACATGTTCCAAACAAAAACAGACATGGCACACTTCCACCAACAGCGACCTATGCACCTCAGCCAAGCCTCTCACCAGCACTACAGTGAGACTGAACCCAAACACAGCCCCTGAGCCACCCCCACCCCACCTAACTGCACCCACCCCCCCTGATATGGCCTCCCTCTGCTTCCCTGTTCTCTCGGTGAACCCTGACCCCTCAGTTAGCCCACCCCAGATGGGGCGGTTCGGTTCTGCTCTGTTCTGAGCCGACGCAGCTGAGCTGAAATCTGGCCCAGCTGGCGGGCTTGAAGTGGTTCTGTGCATGGCCTACATTCCTGCACTGCCAGCTCCAGTGTAAGCCCCAGCAGCGGATCCACCAACGCCACCAATGCCACCAACGCCACCACTCCAGCCCCAGATGCCCCTGTTGCTGCCTCTGTCACACTCACCAAGGCCCTCCTGACGAACAGCAGGGAGAAGAGACACAAGACGAGGCCCTCCTGACGAACAGCAGGGAGAAGAGACACAAGCTCCATCATGCAGACACACTCTACCTTCACATTTACATTCACATTTAAGCATTTAGCAGACGCTTTTATCCAAAGCGACTTACAAAAGAGGAGAACATTCAAGCTACAACACAATGAAAGAAACTAACAAAGAGATGCAATCCTACACACACACACACACACACACACACACACACACACTTACACATACGATCAAATGATTATGATTACATAATGTGGGAATTATGTCAGGAGCCATAACTGAGATCACGATAGATAGATAGAAAGAAAGAAAGAAAGATAGAAAGAAGACAAAAGGGAAGACAAATAGAGGAAGAAGCTGAGAAGAGAGGAAACCAAGACAGAAAGCAAAAAAGAGAGCTGGAGATAGAGAGGAAGAGAGGAGTGCACATTGTACACACAAACCGACAACAGATGAAGGGAGAGAGAGCAATAGAGAGAATAAAAGGAGAACAGACACAGAGAGTGAGAAACAGAGAGCTGGACAAACACTAGACTCCATTATGTAGGGTTTCTAACTGCAGTCAATAGACACCACATTTACAGTGTTGTGGTGTAGGATAACCATGGTGTGTGTATGTGTGTGTGTGTGAGTGTGTCTGCAAATGTGTGTGTCTATTTGCGTGGTTTCTGTGTGTCTGAGTGTATCTGAGTCTACAAGTAAGTATGTGTGTCTATCTGTGTTTCTTTGTGCGTGTGTGTGTCTATCTGTGTTTCTGTGTGTGTGTGTGTGTGTGTGTGTGTGTGTGTGTGTTTACATATGCAAACGCCATGCAAAAACATGGGATAATGAGACAGGCCACATGAAGCATGGTGATGGAGGAGCTGTGAGAGACCAGATAAGAGGAGAGAGAGATGGGGAGTGTGTGTGTGTGTGTGTGTGTGTGTGTGTGTGTGTGTGTGTGTGTGTGTGTGTGTGTGGTTGCCAAATCAACAAAACACCAAACCTTGTTTGGGCTATATACTCTGCCATAATCAACCTGCTCAGTGCAGTCCTGCATCAGATCTGTGCACAGCAGCATCCGCTCAACCAGAACCTCAGCCAAACCCACAGCGCACATCCTCCATCTACCCACAAGGCTCTGGGCTAACCACTGCATCGCACCACTTGGCAGCCCAGCCCAGCCCAGCCGAATAAAGCACTTGATTCACCTCAATTCCCTCTTCTTTTACAGCACTGTATTGAAATGCATATGCTGTCGCTAGGTTACCAACGTATTCATAGTACTGCACATTTTCAGCTACGGTGGCCAGCTAGCGTTTAGTTAGCAACTATGGTTTTGGGAAATGTGACCCAGGCAATTGCTGTAGCAGTAGTCCAAGCTGTAGCTATAGCCCTAGCAGTATAAGCCTGGGCTGTGGCTGTAGCCCTAGTTTTAGCCTGAGCTGTATAGCTGTAGCAGTAATCGCATTAGCCTGGGCTGTACAGCTGTAGCAGCAGTAACATTAGTCTGGGCTATAGCTTTAGCAGCAGTAGCATTAGCCCAAGCTGTAGCCGTAACCTGAGTCGTAGCTATAGCAAAGGCAAGATGGGCAGCAATGGCCTACTGGTTAGGGCTTCGGGCTTGTAACCGAAGGGTTGCTGGTTCAATCCCCAACCAATGAACCATGGTTAAAGCGACCTTAAGCCAGGCACCTAACCCTTCACTGTTTCCCAGTTGCAGCTATACCAACTTGAGGTTGAGTGTCGTAGACACACACATGTTGAACATTGTTGAGCATGCACAGGTAGACTGCTTGACAAAGTTCTAAAGGAAAAGGACAGGATGCCAGGCTTTGCAACGGGTCGTGGCAACTTCAGACAATCAGCCAATGAGGCCTCACAGATGCAAATGACTACAAACATAAATGCACACAGGCAAATGATGCTTCCATTTCGTAATGTGTACGTGTTTGTGTGTGTGTGTGTGTGTGCGTGTGCGTGTGTGTATACAACAGGAAATTCACACTTCACCACACTATCCTCCGTCTACCACTATGACTCCATCTGCAGATAGCTTGCCTATACAAAGAGCTGACAAACCAACAGGTGGATGCATCTTCGTCACTCGTCACCGCCCCCCCCCCACACACACACACCTACACACACCATTTCAAAGACACAGACAGTGCACTGGGGGTGGGGGTATACCCATGGAGACTGTGACATCTAGATACTCTGTGACAGTAAACCCCTCCAAGTGCTGTGCTGGGGGCACCGGACTCCTGTCCTGTCGTGTCCTGTGTGTGTGTGTGAGTGTGGTGTGATGGCGAGAGTCTGGCAGAGAGTGAGCAGAGAGTGAGCACAGAGTGTCGTAACGGAGTGAGAAGGAGGAGGATGCCGGGGTGGAGGACATAAAGCACAAGACGGAAGACCATGACGCTGCAGCTGCTGTCTGTGCACCCAACCACTGAAGCTGACAACCTCACCAAGCAAGCGCCAAATAATCTAGTATATCATAATCATAATTATAAATATAAAGAATATATATATTAACCAGGTGAGAGGAGTTAAGCTACGTGTGTGTGTGTGTGTTCATACTTCTTCTAGGTTGTCATAGACGCATGCACATAGGAGTGTGTGCGTTGTCACACACATCTGCACACGTGTATTAATACACACACACACACACACACACACACAAACACAAGAACTAGAAGAAGCTGCTTACATGTCATTTGGAACATTTAGAGATCATATCACAAACACACACACACACAGCCATTACTGTAAATCTGCAAGCACTTCAGTATGAAATGCAAGCGTTGCTGACAACATAAAGATGTACAGATTATTGAGTTGAAATGGATAAAAAAAGGAAGGAAGAGAAGAAAACACAGATAATGACTGACCAGGAGAGAGAAAAAAAGTGTGTGAGCAGGGAAGAGAAGAGAGGCAAGAGAAGGTCATTTGGATAGAGGGCTGGCTCTGGCAAGAACATTTGCCTCTGTAAACAGGCAGAACTTTGGACAGCTCATGGTGGACCTGCTTGTTGCTGTTACCATGGAAATAGCAAAGCCTCTCACTGGTCTGGAGTGGTCACACACTTGGATTAAATGTTGGGTGGGTGGAAAGGGATGCAGAGAGAGAAGGAGAGGGAGAGGAGAGAGAGAGAGAGAGAGAGAGAGGAGAGAGAAAGAGAGAACAGCAGAATACTGAGAAAAAGGAAAAGGAGGGGCTGTCTAGAGGAAGCATTGTGAAATGGGAGAGGATTCAAATCTAAACTGTCCTCTTAAATGGACTGCAACCTCCACTCCCCTAAAGACAAAGGTCAGTGAAGGACACATTAATCCCTTATTGCCTGGTGGCTCCATCAATTACTGACTGGCTATAACTCATCTCATTAATGTCTATCTCTCACCATGTAGGTAAATCACAAGAGTGGCAAATCACAATGGTGGCAGCAGAGGGTTTTCACAGCTGCTAACCTGAGCAACCTAACCTGTTTTTTTTGAGGTTTAACTTACCGACACTTTTTGAGCAGCATCCATTTTCTTCTGCAGCTCAGAGTTTCTCTAACTAATTTGAGAGAAATGCCTGTTGCTTGGCCTCCCTTTGACTTGCTCAGATGTATGACGTCAGGTGGAGGCCCCAGTCACTGAAGGAATCTCTCTCCGTACACAGACTGTTTCAACTTAAAGAGGTGCAGGAATGCTTCTTTGTGCTAAGGGGTGTGTTTATTCTCCCTCTCATGCGGACTACCTCCTCTACCTAAATCCCCCCATTTCCTTTGCACGAAGCACAAAGTGGAAGTGGGAAAGTATGTAGGCACAAGGCTGGTACAGAGCTCTCGTTGTACATCACACACACACACACACACACACACACAACACCCTTTGCACTTTGCAGTTTCTTGCATTTGTGTTTGAACATTTTCCTGCTTAAGGTTGCAGAATATCCAGGTTCTCACGCCATACTGAGATGTCGTCAACTAGTAGGCTATTTCAGGGCAAAACAAAAGCCTTGATGTCACTAGTTTGAGACCGCGGTCGAAGCACTGGCTGGGTGCATGCTGGTTGAATGCACACTAGCAAGCCTCCTCAAGAGCTGCTCCAAACCATTACAGATTTATAGCTTTATAGCAGAGTTATAGCTTCTCTGGAATAGTGAAAATGTACAGAGACAGCAACTTCTAAAACAATCATCAATCAAAAGGGTAACAAAGTTATCGCACACGAAACCAGTAGCGACTATAAATCTTGGAAATATGAGACACAAAATTAAATGTGTAATCCAGGACAACACAACGCATCTCGACAGACCTGTATCAAAATGTCAGGTTTTTCTATAGGCTTTTTTGTCTAGGTGTGTTTTTACTGTTGGGTTCCGAGCAGTAGCACCAAAGGCTGCGAAAGTCAATGCACGCACGCATGAGGTAAATTGACTATGACGTTGCAGGCATCTCAACACCTGAGGCTGAAGCCATGACTCACGGCCCTCACTGAAGTTGACCTGTTGCCCTCGTACTCAGACACAGGCAGGAAGAAAAGAGCGCTGACACAAGGTGGGAAGAGAAAAACAAAGACTAGTCAACAAACACTACATAGTGTGTTTTAATGAATACTAAAGCTTGCCTGAGGAGGTTCTGGATTGGCCACGGAGAGTAGCAGAATGGAGCTAACTACGCACCCACGCCGACCAGCCTACACATCCCTCGTGAATCGAGTGAGAGAATTAGAGAGAGGAAAAGAGCAGGCTAATGAGCAAATGAGATCACGTTGGTGATGTAAAGCGAGGGCAGGCGAGAGAAACGGGACTTGGATGTGTCAGAGACAGTGTGCCATGAGAAAGATGATCTGAAAGACCATTAAAGAGTGAATTTCTAATTTCCTCAACCAAACTGGAATGCAGCAAAAACAGCCAGTGACCCCTACACACCCACTCCTGCTCTAACTGGCAAACCTCTTGGTATCCTGAATGTGAGTCAGCTGATATGAACCTATAGGCGAGGGTTTTTCCTGCCTTAGTTGTTGTCAGTAGCACAGACCAACTGTTCCCTTCTCACAAGAAAAACATGTTGTAAGCAGATTATCACACAATGCGACGCAAAAACAACTTCTAAGCCTCTTGGGGATTTGTTTGTAGGCCTACACCCAGGTACCCCAAATACAGCCAAACACTGACAAAAAAAAGAGGGATCACTTCCTGTTCCAACAGTATACATACTGCACTGTGCTATGTTTTTTACACTTTCTTGTGACATCCAAATCCACGTGTGTGCTGTGCGTGTAGACTATTAAAATATCTTCAAAGTCAGACGTCAAACCCACGTCACCACATGAATGAGGGGGAGAAGGGGGGATCCTTGCGATGTTACTCCTGTCACATATTTGTACAGAGCAGTGCTCTCAAACCCAGAAGCCTCTCAAGGCAGAGGGCTAAAATAATAGTTCACAAAATCCAGCATATTGCCTATCCTACGCTATAGTCAGAGAACCAGCATAATGCGTAAAGCGTGGGCGGGAGATGAATGTGAAATAAAATAAGTTCTCGTCGGTTACGACAGCCCACCACACATCTTCACCACGACCGCGAGATCGTTTGGTGCGTTCATAACGCAAAGAGAGCGCAGAGTAGACCAAAGGAGAGAAAAGCGTCGCCCGCAGACGTCATGCAACTTAGGTGTTTTGCGGACTCTTCACTTGCGTTTGGTTATGCGCGGCTGTCACAAACGGAAACACAAACGTCGTAGGAAGAAGTTAAGCTGATGAGTCGCAGGCGACACGGGTTTAATATTTGGTTGGAAGTTGCAACAGTTACAACTTTACTCTTGCGTTGATGCAGATTGCGCATAGGGCGCCTACAAGCAACCTCCTCCAGGCTCGCATCATCCGACTGATATAGACTATTAAAGACATTTTTGCATTCGTGTAAGTTGGTTGAAAAACGCTGAAATGCCGCTGCTGACTAAAACTAACGTTAGCTAAATAGCTAAGGATTTGTATGCAAAATAACAGACACGCTGCGGACCGCTTGGAAAGACTGTCAAATTGTTAACAGTTTTGCAAGTTACAGACAATGTTACAAGTGACCCAATCCTATATGGCCTACAGTCGCGTACGCAATCAGTATATTAGGCTACACTGACAGTGTTGGGTAAAGAAATCACGTTGCTCAGTACAAACAAGTCTGACAGAGTCCAGTGTTCTTATTAACAGATGGGTGGACGACTGGATCAAAAGAAGGACACCGATATGTATTTTTGCCATTTTGCGGGAAGCAAAGCTGGTCAGTAACCCCACCCTACGTAAGTAGACAGACGGTTGAACTGCGGTGTCCTATTCAATCGTTCACTAGCTGCATTACGCTTGGGTAGCTAGCAGTATACATTTTTGACACCAATAGCTGTGCGATGGTTTGAAGAACAACCTTTAACGCTACGCACTACCCGGAGACTCCACATCGCTTCACCCATTTAGGTTAAATGTTCCCTAGTAAAACAGGCGTGTTATGTTGCACTACAGCCAACTGCATTGATCTCTCGAAATACAGCGAAACTTGCAAAGTAGCCTACGGTGAAACCAGGGTGAGAAAAAGGGCTTTTAACGTTACCTTGTCCCCGCCTTATCGCCCATCTCCACAGGCCTTTTCGTCAATAATTAAAGTGTAAATGTCTTCAAGTTAGATGACTGTGTTTGCGCTGAGTCCACCTTCCTCTTCAGACTTTGGTCCTCTCGAAGCCCCTGTGAATATGTTCGCTCTCTCTAGTCGATTCGTTTCCGCAGACTCTCGACTAGACGGAAACCTCTCGATTCCGTCGACTCTGACAGAAGCACTGAACTGGGGCGTTACCTCCACTCGTAACTGGCACTTGCCCTATCCAATTACACGCGCGGATCTCGCCACCATCATAAAGAAATCTCTATGCCTGCCCACCCTGCCCTTGGGAGTGCCAATTAAATTCAGTTTCAACAAGAGGGTGTAACTCACAGCAATAGATAAAGAAAATAACAAATAATTGTGGGCTATCTTTAACAGATTCATTGGCCAATTATAATTCAGAGTCGGTGAGTTTTGTGTGGTCAAGGTAAGCTTTATCATCCAACAGTCTAGAGCTGCCGTTTTTTCTCTCCTCCTCAATTTCCCAATTGATATTTTTTGTTCTATTTATCGTGTATTCTTTTTATTGCTAAAGACCTTCTTACTAGTCTAAAGGGTTTAATGTAGGCCCATGTCTGAGGCCTCCTATGCCTACCAAACTGACCAAACTCTAGGCCTACTTATTTACTCTGTATTACTTAAACTGTGCAGTCTTTTATTTACATTTCATAATAATATTATATCAACATTTCATAATATAGTATATTTTCACAAATTTCTCCATAAGTTGCCCAACAGAGTGTCAGTAAACCACAAGCCTGCAAAGAAATAGTATCACACTCCCTAGTGTTCTCTACTGGTAGGAGTTTGGAACTGCATGTACAGCTAATATAATTAATTTTTTAAAAGACGTGAACTACGGTAATAGCAACACTAACTGTGAGTAGATGAGACAAACGAGGACACAAAATAGATCTATTATGATGCATAAAAAACACAGCACGTTAATGGTAAATGTTTTTGTTTTGTAGTTGTTCTGTCTGAAGAGAAGATATTGTTTGAAGTATCTTCGTTGAAAGGTTGCAATGCACTCTCAAAAGAGAATTAATGCAGTGCTTGAAAATCTGAGGTCTTGTTTTTTTAGTGTGAACTTCTGCATTTCTGCATTTAGTGTGAACATTTTCACAGGCAGTGGCACCATAAATGTCTACTTCCTGAATATCCAAAATATGCTTTTATGGAGGTAAAAGATTACAGGGTAAAAGACAATGTAGAGATTATATTGTGTAAAATTAATATTTGTATGTAGTGCTGCTATTTCAAATTCAGATATGAAGGGCAAAGGCCTTTCTTGGCAACGCTCTATTTCTTGAAGAACCTCAGATCAATTATAAAAAGGGATAATCCCACATGGGAGACATTTCACAAAAAAAAAACTAATTAAGTCATTTACCTCACCCTCTGCTGTCTCCAGAGACGGTTGACAGATGAGCTAAACGATCTTTATCTAATTGCCACTCAGAGAACCAGGGTTCAGACCAAAGATTCTAGAATCTTTGCTTTAGACTCAACATTCCACTGTGCACTGCAAGTAGGGCAAAGCAGCCCAGCCACGAGGCAACCCATGAACATCCTAGGCTGCCTTTCTGATCTCACTGCCCCAGTTGCATACTGGACCTAACAGTTGCTGCTGCCTTTCCTTTCCCTGCTGGTTCCCCTGGTATCCTGTATCCTGCTGGTCAGCAAACTTGCCCTCTCTACCACAGTTATTTTATGACTATGGTGTCAGAAAGTTGCTGAGGACATCTCAGTGAGTATTTTTCCTCCTTTTGAACAAGCATAGCCCTTACGTGCATGTCCACACACACATACACACACACACAGGGAGAGAGAAAGAGAGACAGAAATAGGGATCTCCTCCACCTGATTGCCCTGTGGATTCACAAGATGGAGGCCACAAGAAGCAGACTGCTGAGTGGTCTGCCAGTTACCCTATGCCTTTAGTTCTTCTTCAACGTGAGAGAACACAACACCTTAACACTGTACATTTCTGTAGAATCTGAGGTTGAGATTAAAGGCACGAACAACAGAAAGAACTGTTCAGTTAAGGATTTATTTTGTTCCTCAGAACAAATAGAATTCTACTCAACCACCAAACGGAATCCCATTCAACCTATCACCATTGCCATTTTCAGTAGAACTCTAGGGGCTGGGTTGCTGTACATAGATTAAGGCTTGTCCAGATCTGGGTTTTTATTTAAATAGAGAGCTTTGAAATTCTCTAATCCCTGTGCCTTAGAGTTAATGTTTCATCTGAAGGTAAGCTTTTTTCTCTAAGCAGCAGTGCTTTGTCAAAAAGTAGTATATAGTATGTACACTCTTTTGATCCTGTCAGGGAAATTTGGTCTCTGTATTTAACCCATCAGTGTCTTAGTGAAACACACACAGCACACAGGCAGCACTCAGTGGGGTGAAACATACTAACTGGGAGCAGAGGGAAGTCAGCTGTTGCAGAGCCCAAGGAGCAGTGATGGGTTAGCCTAGGATGTGAACGGGACAGAAATGTTCAACCACTTTCCCCCAACCACATTTCTCCTTGAACCAGCCACCCTTCGGTTACAAGCCCGAGGCCCTAACCAAGTTGGGCCACGGCTACCCCAGGCAAAGCAAAGGGATGAATGGAATGGATGAACTAATGCATTGTGGGAAAAAAGATCAACAAGAGGAAACTGGATGGTAATGGTCTAGTCACGTTTAAAGTCATGGTTGGAGCCAGGTAATTTCCTGTACAGACAACATCCGTAGCCACTAGACAGGTTTCCCAAACTAGATTTTCTAGCCACCAATCAGTGAACAGAAATTGAAGTTCACAGTCAAAACAAAAAGCACCCACACGCTGCAAAGTAAATTTATCCATGTTGGTCAAAATTGTATTGTTCTTTTTCCTGCCAACAGCACTCAGTGGCCTTGAACAACTTGGCTCTGGGTTGAAATGCTCAGGAAGATCTCTTTAAAAAACTGCTCCATTGTCTGTTACTTCCCACTTCAGTCTGGGACACCAGACATTCATGTGTCCTCCAGAGGTCCTTGACCTAATTCACTTCAACTATTAAGTACAGATTCCCACCTCACAACACCAGTGAAGTTTTCAGAAAGACATCAAGTATCAAGGTCAAGCTAGTCTTTAATGTCTTCAAAGGGGGAGTTCTTTGCACAGCCAGCAGAATAAAACATACTGACACTCACATCAGCAGTCATTTCACTGGGTTATACCCAATGCTTTAGGTGGAAAAAAAGAAGTGCTGGCACTCCCCTTATTCGACTGTTGCCAGGTAAATTAGGCAGTGGGTAACAGCAGATCAATAAGTGATATATTTAAATAATAGGAGGTCACAAGAAGTCCTGGTACACTGTAAAAAGTCCCGGTACGCTTGAGGCTAAAATTGAGAAGTGCCGGTACTCCGTACTGGTGCTTACTAGCCCAATGAAAACACTGGCAATACCTATGAAAGACTACAGGAAAGCATAAATAACAAATAAACAGGCTACCAATCATCTCTTCATTATTGTTGCAATTAGGGGTTAGGATATTTCAACACAATGTGTACCCTTATTTATTATAATGTCCAGAATGTCACAGCTGGAGATATTAGCCACTACAACTACAGTACAAGCCACAGTGGATATAATGCGTAGAACTGAAATATCTGGATGAGCTTAGCATTTTCATTTCAATTTCTGTTTCCATTTATGCATTTAGCAGACACTTTTATCCAAAGCGACTTATAAAAGAGGATAACATTCAAGCTACAACACAATAAAAGAAACTAACAAAGAGTGCGTATTGCTAACATACAATCTGCACTATTTTAAGTTGACAGTGCAATAGTGTAATAAAAACTGCAGTGTAAAAGAGAAATTAAGTATAAGATGTTAAGTGCATTCTCAAAATTTAAGCCAGGAGATATTCTTGGAAGAGCTGGGTCTTCAAGAGTTTCTTGAAGGTGGAGAGGGTATCAGTTGATCTGGTAGCACTTGGAAGGTCATTCCACCGGCGTGGAACCAAACATAAGAAGAGTCTGGATTGACCTGCACAAGGTGTTGGCCGTGCTAAATAACGTCTTAGAGGAACAAAGTGGTCGGTGGGTTACATAGGGCTTTAGGAGAGTATTTAGGTAGATGGGAGCAGAGCCATCAGTCACCCCGTAGGCCACCATTAGTGCCTTGAATTTGATGCGAGCAGCCAAGGGCAGCCAGTGAAGTTCAATGAACAGAGGTGTGATATGCACCCTTTTTGGCTGGTTAAAAACCAGACATGCAGCAGTTCAGTTTTGGAGAGATTTAGTTGGAGGTGATGTCCTTTCATCCATGCAGATATATCATAAAGACAGTCCGAGATCCGGGATCATGGGAGTGGAAGATCGAGCCCAGCGAGGTGATGTACAAGGCGAAGAGAAGGGGTCCCAGCACAGGGACCCCACTTGTATTTCCCACACATTGCACAGACCATTATGGCCCACCATATTCTCATTTGCACAACTGCAGTCTAAATATGGGACATTTCATATTTCAGTCATACCCGACTTATAGGCCTACAGCTGTTTCAGTCTTTTGCATGTCTTTGTCTTTTGCATTTATTGTACTTCTTTAATGTCAATTCAGGTCAATGTCCCTTGTCTACTGATCCTACAGGCTCTGTGGTGGTCTCTGATGCAGGCGAACAGCTCACCACTCAGATCAGAATGGGTGGGCCTTATGGTCTACCAGCTTCATAATTAAGACCTCGGCTGAACGTCACATAGCATAATTAGTATAATTACCATATAAAATAATGAAAAAAGGAAAATTGACACAGAGTTTCCTGAGCAAGTATATTTTGCTGGTGATGCATTGCATACTGCCTTTACAATATTAGAATGAACATGTGAGGTCCTTATTAATCAATTAGCCTATTAATATTAATGCTTTATTACTATAATATTAAACAATAAGACTACATTTGATGAAAAGAAAATGGAAAATCAAAAATCAAAAAAAGTATTTTTTCGGAACATAATCCAGTCTTAAGTGTTAGTACAGTGCAGGCAGACAGTCGGCTCTGCCGGGGGCCAGCTACAGTTGTGCAATTACCAGTGCATACAAAGCAAATGTTTAAATAGTTTGTGTGTGTGTGTGTTTGGGGGGGATGAGTGTAGATGAGAAGATTGGATCAGCCCCTGACTGATAGCTTGCCTTGACTGATAGTATTCTAGCTCTGCATTCACAATGCCTCCCTCGATTCACTGATTGGACAGGTTAAAATGCTTCCTGAGACAACAAGCTCAATGGGATCAAATCCAGACTAGCACTGCAGGGAGATGATAATCAAGGGGACGTGCTAGGAAGGCATGGCCAGGCTAGTACTTTAATGCCCATGAAACAAATCTCACACATGGTCAAGAAGGCGCAAATGACAACAATCGATGTCAGAAATGTGGATTCAGCTTCTTATGATGACTTAAGACTTAAGAAGACTTGGAGAACACACCAAACCAGTTCTCCATCTATCCCATAATTACAGGAAATACTCTCATGATCTTATAATTTAAGTTTCTAACTCAAGAGATGTTAAAAAGTTGATGTGACAAGATGAAGTGTGTCCTAAGTAGAGCCCTCAAATAAAGTAAGTGAAATTTGTCATATGCAAACACCAGTTATCAGTTAATGAATTTATTATTTATTCACATTTAAAGCCACACAGAAGTACTTAAGAGTAAAAAGAAAATTGATCAGTAAAAATTGAACTTGCCATTTTCAAGAACAAACACAAGCAATAAAATAATTGTGGCTTTTTTGTTCTTTCTTTAGTCGTTAAACTGTGATTTGTTATACATTATAACGTCCTCAACTATTACTTTCTGGCATTTTCTGGCTTTCTGAATGATTTTGCCCATGATAATAAATTTATTGATGTCTGTAGAAGATCTGTTTTTCTCGTCAGGTGTATGTATGAACAACCTCCCCTGCTGGTGAGAAAAATAATTAGTTTCTACATGAACTTTTGAACTTTTGTGCATTAATCAGTATAGTATTCGCCTTCGTCTTCCATTTTTAATCAGGGTGCAAGATTTCAGTGACATCCTAATTTTTCACAGGCTCCTGCTGCTGAAAAATAACCATTGAGTTTTTTTTTTTCTTTTTTTTTTTTAAAAAGACACTTGATAGGAAGAAAAAGGGCTGAAATGTTCTTGTCCTGCATGACAACCCGAGGAAATAAACTACTCAATTAAGGGTAATAAGATCAACCACAGAGCCTCTGTAACTTGCTTAAGTCAAGCCTTGGCACCTAAACCCACAAACCCTTCCTGAGACCCTCCTTATCCATGCAGATCACAACTAGTCCAATTTCTACCACCACCACCGCCACCATCCCTCTTAAAGCCTCCTCCCAACCCAACTGAGATACTTAGAGAACACAAGAGCAGACTTTCTGTGTGGAAACAAATGACACCCAGCCAAAGAGGATCAAGATAATCTAATAGACTCCGTCTTCTTGGGTTTAATTTGATTAAGGACTTCCCCATCGCCCAGACTGTGAAGCTTTGACATTATTGTGGAATCCATACCATGACGAACATGTCAATAAAGTCTTACAATACATCTCCTTTCTTCCCTGCTATGAACAATTACAGTGCAATTGGACTTACTAAGAAGGACCATTGCAAGGAAAGAGAACTAATTCCCTATGTCTCCATAACTGAGAGAGTAACAAATATAGGGACCTCAGGTGGCTTCAGGGGATGTAACAATCAAATGGGCATTTGTTTTAGTTTTCATTTTTGTTCAAATTTGTTGTCTGTTTCACAGTGACATAATGATTCCAAATAACATATGTTTGGTGTCTTTATTGCAGGTCTCCATGTTGTTCATTAATAAGAGACAATCACATAATAATAATAATAATAATAATAGTCCTTGTTGTGCCATCTAGCCTGAGGGACGGGCAGCAGCAAAATGAAATAGCACAGCTATAAAACGTCATGTGTCGCTTTTAATAGCAAACATAGCATCCTAAACATATAAAAGAAAATCTTAGATACATATTAAGTACAGATTTATCATCAACAGTCGCACTCTCTCTGTGTTTGATCATGTAACATGAGGAATACACAACAGTTAACATTAAAAATGCACTTTTTCAAAAAACAGAAGGGAAACCAAAAAGTCTTAAACATATCTAAGAAAGAAAGAGAAATCGCTATACTTTTCTCTTTTCTTTCTTTCTAGATGAGCACAAAGGCCCTGGTGTCTAAGTGCTAATGGGTGACTATATAGTGATATTCTGGATCTTTCTAGATCTTTATTCCAAATAGCCCCACAACAATACAAAAGAAAACCAAAGGCCTAAAGTAGAAATCCAGTGTGATTCCATCCATAGCTCTGTTGTTTGCGGTCACCAAATGCTATCTGCAGGAAAAAGAATGAAAAAAATGAATACAACGTAGACCAAATAACAAATGGGCAGCCAACATTATTAACTGAATCGGGCATAGGAAAATGAAACTTAAGAGTTTCTGTGCCCCATTCAGTTAGTGTTAGCTGCCTGTGGGTCTATGCTGTATCAAATTTTCTCGTTCTTTTTCAAAATGGCAGCACTCAGTGACCTCCACCAACGGGGCTATGGATAGATTCACTCCAGGCTTCTTCTTTAACCGATAGACGGATGTAGTGTATGATGCGTGGGCATCATCAACACCAATACATGTACACTTTCAATATTTATGAAAGTAACAAAAACACGAGAAAATAACTAGTCTATATCAAGCATATACGGTTACACACACACACACACACACACACACACACCACACACACACCACCTTAGACATCTCTTTGCCAAGGGTAATAAAACAAGAACATGTTTAAATGCGGCAATGCTACCACTTGTTTAAATGCATTTCATTATACACCAGGTGGGTCAAATACAGAGAGGTCATCAATACATTGGACTGTGACAACATTGTGGATGCAACACACACACACACACACACACACACACACGCATGCACACATGCACACATACACACACACACACACACACACATACACAGGTAGAAGTCAAGGTCTGCTCTTGCTCAGCACTGGTTTCTACACCTCAGACCAGAGCGTGATTGGCACCCCCTGCAAGAGGACTCCGGGGCTCCAAGACTGTCTCTCATCACCCCCATATGAAATGACAGTCTGGACTGGGCCAGAGTACTACCATAATCTTGGACTGTATCCTTCTCTGGTGCAGAGTGGCCTCTGAAACCTAACCTCCTCTCTCCAGAGCACTCACACGCACGCACACACACACACACACACACACACACTCGCTCACTCACTCACTCCTTGGAAAGTTAAGGGCTCCTAAAGTCTACTGGTGGCCCTGCAACTGAGTGCAGCACATTTTGAGATGCAGAGCACATACAGTAAACACAGATAGTTAAAAGAACTTTCAGGCTGAATGGTGGAAACAGACAACCAGTGTTTCCTCATCTCTACTGCACTTCAACAGTAAAAGAAAATAAATAATAATAATAATAATAATAATAATAATAATAATAAGGTACTTATAGCCTAGTTAACACATGAGCAAATCCAGTCTATTCGTCATCCTCGTCATCATCATCCTCATCTTCCTCATCATCTTCGTCATCCTCGTCTTCCTCGTCATCTTTGTGGCTCTTCATCCCCTCCTTGGGGTCCATGCCCATACTCATGCCCATGCCCATGTGCATGCCCCCGGTCATAGTGGCCATCGCCATGCCATTCCCCATGGCCATAGTGCCCATGCCTCCGCCCATCCTGCCCTTTGACCTGTAGTCAGCAACATCCTGCACAGGGACAAATATGGGAGACTCCAGTGAAGGCTTACTGCATATAGATTCTACACTGTTGTTCATTTACGTAGCTGACGTTTTTGTTATCCAAACTGGACTCTTGTTTTCGCGAAAGTACACAAACAGACTTTAGATTAATGAATACTATCTTTTATTTACTGCCAAACAAGGTAGTGTGAGGTAAACGCCACGAGAGGCTATAAAAATTCATGGAGTTCAAAAGAATAGTGACAAGTTTCAAAATGTTCATGGTCCAAATGGTTTTAAATAGCAAATAGGATTTAAATATTCTAAGAGACAACCTCATAGTTATGATATTAGAATAATTTGCAAGAGTGGCAAGACTCGTGGGCATTTAATAAAATTCCATATAGTAGGTCCGTCCAGTAAAACTCTGTTGAACTTCCCATAGGGGGGAGAACAGAATAAGATTGAACACACTAACCTTCTGATACTTGTCCTTCAGCTTGTTAGCTTTCTGCAAGTACGGTTGCTTGGTGGCATCGGGGAGGCTGTTCCACATCTCACCGAGTTTCTTGGCCACGTCTCCAATGCCAAAGCTGGGATACTGGGCCTTGATTTTGGGCCGATGCTCCGAGCAGAAGATAAAGAACCCTGAGCTGCAAGTGAGTGAAGATGTTTAGCCTTTGATTACGCAACACAGGTAGGTTAGCTGTTCATTTGGACGCAAGTGAGTGAAGATGTTTAACCTATGATTACATCATACAGATAAATTAGCTATTCATTTGGACGCATTCA
Organism: Tenualosa ilisha; assembly: GCA_015244755.2. Classification (NCBI taxonomy): domain Eukaryota; kingdom Metazoa; phylum Chordata; class Actinopteri; order Clupeiformes; family Clupeidae; genus Tenualosa; species Tenualosa ilisha. The sequence goes on from PYXC01002375.1 coordinate 282,914, forward strand.
AGAGCCTTAAGGGAACACAAAGGAAATCTTGAACAGTAGAGTAGCCAGTTGAACATCATAAAAAGGTATAATATAATAAAAGGTTTGTTTATTTGTGTGTGTATATGTTTGTTGAGGGGAGGGGTTGGGTTAACATACGGTGGTCTCTTTGGGGCGTAGGGATCCTTCTTCTTGCCCTCTTGCCTGGGTTGTAGTGCATCATCTCTTGGTCATAGCGCAGCTTGTCCCGCCGGGCCATCTCCTCAAACTTGGACTTCTCTTTTTCTGTCATCATCTGGAGACACATATGAGCTTTATAGTCTGAACAACTCAAGGGAAAAACAGGACTTAGCAACAAACTGTGCTATTTCTCATACAGTGTGTAGGCCCATATATTGTCTGATGCTACTGGGACACAAATTATATGGCTGTATTTGAGCTTACTGTTTGCAGGTTTCCCTGATGCTTTCATGTGTGTTTTAGATAATTATTATTATTATTATTATTATTATTATTATTATTATATGTTTTCTGTTTACTGATTTCCAGTCTAATTTGTGCAGATGAACATCACTCACCGCCCACTATAAATAGATTAAAAGTTTATAATTTTAAAGTGCATCAGCTAAAATCAGTTGTCATGTTGTCACAAGGTGCCACATCCTTGACGTGTTCGGCAAGTGTCACCACCAAGATCTTTGGGTAGACTGACCTTCCATCTGGCAGAGCATTTCTTGGAGAACTCCGTGAAGTTGACAGGAACCTCAGGGCTCTTCTTCTTGTGCTCCTCATGGCACGTCTGAACGAAGTAGGCATAAGCAGACATCTTGCCCTTGGGCTTTCTGGGGTCCCCCTTAGCCATACTGATCAGACAAGGGGAGCTTGTTCACCTTGACCTTCTGATTTTCTATTAGTGTCTGAAAGAGCAGGGGGAAGGAAATGGTGGTTGGGGGTGGTGTGTGTGTGTCGAGGGTAGGTGGGGTGGGGGGGGGGGGGGGGGGATATCACAATATTTATTATCTTTCACAATATTTTTAAAATTCACTGGTGTAACAGCAATGGCCTGACAATTAAAATAAATGAACAACACAATGGATTTCATACAGGCATCAATTTAAATTGGATTTAGAGAAGGTGCTGCAAGTCATTACCAAACCAAATCTGGTGCGGACCAAAGGACCCCTCCCCATTAGATGTGAGGATGTGTTCAGATTATTAATGAGCTAGATTTGTCATTGCTTCTTTAATTCAGCTTTAAATTCCTCTGGGCATTTGATAATAAACTGACACCTAAATTGCTTCTTAAAATGAGATTGCAGGCATATCAATATCTGAATAAGCAAAAATAATAATAATATTTATTTTTGTATTTTATTTGCAAAATGTGAAATTTGAAATATTTTATGTTCATTTTAATTGTATTCCGTCATATTGGGAAAAGTCTACATATGCTAATTTATTCATATGGATTAATGGGCCAAAGTGTATGAAAATAACAACGCTTTCCGTGAGGAAAATGCCACTTTCCTTCGTAGCCAACGCCCATGTCCATATTGTTCTTTTCGGTCGTTGTTAATTTTTGCATCAAAACTTTGAATCACTTTAAACTTCCATACATTCATACTACCTCTCCTGCTATAAAGCCTATGAGCGCTACGGGTTATTATGATGCTACTGCGCGGCGACTTCGCTCTCGAAAAAACAGAAAGGTCATCAACGCGATTTATTCATCTTCCATTTTGTGAAATGCGTCCTCATGAGAGAAACTGCTGTTTATTTTCCTCCATCTTGCATTCCTTGCTGGTACATTTCTTTAAAAATCATTACTTTTACAGAATAAATCTCCGTGCGTAATGTTTTCGCTCCCAGTACAAGCATAGTAGGCTATTGGTACTGGCAGTATAGAGTAGGAAAGGTTTGCAGTTCTTTGCAATAGCGCCCATTCATTAAAATGGCTTCTGTGGGACGAACGAGGGGAAGGCTTTTTAGCCTAACAAAGCCGAACACACCCCCTGGGTTTTCGATGACTATTCTATAAAAATATGAGCTTCAACAAAGAGCAAAATGGTATCGTTAGATAAAGCAAACATCATTCTCCATATTTCTTAAATGTTTTTCCCGCTGTCATCGCTAACTTCGACGTATTTAACTATTTCCCAAAGTTGTGGGCTATCCCTATAGCTGTGGCTTGGTGCAATGCCGTTTGTAACAAAGGCTATGCGCCAGCCATTTCTGGTGCGAGTCAGCCTATCGAAACTGTCAAGTTCATAAAAGGCACAAAACATTCAAAATGCATTTTTTCTTTTTGACGGTGAGATAGAGATAGTCACTTCAAGAGAAAAGCGAACAAAAGCTGAGTGTTTTGTAAGCCGTGGGTTTGTTTTTTCCTTCAAATTCTCTCCGGTCTCTTCTGCGTGTACGAGCAGCTCCTTGTCAATGGTTTAAAGCGCCAGCCATTTTAATGCATGAGCATTGGACGAGCGCATACAAATAGTAAAAATATATTTCTGACGACCACAGTCATGATTTTTTCTAACAGTGAGATAGAGAGCAAGACATTTGGTGGAAACCGAATATTTTCAAACATCATGACAGTATATTTTTTAAGATGCCATCGAAACGGATTTCTATTAGAAGGACAGGCTTATTCGCAGACAGGACAGAGCCAGCCATATTCATAGTGTTCCACTCACAGCAGCGATGCGTGTGAAGAATAGCCACAACCTGAAATTTCATTAAAATTACTTTGCAACGCTTTTATGTGAGAAAAAATGAAGAGTATTTCACACTGTATATGCATGACACATTCCTGGTCGAATTTTCAGCATAGAGTAGATGTATTTGGCGATTTAAGTCATTTTAGACCGATTTCGTTACCTTTCTCTTTCTTTTCAAATAACCATGGAAATTATTCAGGAAAAACACAAGGTAACTGTTTAGAAATGCATGAATGAAATTTTTGACTGAAAAACTCTAATTTATAACGCAGGACAGCTAGAGAATAAAATAAACAACAAGAAAGATGCAGTTATCATGTAACAATTCTCTACAGAAGGAAATGCTATTCAATGCATACTTTCCATTAATAACACAAAATTAGAAGTGTATAATTGATATAACAATACTAGACAGTAATGTTCGGACACTTGGCCATACCTGTGTTGTTGAGCTGTCTGAAGTGCTGTAGTCTCGCCTTTCTCCTGTCTTCCCTTCTCTCGCCTCTCTAAATCCTATGTGCTCAGCCTCGCGCTAGTTCAATACGAGACTGGCCTGATTGGCTAGCGGCCGCGCTGGTTCAAAACAACCTCCATAACTGCGCATTGGGCAGCCTTGCACACACGTCCAGCTCGTCGCACATGCGATAGGTCGACACGGGGGCCTTGTCAAGCCCGCCCCTTAAAAACTCCCGGAAAAGTTTACTCTAGTAAAACAGGGCATTTCGTGGACTTGCATGTGGGCTAGAGCGTGCATGCGTTGCATTGATGTTTTCAGTTCTTTGTAGGCGGCAGTTGAGTAACGTTAATGCTTGATTGTACAGCAGGTGTAGTTTGTTGTTTGCTTAAATCAGACTAAGAGCTTAACATGTAGGCTGGCAGTGGAAAGCACGTGCACTGCATGCGCTTTTGTCATACCGGTAGCCTATATCTCTCCCCGCCAGCGCCCCCGCCATAGGCAACAGATGCCCCGCGTAAGTAAACGCGCTCGTAGGGAAGATGTTTCAGTGGAACTCGCTTGTGAGTGGGGACCCTGTCAAGAAACGTTCAGTGAAATGCAGGAGTTTTGTCGTCACGTAGAGGAACACCAAAATTCTACTGATTGCTTAAACACTGAGAGGAATGACTGCGGTAGGAAAAAGGAAACCACTTTCTTAAGTCTGTACACACATTGCCAATGTATGTTAGCTCAGTGACAGAACATGTTTCTGTTGTAACGTTATTTCTTGAATGTTTCTAAGTAGAAGACTCTGTTTGCCTGTGGAGGGATTGCGGTTCTACCGTGGACAGTGCGGAGTTACCGAGACATGCATCGTTCCACTGTTACCATACCAAACTGAAGCAGTGGGGGCAGGCGGTCCTTCAGACACAGCCCCGCCTCGGCGCATGTTCTGTGGGCCAACACAACCGCAACGTCATACCCGCGCTTCCCGACAGATTCTCGTGCCATTGGGAGTATTGTGGGGTGAGCGTACACTTCTTCACATCACTCGTCCAACATCCATCCAGTCCAATCATGAATTCTGTTTAGTTTTCGCTGCTTTTGACTTTTTTTGGAGCACCTTTGCAGCAGAGATAAATTCTCCAGTCAAGGAGAGTGTAGCCTGCAGTGCTGGACGTGAGCCGGTCAAACATCACATCCTGAACGTGCTGGGAAGTGCCTAACAGACAGCAGCTCAGTAGTAATCTGTTCCCTGGTTTAACAAGACCAACCACCACAGATCTCACCTCTGTAATTGGCTAGTAAAGAGAGATTAGAGATTGTCCAGAATCTAAATCTAGGACACAGGAAGAGGACCACAGTGTCGTGGGTGTCTACCTTTTAAAAAGATGGGTAAACTACTGAATAGTATATTAAATTATGTGAACACACACACGCACAGAGGCAGGATGTGTTCAATAACAATACCCTTTGTCCCCAGCTGGAGGTGAGAGATCATAGATAAAGGTCACTGACAAATAACATGGATAAAGGTGAAGCCTTTGATGACTTCCTTAATACTGCCGACAGCGGTGCTGTGGTCTAGTTTGCTCTAGTGGATATACTGTCTGTGAAGGGCTGCCCGAGACACTGCCACAGCTAATACTATAACAGTGTTGTCAGTATTGCAGACGATGTTTTACTGGATATATGCAAACCCAAGAACATTTTAAGTGGTTGTACATGGGCATCACATAGACTACAGCCCTGGCTGGCAGGTTGCACATGCTTGCTGCAGTTGATCAACTCACAGGTACACTTTGTCAAATGACTCACGAAACGTGTGTTTTTGCGCGACTTCACAGCAAGCACACAGCGTATAGCATATCGCATGTTCTTAAATAACACACGTATACAGCTACACAACATAAGTTCCAGCTCTAACAGAAATGTGAAAAACTTCCCATAGAGAACTTACCTGTGCTCTTTAGGAATGGAGAACAGTTATAAAAGTGACAAGCAGCAGACAGACCAGGTAATAGTGTGTCTGTTTTCTGATGAAAGTTGCATCTGTTGCATCTTGCCTTGACCAAGTCTGCTTGTTGCTTCTGACAGAAAAGAGACAAAAAAGTAAGTTGTTTGTTTATTTGTTTGTTTTGTTAAGGTATCTATGGACAATGCAGAGTATTTCTTCCGTCATGTGGACAACCATGCCCTCTCTTTGTGCATCACATCCACAGGGAAACGAGAGAAAACACTATGCTGTGGCTGGACAGGTATGTAAAAATGGCACTGATGTTACATGTCATTTAAACTTACTTATTTAGGAAGCATTTGACCCAAAAGGACTTGCATCTCAGGGCTGTGATATAAGTATAAGTACTCCCAATAGGCACTTTGAAAATCAGACCAACAGTTTTGGTAGGATGCTTGCCAACTTTGCTAGCACCTTGCATGTTGAGCTACAGTAGCACTATAGGAACAATATAACAATATATTTGTGCTGTCTCAGTTAAAGTAAAATAAATAAATAAATAAAATAAACCTCTGTCTCTGTTTGCAGATTGCAAAGCCACATTTAAAGGTCAGTTTAAGCTGCGTGAGCATCTTCGTAGCCACACTCAGGAGAAGATTGTTGCATGCCCATTCTGCGGGGGGATGTTTGCCAATAACACAAAATTCTTTGACCACATTCAACGGCAGATCATCAGTAAGGGTATGGCCATTGTTTCTGAACAGCTTTGTGGTTCATTTTGCTTTCAGTCATTTTAATGTTTTCATAGTATGTTTTGCAAAAGAGTGCTTTGTTTTATCACGGTCATCTTACTGTAAATGGGTCAGGCTCCTAGTTTCATTTTATCCAAACAGGCTTTAGAGGGTTGTAAAGGCACTCAGTGATGTTCCCAACAGCTGCCTATAGGCTATACCCTACTCAGACCTTGCAGAAATGGGCAAAATGCATGACAGGACAGGACAGGCACAACATGACGACCCACAGTTTGTAAGATTTCCCAATTCCTTTTAGGTTGCCAGCTTGTTTCGTTTTTTTTTCCCCAGTTTTTCCAGCTTGCTTTCTGCTTGTTTGTTTGTTTGTTTGTTTGTTTTTGTTTAAACCGCAATCTTAGGCTGACAAACTAGACTAGAACATCAAAATGTATAGTCTGACCATGACCGATAGACCGGGCTCAATCCAAGGGTCCTAATTAGCAGTTGTCTAAAGTGCCTCTGCATGTTGATAAATTACCGCTAGGGTACATCTAGGTGACTCTATAAGGACAGAGTGATGTGATTGGTCCGACCAAACCTTGGAAGAAGACATACTGACGCTCTATGTCTTGTGACTAGACGTACCGGCCGAGCAAAACTAGGCTACCACAATCCTCATGGGTTCTTAAATTAGCCTCTGACCAGAATGCTTCTTTATTTTAGAGGAACATCTGTCTTGGCTAGAAAATGTCAGCATGATTTGTTTGTGTGTGTGTGTTTTAAACCATTGTATCTGTTTCTCATTTTTCACACAAACTATTATGTCTTTGCAGACCAGAAATTACAGTGTTCCCACTGTTTGAAGTACTTGACCACAGAGAGGTTGTTACGAGACCACATGAGGAACCATGGTGAGTTCTTAATGGTTTGACTGATCCCTTTCTGTTTTATCAAGCATTCAACAAGTATGGCTTTGGGCAGTTGAGTTAAAGTTAGTTCTATCAATTCTAATGACTTGAAATGGTAGCTGTTTTGCAGTAATATATTGCATTCAAGTAGAAAAAAAAATACTTTTTGGGTAAAGTCATTGTTTCATGTGACTCCAAGCCCTACCAATGTTTTTTCTTGTTTTGTTTTGTTTGCTTTTTAAACCAAACATTCAGCAATAGCTCTTTTGGACAGTTAGTGCAGTGAGATCTGTTTCAGTTTGGCAGCCCAAACTAGAATAGCAATAAAGCCTACTTAAAAGTGGCATCAGCAATGCTGGATGAAATTGCATCTTTATATTTGTGTTTATTCAAGTTTCTTAACAAGACGCCTAATTGTCCAACACAAACACCAGTCTTGTTAAACAATGGACTCAACAGAACACGTAGAGTGAGATAGTGTAATGGTAGCCAGCTGGTTGATGGCTGCGCACTACGTTTGTAAACCTCCCTCCTTGAGAGAAATGCTAGTGAGTGGAACTAGCACCCTAAGGTTTCAGCTCACTCGGTAGCACACTCAAATTCCTGTCCGTGGAGCTGTTAATAGCAGGATCGAGCCTCGGTGTGTGCAGGGTAGAACAGATTACAGTGGATCTCCCCTGCCTTCAGTGTTTATCTAGAAACTGTATTATTGTTTGGGGAACAGGCTGTCCACACTGTTTCCAATTCTCTGTGCCAAGGCATCATAAGAAGACACTGTTTTCTTTTGATTTTATGACAGTGTCCTCTGAGACTTGAGAACTAAGGAATTGTAAGGATGTGAATATTCTAAAAAGTGTTATGTGTTTTACAAATGAATTGGCATCACTGACTGCACCTTTAGGACTTAGTAATGTATTGCCAAGTACAGTCACTTTGTACTCACATGGAACTTAGTTAGAAGTTAAACAGTTTGGTAAAATGTCTCTGATTTTGTTTTTTGACTTCCAGTTAATCTCTATAAGTGTTCACTGTGTGACATGACCTGTCCGTCACCATCTGCTGTGAAAAAGCACATGAAATACCGACACAGCACTGAAAAACCTTACAAGTGTGCCCTTTGTGAGTACAGGCAAGTTCAGTCTTAGTAATATACCAACATTTACAATATATAATGTTTTTAACATCACAAAACATCATAACCAATATGACAGATTTCCAGAAAATATGAAATGTATTTATTTAGTTCATTTATTTTAGCTTTGTCTTGTCTTTGTGTTTGTTTTCAGTTGTAAAAATGAGTTTGACTTGCTCAAACACTCTGACAAGCACAACAGTGAGCCCCTCTATCCTTGTGACCATGACGACTGTGATTTCGCCACACATTCTATGCAGTCCTTCAAAAGTCACTACAAAAGGGTACATGAGGTGAGATGGCTAAAACGGCACCTTTAGTATTTGGTAGATTTGCACCCGCAAGAAATACGGGCCATGCACTGTGTTCATTTTGTGTCGAATCAGATTTTCCTGTCAGGTTTTATTTTGTCCCGACCTTGTCGGTGTCTGGGTGTGCCAGAATCACTCACTTTGTTACAGCTTGAGAGTCTGGCATCAGTTTGAGGGTCTGGCGTTTTCAGGGTTGGGAAATGTTTGAGAGAGCTTTTAATGGGCCAAATCAATCAAAATGGCAAGACCAAATCATGGATTTCAAATCTGTGATCTGGCCTAGTCAACTGGATTGATCGGGGATCCTTAACCTTGTTCATGCTTTGTCTGGCCTTCACAAACTATTCATAGTTAACTTTGCTGTATAAATTTACTGCCACTTTACAGTTTCAAAAGCCAGCATCCAGCAAGATGTTGTAACCCAGATCAATTTCACTGTTATAACAATGTTATTATACATGAAATAATAGACCATTACGAATACACTAAAAACACTTAATAGGATCCCCGACTGGTACGACATTTTGGCTCTATAAGACTGACGTTGGTATCAGCTATGTTTAACAGGATTTTCAAACACTCTAAATGGTTTCTTTTTTTATTCATTAAATTCAACTCAATTATATTTATGCAGCGTCTTTTGCAATAGAATTATCTCATGGTGCCTTACAGACAAGGAAAAACTCCCTTGTGGTAGTTATTCAGGGACCTACAGAAATGCGCCTATTGATGTGGTCTGTGTGCAGCAACCGCTTTTGCGATTGAGACACACATGTCTACTTTTTGCTGTCTTCAGCAGGGAGATTCAGCACCCCGTTATAAGTGCCATATGTGTAATCAGTCCTTCTCTAGAGGTAATAACCTCACTGTTCACCTGCGCAAGAAACACGACTTCAAATGGCCTTCAGGACATCCACGAGTCAGGTTGGTCTGAAAACATCTCCCCTATGCAGTGCGTAAGTTGATTTCACAGAATTACACAAGTCACAAGATGGTTGAGTTGGCAGTGATGTTTTTTTATGCCTGGAGAGTAAAGATTAGAATGATTAGATGATTAGAAATGACCTTTATTTACACACCACAAAAACGTACTGATTACACTCTCTGAAATCATTTTGATATTGCCTTGTACACAGGAAAGGAAAAAAAATCATCCAGAGTTTCATAAAGGCACTATCCCATAATAATTCAACAGAGCCATCAAAGCTATGATAGATATGACCTCACCGTTTAGGATACAAAGAAAGTTTATTGTCGCATGTATATGATTAATGAGTGTAAAAAATGCAGTGAAGTTGTGTTTGTTTTTTAGTCTATTTGTGAATGGGGAGGGGAAGGAAGGGGCAGGATCCATCTCTCAGTAGAACAACATTTATCATGTGATGTATACTGTGTCGTGAAAAATGACTTAATAATGCTTCACAGGCATTTAAGGAAATGCTTATGATGCTTCATATGGGGGGGGGGGGGGGTTACTAGCATTCTACACACACAGCTAGGCTAGCTGGCATCTGACTGAATTTTGGCATCTGAACTCTCAGTAAAAGGGTTGTTCTGATTGGCTGTCTAGCTTTCCCACCTATTACTAAGAAGGGCAGTGCAGCCTGATCGTTGTGTATAAATGTTCCCTAAAGGAGATGCAAATACTGTAGTTAATATTTTGCCTCTAACTGACTGGAGCCATGGATGCTATTTGTATGTCTTTGGCCTCCATGTAATTGTCTCCTCCACAACCAGATGACTCAGGACTGAATAGAAATGTCATTTGCAATGATCAAATTATGTGTAATATTTGTGATTACTGTCAGTCTTTGAACATGCACATATCGCACAAGTGCAGAATTTATGCCGGTTGGCTGTGATCAGTAGTCTGTGTTTAGTTAAATCTTTGTTACACAAGGGCAATCGAAGGCATCCTGGCACGATCAGTTTACCAGTCCAGTTGTGTGAAGCCAGTTTTGAGTGGGTCGGGCACATTGGCTGTATGTGACCATCGCTCCCATTGTGTTTTCCCTGCTCAGGTACATAGAGCATGCAGACGGCTTCATGCGGATGCAGCTGTTTCGCTATGAAATCGTGGAGCTGACGGAGGCACCAGGAGAAGGAGGCTCCACAGACCAGTCCGCCCAGGGCCGACACTCTGTGCTGGGCTATGGGGATGGCACCACTGGGCCTCTTCCATCTGCAGATGGAGAAAATGAAGGCAAGAGGGAGACAGAAACTGGTGCTGAGCAACCAGAGGATGGGACTGTGCAGGAGTACCTTGAGAAGGTGTGCCATGATTTGATGCTTGAGGGGTCTGTTGACATGTGTGCATCAGGAGAGGAGGACTTGTTGAGGCAGGTGTCCTAACATCGGAGTCTCAGACTGAGTGTCTTGCTGCACTTCAAATGATACCTGCAAAAGTCAATGAGTTGATCGCTGTGTTGCTAAGATTACCTCATGGCAAGTCTGTGTTCTGAGTGTGTCTCAGTGGGGGTTTTTTTGTGTGTGTTTTCATCTTTGTTTCACTGAAATCCAAAAAACAAATAGAGTAAATATATCAATGCCTGGGCATTCTAGTTAACCAAGTTGGTAGGCCCTGCTTTGGACACAGTAATTGCTGTGCATGTGGAAGGCATTGTTGAGCAAGGTTATTCTACACAATTTTAAGTTAAAATTAAAATCTACCGTTGGTGTCTCCGTCACCATACTAAACCAGCATGTAAAGAGAACAATACTCTAGACTAGAGCCTCCCCATTCAGAAATATTTTTCAATATGGTGACATGTCCTAGATCACAATTCACACCAGCCTGCAGAATGTGTTTTGTTAAAAAAGAAATCAGATCCTGATCGAGCTTGAGTGGTCCGGTAAATCTGAACTCATTTCTTAGAGGTGTTAAATGTTGCCTACTGTTTTAAAAAAGAGCAACTATCTCGTCATACCACAGTTGTATCCTCCCTTGATATTTTTAGGGCCTGTGTAAGTCAATGTTATATAACTCCTTGGCAAGATGGAAGCAATTAATTAGACTAGCAAGCAACATCATAGTTTGCCATGCACTGAGAATGACAATTTTTTTGTGATTTTCTTGGTACACTTTTAAAGATGGTCCTAGTCCCATTGTTGTTGCTTGTTCAAAGGCCAAGAACATTTCTTGACAGGCTCTCTGGCAGGCACAAGACATCACTCTTGAGACCTCAAGAAAGGCAACGTAGGAACTGGATGTGAATGTATCATGAGGGATAAATAAAATAAAAACTTAAGATAATTTTTCTCATTCAAAAGTTTTCCCACACTGGCAAACTTCTGTCTAAAACAACAAATGAATAATGTGCGTTTGTAATAAACATGTCTGCTTTATTTTACATATATATATTTTTAAAACGTCTTATGGTTTAGTCCATGCATCTAGGTTTGGTCCATGCGATTTCTTACTCCAAGTGAGTAAGCGAATGCCTGTTTCACTATGCATTTCAATCATGGGGCAGTTATGAGTTGTGTATAGCGTGATATATATAGCGTGATACATATAGCGTGATGCATGAAAGAGTTATTGACTTCCCTTCACTCCCTTTCTTTTTGCATCACGAGCCGTTATTTCAGGCTTCTTTTCTGAGAAACCCTCAACAACCACTGAAGTGGGGCCACTGCTTTTAAATGATTGGTGAAACCTTTTTTGTTATTGTTTAGCTGTTTCTCGTGACGTGAACTAGTGGCTGAGAGAACACAGGTGAGACAGAAGAGACTAAACAGGGATGGACTCCTCACACAATGGAGAGCAGCCCACTGATCAACCTGATTGATATTACTTGAGGAGTAATAGGAAGAAAAATTTGATGGACTTTTTTGAGTTGAAATCCAGAAAAGCCACACCTTGTGATCCTCTAAGCTGCACAGTCCATTCAATGAAATGGACTCCTGTCCTGCTTCTGTAAAGGAAGGCAAAGTGGATTGGATTTCACCTTTTCTATTGGGGGGGGGGGGGGGGCATGTAGGCTATGTTTACATTGGCACTAAGCTAACTGGGACAAGTCCTATCGCCTAGCATGCCAAATCCCCAGTCGGAAACTTTCACTCTGACTGATTTGACTTTTAATCAAACCTTTTGCAGCATGGCCTGGCGTGTGGGCCTACAAGGTGACTGTGTTGTAGATCCGTCAGTTTAATGGTGGTCATGCATGTGCTTGTTCTGATTGCGTATTTGTTGGCAAAAAAATGTTTGGCTGTGAAGTGGCCAACAAGGAGTAAAATATAAAATAAATAAATAGATCTATAAGGTCTAAAGTGAATGGGAAAGTGAAATGAAAAGGTCTATAAATAAAATCCACCTACAATCATGACCTATCCTGACTAGCTATTGTTATGTGCTTTAATTAAAATTACAAACATCATAGCCTTAACAAATACAAAATAATGGCCATATGCCAGACGAAGGCTATTCATTTATTTTGACAAAAGATTTTTTCCTTTAAACTGTATATTGTTCAGTTTTCCTAATTCCGACCCGAGTTATTGTGCTACAACCCTAATATTAATAATTAATGAGGGACAATTTTATGTGCCATGGATTCAGTCACTCATGGAATTTGTGATGACAAGGAATGAGCTGGCACACAGAGTGGCAGACAAAACAGCATAGGTGAGCGATAGGCCTATAGACTGAATTAAGCTGATTAAGCTGAGAGGATGGCCATCCATCGCAACACCGCACCTATTTTGCTGAACGTGCGTGTTGCTTCGCCGGTTGGCACGTGGGCTACCAACTATTAGCGCCAGGAAACAATCTATTGTGCGTAGAAGGAAACAAAACCTAGGCATACGCAATTAATCTGAGAAAATTCAGAAAACAAAACCAAACGAAAGGTTTGTTCTGTACATATTCTCGTCTTTCAGCAGCAGGGGTACAGAGTTGCCGTGGAGGAACCGCCCAACGCTGGTGTAACGTGATTCTCCACGTTGCGCCTTTCGTCTGTTCTCGGTAGACTCCGCTTGCTCATTCGCACTGCAGACTTTATTGCAGCTAACAGTTTCAGACTGTCGCACTGCCTAGGGTGGACTCGGATCAAAGTACACGACTCTAAAACGTCTCATCTAACAGCCGGGCCCGGTGGAGACTTGTTTTTAATCTGCCAGCAGTTGTCCAGGCTACATTTTAGTTACATTTTCCAACGCTGTGGAAATTTCCTGAAGGACTTCGAGACTATGAGGAGATTTTCGGCATGGGCTGTGTTCGCGCTGCTGTCTCTGCTCACTGTGAAAGGTAAGCGGTTCGCCCCTCTTTGTTAAGGTCTCTATGCCATGCCGAGTTCATCAGATTTTTGTGGGCTGCCGCTGAGCATGAATAGGGCCGTAGCCTCGCGTACCTGAAATTTGGCCGCTGAATAACGGTACTTTGCACATGAGAAGTGGCGCACAAAATAATTACCGTATTATTCATAGTCTATGAGGTGCGGCGACACAGCTGTGGAACATTGTGTCCAGAAACAGTTAAGTTAGTAATGACCAAGATGAGGTCAGCCTGTGGGTTTCAACACCAGCGTGGTAGGCTTTTTGTCAGTAGATTTCAAGGACTCTTTTTCTGTTGTGGCCCTGTAGAGAACATTAAATAGGATAGTTTTATCATACCTGCTTGGATCTCACTCGTCTAATCTATGCTACTGTAAGGTGAGACAACGGTCCCTATTGGAGGTATCTGACCATAAACGTTAGTCAACCAGGCAATCTTAGAGAGAAAAGAACATATGCCAGCCTTTTGATGCCGTCTCTACACTGATGATTGCATTTGAGTACATATTTGATAAGGTACAGCCTTGTCTTATTTGGCGTCTTGTGCAAACCAGAATTACGGTCTTTGTACAAAAAAAGTCCAAAGGATTTGGGAGAGAAACAGCTGGGTTTGGCTAAAATTATTAACTGTGGTAGGCCTACTTACAGATTAAAATGATTTATTTCTGTGAACAAGAATATTTTAAACTATTTCATATCAGACACCGTTGAAAGAGGCCATGATCTCTGAGTAAAGGGAAAAAAAACTACAAAGAATTGAATGTGAATTATGAAGCCTTGTGGGGAGTACCAAAAATCAATGGCAAAGCACCCAAGCCGGCTTTTGGAGAAACAGCAGACATTTTGGCAGCATCGTCCCTCATTGTAACAATGACACCGTAGAATGTGTCTCACCCTGCTTACAGGTAATGCATGGGGGTGCACTCCCATCCTTACGCATGCGTGCAGCACAACCAGGGAGACAGAGGGCAGGTACCGGCACATAGACGCTCACTATCTCACTCTCTCGCTCTCCCAGACTGCGGTAGCAACGGGGAGAAGCCATAACTGAGAGGAACATTAAGCACAGTCGCGCTCCCACAGCTAAAGATGGAGGTGTGTGTGTGTGTGTGTGTTTGAGGGGGGTTAGGGGGGATCAATCCTCACCATCACCTCGACACACACACCCCTTCATGTCTGGGTTTAACCAAGCAGTAGCTTGCTTGCCAGGTTTTTTAGTATTCAGCGCAGGTGATCCCTGTTTTAATTGAAAGCATTGTTCCTCGCCCAGACTTGGCATGATGGATAGATAGATCTCCCATCGCTCCCAACATGGTTGAGACGTTGCCCGCTCTTCCACCCTCCGCCCCGCCGTCACCTCCTGCCCCAAAAGAAGCTCCCTTGTTTGGATGAATAGAGTGCTGGGGTAGCGACGCTAGACAGCTGTGTGTGTCTGGCAGGCTCCGACAGCACCCCCCGCCTTTCTTTCTCTTCTGCTCCTCCTCCTGAATTAACGCCTCCTCTCTCCTTCTCTCTCCTCCTCTCTCCTTCTCTCTTTCTCCCCCTGCCACACCCTCTGTTATCGGTGTAATTAGATCAACCCAAGATGTGTGCCATGTGACAGAGGCACCTGTACTTGCCCATAATTCACTATTCATTACCTCATCAAACCAGCCCTGGGGGACTGTGTGGGCCTGGTGTCATATGTTTTTATTATTTATTTATTTATTAGACAACCAAATGAATAGAGAGCGCTGTGAGCATGAAAGCAATATTCTGACTGCTGTCACTTGGGGACCCTGTCTGACCTGGTGTTATCAGCCTTCTCTGCCTAGCATCTCCAGTAATCCCTGTGCCCAGCTTGACAGAGAGCTCTAGACAGGCTAGCTGCTAAGCAGCATCTAAAATATGTCCCGCTGGCCAACTGGGATTGCTTGAAAATGTCTCGGCACATTAAGCCACACAAACGACAGAGCAGATAGCGTGGCGAAAGGACAAATCCCTGAATAGGGCCTTGCTGCGATTGAGCGGCAGGTCGCGTAGATTAGACCTGCCACCATGTGACCACAGAAATAACGTCTTGCCGAGGCAGTTCCCGGCGTGGATGGCAGTGAGTGTTTTTTAACTGTTTCTAATCCTGGCCTAGACAGCACCTAGCCTATGTTCAGTTCTGAGTGCACGTCTCAGATGCAGAGTCAGGGGCTGAACGTTTGTATTTATTTATGTGCGTTGGTGCTTTGCAGATGCTTTTATTCAAAGCAACGTACAATACAGATAAGAGAAATTAGTCAGTAATCGTGAAATATTGTAATAGTGGAAATTAACAAATAAGGGAGGCGGAGGGGGTGGACTGAGAGAATGTGTGTGTGTGTGTGTGTTGGCAAAGGTTTTAGAACTAGTGTTCTGACACTGAGCCATAGTGGATATACAAGTGTTGCGTGCTGGTCACCGACCCCATACTATAAATAGTCACAGGAAGCTTCTCTGGACGGACGGCTCCAAACATCACATGGGATAGCTCTGCTTTAAAGGCACTTGCTATATTATTCATAATACATATAGTTTGAAATGATGTAAACTCACATAGTGCTGTACTATTGTTTAATTTTTCTGACCAGTCGTATCAGCTAGTGCTGATTAATATGATGTTATCAGTCTGCTGAGGCCTAATTTAGATCAATAACTGTGGTAATGCATGCCAGCCAAAAAAGATTAAGGGAAAGTGAGACCTTTAGAAGATAACCTTTGGCTGTTAATGACTCCACGCTAAACAACTAAAACAGAGAGCTTATCATGGCTGGTGTTAAACAGATCAGTTCTAGAGTGCCTCTCAAAATCTCCGCCCCCCTCAGTTTAGCCCATAAAATCATCTGTCTGATCTATTGCCATGATGGAATATATAAGATAAAATTAGAGGAATAAATGTGGAAAACGGGGGAAAAATGATCTTTTGTGTCTACAGGCCCACATGAACACAAAAGGTCCTCTGTCTATAGACAGAAAGAATGTAGGCCTAGGAAGAACACAGGCCTAGAAGGGGGTCTCTTCCTCAGCCCCCTCTAAATATCTCGTCACAGTGGAATTTGATACATTCCAAAAACCTCTGGAATCTGGGTATAGGCCCTATTGGCCTTTGTGTTCTTTGCTTGTCTGCTCGCTAGGCTAAATCAGTGCATCACATTAGACCAAAGCTTAGGGTTTGTATTCATGCATAACTGGGTAACACTTGCTGGATACATTCAGCTCTGCCTAAAGGAGAAAATCAAATGTGATTCAATTTGTAGCCCTTTCGTTTGATGTCACTGATTGCTGTTGGTAGGAAAAAGAACGAGAAATTTTGATACAATGTAGATCAAATAGCAAACCAGCAGCTAACACTGACGGAAAGGGGCACAGAAACTCATTTTTTGTTTAATTGTCCTATGCCCCATTCAATTAATGTTGGCTGCTGGTTTGCTGTTTGACCTTTGATGTATCAAATATTCTTGTTTTTCTTTTTTTCCTGCAGACAGCACTCAACCTCAGGCAACAGGGCTATGGATCAGAGTCACACCAGACTTCTCCTTTAACACA
The DNA here is from genome assembly GCA_015244755.2 of Tenualosa ilisha. Lineage (NCBI taxonomy): Eukaryota > Metazoa > Chordata > Actinopteri > Clupeiformes > Clupeidae > Tenualosa > Tenualosa ilisha. The sequence goes on from PYXC01002375.1 coordinate 299,908, forward strand.
AATCTTTGTCTGACTTTGCTGTTTCTCTTCTTCTTTGTCATAGTGCGATGTGAGGACGGCTTTGATCTGACCGATGCGCTTGGAGGGGGCGACGAACCAGCAACACGTACGTAAGACTCCATGACCTCATAGCCAGTGCGGGACACCATAGCGTAGACAAAGCACTGGACTATTGACCCTAACCACATACGAGTGGAAGAAGCATTATGTCAGCTCTAGATCTCTCAGCTCAATACAGTTGCTAAATGACAGATATTTTCAGGGAGAGGGTCAAATGAAATTGATGGAGCACTTCTATTTTTAATCATTTTAAAAATGTGTTTCGTCACTGAGAAAGAGAAATTTCCAGAGAAATTCTTTGACCTACCACAACTACACTGCTTGCACTAATCAGTGCAAAATGAAGCACAGTGTCTCACAGGAGACAAAGATGTCCGCTAGTTCTCTGGGGAAATAAGCAGGCAAAGAGGAGATTGAAACAGCAGTATTGCATACAGCCATGAGCACTGGTTCAGCTTCACTTCAAAGAGCCCTTTTCAAGCGAACCTCAGTGGGGTTACCAAGCAGGGGTGCATTTCCCAAAACCATAGTTGCTTTATTTTATTTATTTATGTATTGTTTTGGCAGGAATGTCCCATTGAGATACAGTATCTAGGGGGTCTTAGCCAAGGTGATAAGTTAGCAACCCTGTGGGTTGCAATGCAATTGCACATTGCAAACCAACTAAGTTGCTAACTGCTAACTGTGTATTTGGAAACACACCCCTGTGTGGGTACTTCCATTAAGACACACCAAAGAACCTGCTCACACCATAGTAGTTACTGAATTTACTGTAGTGTCTACTCAGTGGTAGCCTGTGGACCAGACTCTTTCACTTTGCTTTACATTGTGCTGAGAGTCTAGACACTCCTCTTGATAGGCATATATGTTTACTTGGTGGGTGGGTGGTGCTTTGAACTTTAAACCTATTGGTTCTGCATGGAATTTTTGTTCACTTCTTCACTACTAGAAAATCTAGTAGGGGAAACTGAAACCATAGGTGGGTTGTGCAGTACTGATGCAGTACTGTAGCGAAATACAATACAGAGCAGAGGCCAATTGTTTTTTTACAATACATAATTATGGTGCCACATTTCCTGCATGAAGATGTGTTAAATCCGTTCTGGCTGGATGCAAAGCTGCGCTTTAGGAACATGTTGATGTAATTTTTTGAAAATAAAAAATAAATGAATCATTTCATCATTCCAAATGAAAAATTTCAAAAACCCTAAATTTCATACATGAAAATGCACGCCACAGGTTGGCTGACCTGCAGAACGGGAAGTGCAATCAGTCATTTTGAGTTCATCCAAAACTGGATTTTCGCCGAAGCTGACTAACAACATTCTCACTGCGTTTTAATAGTGCTTCTCTCATGTCTAACAAGAACAAGAATTGGGTATCCTGGCCTTCAGCAGGCCTGCAGTGGTGTTTTTGTCCTTACAAATTATTTCAGAAAAGCAGAGCATTTACTAAAAGCACAAAAATGTTTTTTTGTTTGTTTTTTTTTTTAACTGGCAGTGGCAGTTGTGTTTATGTCGCCTACATTTCAGAAAAGTTGCTAGCAAAATGTCATTTTTGCTCTGTGAATCAGTTTAAAGCCTCACGTTTGGTTGACTTTTCATTTAGTGCTCTGTCTCAAAATGACGATGGATGTTGGGACAAATACAATAGAACTTTTAAAATACAACAAGAACACAGCACTTCTATTCATTATATCCATGAGGGATATGCCCGAATGCCTGACCCTCCAGGGCTTTTTTTGCCATGACTACTGAGCAAACCGCTGACGTGATGAAAAATGCTTAAAGCCATTAAGGTTCATTACTGCGTCACCCTACAGAGGACGCACCAAAAGCCTGTTCAACAGCAGAGATGGCCCAACTTTTTCTACTGTATGGACTGCCAGTGCCAACCCCTGGTTTAAACTAAAACAACCTGCATTACCTACTATAATGAATGTGATTGTGAATGTAACTGTGTCTCTCACTATCTCCACAGCCGCAGCTAAAACACCCAGTGCACCAGCAGGAGGGACTGCAGATGACGGTAAATAACTGGGAGACATGCTAATTTTAATGTAGCCAGGTGCTAATGAGGTATTTATAATGTGCTGTGTATGTTGCAATGATGAATGAATGTTCTAATGGGTTATTTTGATATACATTGCAACAGTTTCTGCAGCACTTCTGTGGAAAAGCTGATGAAACGGCACTGTTAGGTTGCTGTTTCTATCTGTGTGTGTGTGTGTGTGTGTGCGCGTGTGTCTGTGTGTATGTACATTATACTGTGTATACCTTGAAAAGAAACCACAGATCCACTTCGCAGATTTCGACCTCGCTGGTGCATTGGACTTTGACACTCCCACGAAGAAACCAGTTCCACCTCCTCCAGCCCCGACCAAAGCACCTGTCAAACCCAAGCCCAAACCAGGTAGGCAAATCAGACGCCACTGCCACTCTCTCACTGTGTGTGTGTTGACTACTAACAGACTAACGTTTAGCTGAAGAACTTCCTCTGCTAAGCAAAATGAAACTTGCTTTTTTTCTCCCCTCCTGCTTACTTGGTAACTGCCAGTCTTTGCGGAACAGAACTTGTGGGTGAATTGAAACATGACAAGCGTGCCCTTGGAGGAAAAAAAAAAAAACTTCCTTTTTGACACCCTCAAAGCAGTAGTGAAACACGAGCCCTGGGCGTTGTTCTCCCCCTCCTTTGTGGTGTGCTTAACTAAAAGCAAACCTGCCACTGAAAACAGTGGAGTGGATTCACCCATGTGGCTGCAGATTAGATGCTATCATGTTGCCGACACACACACACACACACACACACACAGTCGCTCCTTGAGGGCCAGGAGATAGCCGCACTTGCCAATAGATATTGACTAGAGTGGAGGATTTCTTCTCATTATACCCAAGAACCAACAGAAAACCAGTAATACGGTTTCCTGGTGAAAGATCTGTCTTCCTTCTCAGAGACATGCCATCTGTCTTTCTAGCCACACATCTGTGCCTGATGATCAGGCATTTCAAACAATGCAGGAAATAAATGCCTCTGCACACACATACATCTAAACATCATCTCTTCCCAAACGGCGCCCATGTTGCTCTAAAGGAGTTTTTATCACCGTTATAAAGCCCACTCAAACTGTTTAACTGACCCAAACACATCTTACATGGGCACTAAGACTGGTTAATGGAAGGACTCTAATGGAAGGGGGGATCTGAGATGGAGTTAATGGTCATTTGATGGACATTAAATGCTTTAATCTGCACAAAACTGTAGAACCCATACAGTACAGTGCTGGCTGATTAGCAATATTGCTAATATTAAATATTAAGGGTTTATACAAGGAAATATACACATTAAGGGATTATATAAGGAAATATATATTAACTTTAAGTATATTAAGTGCTTTTGTTGTTGTTGTTGTACTGCTCGCCTCTTGTTGGGCTCAATCACTGCTTGATGTCTGTGAAAATAAATGAGATATTTTTCATTCTATTTAAATGCTTAGAAATTAGATGGTTAATCATATTCAGAAAATAACAGCCTGAACAAGGTAATAGAAGAGGTGGACATTTTATATTGAATAGTTTAGAGCAGTAATTTCATGTCCCTGACATTCTGGAATGGTATATTTTATAGAGTCCTCTCTATATTTCTGAAGAGAAAAATATAACTGACTTGAATAGTCAATAGAAAAGTAAGCACCTTAATAATTAAAGGGATTGTCCAGAGTAAATCATCCCGTAGTCCTGTTGTTGGAGGTCTTAGGGTACTGTCGGTAGGAAGAGGAACTTGGCACAACACAGACCAAATGTTGCAAACTGCCAGCCAACGCTAACGGGATTGAAAATTAAACCTTAATGAAAAATGATTGCTTATCGTTTGCTTTGGCTGCCGTGCTGCTAATTGTTGTACTTGTACCAAATGTTCTCGTTGTTATTCCTGCCGACAGCACTTGGTGACTTCAAACAAAAGGGCTGTGAATTGATTTACCGCTGCTGTAGGTCTGGGCCTCGGAGCGTGGCAGTGCAGTGCTTTTCCTAGTGTTCCTCTCTAACCCCACTAACCAAGTAGCCCCCCCTCCCCAACTCACTCGCTCGCTAACAGAGGAGACCGGCTCAGACTTCTTCGGGGCCACGGTCCGGCCTGGCCTGCTGCCCCGCACCACTCCCAGGGTGATCAGAACCACCAGCCCTCCCCACAGTGCCAAGCCGGGTTGGTACTTGTCTTACGCCCAACCACCCCCCACCCTCACCGATCGATTTGCGCCATCTGTGTGCCATGTGCCATCATACCCGTGTTTGTGTGTTTACACAAATGTCAGTTCCATCACTCTGTTTGTTGTTCCTGGTCAGATGTGTGAAAAAATTGTGCATGCATAGTGTACAACACAGATGCCGTATGTTCATTTGTATAAGATTAAGCGTATATGTATGTATCAGTATCACTACGAATGCTGTTATGTTTTTGTGATTATACACAGTGCACACATACAAGTTTTCTACCTGAAGCCACTCTCATGGAGTCCGGGGCATATGTTTATTAATTGTATGCTGGGGTCCCAGTCTTTGTCTGTCAGTCCAGATGTGTGTGTATCTCTAAGAGTAGCATGGTCATGCTGTGTGTCTCAATCACACCTCTGCAGTCTCTCCCTCTGCAGCACTGACTGTGTGCTCTAACACGGTTGGTACCACCATGACCCCCTCAGTCACCAGACACTCTTCGGCCCAAGCATATCAAACAGTTGCTAACCACAATGCGGCTACCAGCGTAAATAAACACAACAGTCGCACTCTAGAAGCCCTGATCCAATCTATTCATGCAGAAAACAGATCGCGCGCTGCTGCCAAAAGGCACATTTGCCAATGTGTCTCTTGGCAGACATTTTGGGACTCCCCCACCCCTCCCCCCATCCCCCTTTTGTTGTCTCTCACCTCTCCCTGCAGTGCAGATGCTCTGTGCAGTTTGCGCAGCCAGAGTAAGGTTCCCTTCACACGAGTGGAAGTGCGGAAGCAATCTCAAGTAGTTCCACCCCTGTAATTCACACCAGAAGCATCTCTAGTGCGAAGCCACTGCTGTCAAAATGTTTTGAGACCAGTTCCAACTGCTTGCCACTTACATAAAGAAATCATCATCCATTCTATTTTCGTGGCGCAGTGTGGTGTGGTTTGAGCTGTGTGTAACACACAGGTAGTATGCAAAGCTTTAAGCAGTTCAGAACTGAGACTGCTACACCTACATTTGATGTGAACGAGGCTTAAAGGGAGTATCCAAAGTGAATCAGCCCGTAGCCCTGTTTCACATTGCCAAGTGCTATCAGTAGGTATGGAAATGAAAATATGGTACAACATAGACCAGTTATTTAAAGAGCAGCCAGTGCTAATTGATGATGAGCAATTCTTAGCATTAGGTGCCAGTTTGCAAATTTGGTCTAGATCGTACCAGTGCTGTTGTTCTTATACCTACCAACAGCATTTGGCAGCCTCAAAGAACAGGGATATAAGCTATAGACTGGATTTTTCCTTTGACTATGACATTTGGCAGCCTCAAAGAACAGGGATATAGGCTATAGACTGGATTTTTCCTTTGACTATGACATTTGGCAGCCTCAAAGAACAGGGATATAGGCTATAGACTGGATTTTTCCTTTGACTATGACATTTGGCAGCCTCAAAGAACAGGGATATAGGCTATAGACTGGATTTTTCCTTTGACTATGACATTTGGCAGCCTCAAAGAACAGGGATATAAGCTATAGACTGGATTTTTCCTTTGACTATGACATTTGGCAGCCTCAAAGAACAGGGATATAGCTATAGACTGGATTTTTCCTTTGACTATGACATTTGGCAGCCTCAAAGAACAGGGATATAGGCTATAGACTGGATTTTTCCTTTGACTATGACATTTGGCAGCCTCAAAGAACAGGGATATAGGCTATAGACTGGATTTTTCCTTTGACTACGACATTTGAATCTGTGGTCATGTTTATGTTGAGCAATTATCCGTGCGGTCTTTGTGCTGATCGACACAAAAACTCGGCAGGACATTTTTTCACTATTAAGAGCAGTAGAAGTGATGAAATAAAATCCTTGATTTCTAGTGCACAATTGTAAAGTGATTGTAGCTGTTTTCGAGGGCTAATGCATTGGATCAATTGGAAAGGCGTCGCCTCTCTGTCCCTCATAAACGAGTGCTTTTATATGTGCTATGCAGCTTTATATAAGCTTAGAGCTTTGCGTCAGTGAACCGATAAACGCAAACTGGGGGCCTGTCAGTGTGACGTTATTTTAACGTCAGTCCTTCACCCTGTCCATCTTTTGCTAAATCATAGTCCTACTTAACCCACAGGATTGAAAGAAGTTGTTCATGTTTTTTTTTTTTTTATTTTAGTAACAGAATTCAGTGTGTTCAGCTTTACACTGAAGCCAGATGAACACAAATACCGAAATAAAATAATAGCAAATAAATGAACAATACAAGTTTAATTTATATGTCCATTTTCTACTGCCTTTTGCTGGGTCCCCATGAGATAGACAAATGGAAGCTTGTGTTCGTGACATCAGACCTGGGTGCACACGCAAAGGTAATATGAATGGCGACCAGCTGGGGCAAATAATTGTAATCAAAAGAGCTTCAGAGACAAAGCGCCAGCCAAAACGCCCCAGAGACAAAGTCCTGAATTATTTACTTATTTTTGGTGGTTAGTACTCGATTTCAGTTTTTAATGGACCTAGTATGAAGGCCAGTGATGAGTTAGGAAGCTTCCAGAGTCCAGAAGAGTCCAGTACAAAGGCTATTTAAACCTTTATTTGAAATCACAGTCTTCACCTGCTGCTCTCACTAAAAACAAACGGATTCCCTGAACTCCGAACCTACTTTGCCAATGATATCTAGGTCGGCACAGCAGTAACGCAGAAAACCCCTTTTCTCATTTTGAAAGTGCGACCAGAAAAGGCTCCCCAGAGCTGTCTACTATAAAGCCCTTTAGTTTTACCTCAGGGAAGCACAATCACTCGAGATGGTGTAAAAAATGTCTGTCTAGACGACGTCTGGAACACACACAAAGAGATATCCTCTTTCTATAAATAGACCTTCATTGCTGTTCTGAGCTAACGACAGCCACTCTATGTGGAAGAGTTGTGCCAGCGTTTAGTGGGTGTCTAAGGATTACAGCTGTGTGATTTCTAGAAATGAAGACATATGTGCTGCACCTTTCATCCCACATTTCTACCCACCCCCTACTGACACCAGTGTCCTGACATTCACCCACGAGACCTGTCTCCATAGCTACCGTGCTGTGTGACTGAGTGTGTCTGCTGGTGTGTCTCAATGTGTATGTTTGTGTGAGTGAGTGTGTCTGTCTGTTTGTGTGTCTTAATGTGTATGTTTGTGTGAGTGTGTGTGTGTGTGTATTAATGAGTATGTTTGTGTGAGTGAGTATGTATGCTTGTGTCTTAGTGTGTATGTGTGAGTGAGTGTGTATGCATGTCTCATAGTGTGTATGTTTGTGTGTCTTAGTGTGTATGTTTGTGTGTGTGTGTGTGTGTGTCTTAATGTGTATTTTTATGTAAGAGAGTGAGTGAGTCTGTGTGTTTCTCTGTCTTAGAGTGTATGTGTGTATCTTAGTGTGTGTGTCCGTGTGAGTGAGTGTGTACGTTTGTGTGTCTTAGTATGCATGTTTGCCTGAGTGAGTGAGCGAGTGAGTGTGTGTGTGTGTCTTGTGAGTGAGGTGCGGGTTGAAGTCGACTGACCCTCTATTGTTGGGGTGGGCTGTGCTGGAATGACTTGCAGGGACTGGTGACTTCGATTTGGCTGATGCTCTGGACCCCGACAATGACATCACAGGAAAAGGAAAAGGCGACAAAGGAGGTGAGTGATCTCCTATACAGCAGTATTGCATTAGGCCACACAGCACATAGTTTTAAAGGAGGTGAGTGATCTCCTATACAGCAGTATTGCATTAGGCCACACAGCACATAGTATCAAAGGAGGTGAGTGATCTCCTATACAGCAGTATTGCATTAGACCACACAGCACATAGTATCAAAGGAGGTGAGTGATCTCCTATACAGCAGTATTGCATTAGACCACACAGCACATAGTATCAAAGGAGGTGAGTGATCTCCTATACAGCAGTATTGCATTAGACCACACAGCACATAGTAAGGACTAGCTTCTGCTACGTGCATGTAGCCTAGCTTTTTTTCCAGTGGAGGCAGTTCTCTTCAGGGACAACGCTTAATTTATGCTTATAATTTTTTTGTTCACTGTTTACTGTTTACTTTTGTAAACATTAGAAATATACATTTATACACAGTTGTTATTACTACATGGGATAATGGGTTATATGAGTATTATAATGGGTTTTATGCTAGGCTCTTGCTCCCAGTACCACAAAGCCCAATAACAGGTGCACATTGGCAGTGTTGGAGACAGTTGTTCTGTTGTTAAAATGAGTTTGATACCATTATTTTAAGGTAGCAGTACTACATTATGCAGCTTTAAATGTAAATAAAATAAAGTATATTTTGCATGAGAGCTTTATTGTGATCCTGTGGTTGAATAGTATGTCTCTGTGTCACCATATGGATGTTTGGAACAACTTGGGAATTTACAGTCCATTTCCATTGCAGCTATTGATCGAAGCAGGCATGCGTTAAAATCAATGGTATTTATGGTCAGTAACGCTATCCCCTCCAAGTCAAATAGATGGGACAACTGTGGGAGTACAGTTGTGATTTGTAATGGGAAAAACGCCCGAAAGGCGTTCGACGTCAAAACTATGGCAGTCTATGTATCCGTTTTTATTTTTTCTAATGTGGTCTCATACTCACTTGATGACACACATGATTGTTTGTTGAGGAGTTTTACTTTCTCTCTACACACAGTTACACATTTGAGAATAAGTTGTCAATTTTCTTTTGCTTCTTTGACATTACTGGGATTTAATTGTAATTGTTAAATATGTCATAGACCGTCTTCACTGTAAAAGCAACTGCCTGAATTAGGGATGCGCTGATCAATATTTGGATTGGATAACCCCGATATGGTTCTGATATGTGAAAATACTTGGATCGGGTATTGGAAAAAATAGCAGATCCATGGGGAGATCTGTTTGCTAAACTTTACGGCCACAACAACCCCGCTACGTTACTGTGTGCTACTGTGCGCTCAGCTGACTTGCAAAAAAGACACGTTACAGCATGGCAGCTAGGTGCAGCTGTAAGAGAAGAAAGCACAGATTTTCTATAGCTATTAAGTGTCATTTACTGTAAATTTTAATGAACAACTTGCAATATTTAACCTGGATTACCGTTAGCGAATTTAGCTCATGTTGAGTCTTCTCGTCAATAATGAAGCAAGCAGCCTAACTTTCCTCACCAAAAGGATTGCATATTGCAAGACATCTCTCCTATAATCCAATTAAGATTTTGCTCAAGTTTTTTATGAATATTTATTTAAACTAATCCAGTAGAAAACATAATTAACGTCTGAAGCAGCCTACTGATTTCCACCAGCACCTTGCATAGAAACAAACTTTCTTTTCATGTAAGTCCAGTAAGGTTAGATTCATGTAGAGAAATTTAAAGTGACAGGCGCCTAATTAGACCTAGGCCTACGAACATCAAATACAATGTTAGTTTATTTTTTAAATTATATTCTAAATACCAATTTATTATATGTATGTCTATGTTATTTTGTTGTGTTTTATCTTGATTTGGTAAATAATGCCCAGATAGACGAGCATGACGTAAAAACTGAGGATGATGCCTGTCTCCTAATTCAATGGGGATATTGGATCAGTATCGGGTATCAACCAATATGCAAAACCCATGTATCGGAATCAGTATCGGAACTAGAAAAGTCGTATTGGTGCATCCCTTGCCTGAATATTCTTGTTAATAACTCTCTCAGCTACGTTTACATCAAGTAAAACAGATATATGGAATATTATTACCAAAACTCTGTGGGAACAGCTATTACACTAATAACCTGCTAATAACAAGCTGTATACCGTAGCACACTTTTATATGCTTGTAGCACATTTAAAGTGTCCAAAGTGTAACTAGTGTATTTTGTTCAATAATGAACATGTTTCAATGACAACTCACTAGTGTTGCATTAAAGTACATTTTAGAGTACTTAACCATACATTTTTAGGGAACTTTTGAACTTCTGAAAAGTGCACTTCTTTTCCAATGGGGTGTAAGAGTTGAACACTGATGGAAATACTGTTGATGCGAGTCTGAGTTGTGTGATGTTGAAAGTATGATATGGGAGCCCAGAGAGATTGATAGCATTTCGTGTCCCTGTCAGACAAAGGTCATGACGGTGGCAGGGGTGATGGCCAGCCTAATAACAGAGGAGGCACTGGTGGTAAGAACCCCATCCGTCTGGGTTCAAGTCCCGTTTTGTTCAGACATCTCTATTCTGTTCTAGCCCTCTAGCCTCTCTCTCGCTCTCTCTCTCGTTTTCTGTTTCCCGTCCTCCCCAAAATCTCTAATTTTTCACTCCATATTGCCTTGGTTCTCTTTAACAAAGCCTACTGGGAAGTCATGTTTGGGGATTAGGGGAGTTTTTAGGATTAGTGGTTTCTCAAAAATGCAAGCTCACAGAAATAATGACTGTTCTTTAACCTCCACATGGCTGCACCTTTCTCTGAACACAGGAATGACTAACCAGTAGTCATGCATGGGTGTCGTAGTTTTTATGTGTGCCTTAAAAAATCTCTTCATTTTGACCTTGTGACCCACTTGATCTTTCCACTTAATTTCCTCTTCCTTCCTCCAGTTTGGGTTTGTGTTTTTCTTGGGACTATCTCTTGCTTGCCCTCTCTGAAGTGGTCAGTTCTCTCTCAGCTCTCAACAGAGCCACCAGTGTTTTCACAAGAGACCTTTAACACGTGTCTCTACACATAACAGGTAGCTCGTTCTCTGACGATGACCTGGCTGATCTTGACCGTGACGGCTACAAGCCTGACAAAGGCAAAGGTAAGTTGTGGTAATAACACTATTGTACTATTTGACTGTCATTATTATACTACTGTTTATATATATATATATATATATATACCTATTTCATACCATCATGTTCATCTTATTTTATATGATGTTGTTGATTACAGCACATGTTTTGTTCAACGTGTGTGTGTGTGTGTGTGTGCGTGTCTGTTGGTGTGTATGTGTGTTTGTGTGTGTGTGTATTGGTACAAAAAACGCAAGACTCCTCTGATCGTATACAGCAAACTTGTGTAGAATAATATGTAAAAAACACTTCTGTGACTTACCCATGAGTCTTTGTGTGTCTACCAGGAGGTTACGGGCGTGGAGATGGAGGCACTGACCTTGATAACAATGACTACGGTAAGATCCTCCTTCCTTCACTACATGCAGTGAAATACACTGGCCTGATGAGGCCATATTACCGCTACTCTGCCACAGGCAGCGATGAAATCCTCTGGCTCCATAGGTTTGTTACACTGCAGCAGTTAACTGAATGAGGTAGAAGACCTTGAGCCCTTGGTGTGGAGTCAGAGTCAGATTCTGAGCCAGTGAAATAGAACTGACAACAACTTATAGTATATTACACACACGTGTCCCTCTTATTATCAGTATATTACACACACGTGTCCCTCTTATTATCAGTATATTACACACATGTGTCCCTCTTATTATCCCTGTGCACATCTTGATTTAGAGTAGATTTAACTAAATAGACTCTCAGGTTGTTAAAGTCAAGAAAATCAGCTGTGCTTTATTAAGTACATCTGGGCAACATTCCTCTAGTTAATGGCAACACATTAGCTGTGGCAAAGACTACCAGAGACATGTGATACAAAGACTTGAGTTTAATATTCTTTTAAGTCAAATGCCATCTTGTCTCGTTTGACCAAATCTTCACGGTCCCCCAGATGGTACCATGGCGGAGACGGGCACGATTGCAGGCATCGTCAGTGCTGTAGCCATGGCGCTGGTTGGCGCTGTGACCAGCTACATATCTTACCAGAAGAAGAAGTTCTGCTTTGCCATACAGCGTACGTCTAGTACACTTTTGTCTTCCTAATGATTGTTTCTGAAATGTAAAAACAGTATAACATAATAATAATAATATAATAAATACATTATATAATATAATATATATTACATTATATAATAATATATGTAATAATTTTAATATCAAATATAATTTAATAAAATATAATAATGTAATACATTTCTGTTATATAGCACATATTGTTTTAAACAGTGGAGGTAGTGATCGTAAAGGAATGACAAAAGGAGAAATGTGATGTGAATCAATCCATATTCCTGTTTTCCAAGTCACCGATCGCTGTAGGAAAAACTAAAATTTGATACGGAATAATGAAGCGACAGCTAACGTTAACTGCACTGGAAATGAAACTGAAAGTAAATTACTGTGCCCATTCAGTTAACACCAGCCGTTGCTTCATTATTCTGTCTATGTTATATCAAATTTTCACATTCTTTTTCCTACCGACAGCGATCTGTGATCTGGAACGATATGGATTGAGGCTGGATTTCTCCTTTAACTGCAGATTGAATGCTCGATGATGTTGTCTAATGATGCTGATAAATGTGGCAGATTGTTGTTGTTATTATCTACCCCGCCTCACTGTCGATCTGCGGTCTCTTACAGAGAGCATGAATACTGACATGGTGAAGGCAGAAAATCCAGATGCTGTTGTGGCTCAGGAACCTCAAGGTAAAGACAAATAAAACAGAAAAAACTGAGATTCTGCTTCATTTGCACTGTTGCTACACATTTGCATTTAGGAGATGCTTTTATCCAAAGACACTCACAAAACAGGATTACCATTCGAGCTGCAACGCAATTTAAAAACCTTACTAAGAGTACGACTTGCCAATACACATCCACATATGAACCCAAAGCTACTTTATATTGTCGCATTTACATCACTTGGGCCTTAAAGGGACATGCTCACATTATTCAACACATATTCCTGTTGTTCGAGGTCACTGAGGGCTGTCAGTAGGTAGAGGAGGGAGAATTTTGGTATAACATAGGCCAAATTTGCAAACAGGCAGCGAACACTAACTGATAGGGGCAAGGAAAATGAAAATGAGACGTCTTTCCTTGCCCTCATCAGTTAGCTTCGGCTGTCTTTTCACTATTTGATCTATTCTACGTTTTACCTCAATGACCTCAAACAACAGGGCTATGGGTTGTAATGCCCTGGAATATGACTAAGTGCTTTGCTCATAGACACCTTAGCTAAGCTGTAACTGAGAATGAAGGATTGGAGTATTGTTCCCTCGTCTTCAGACTTTATGCCTCTTCAAGGCCTCTTAAATTCACTTGACCTTACGCTGCTACTGCTGTTAGATGGCATTCTTGTGCGCCTTGAAAATGAGCAAGTGCTGGCTCCCATCGAGTAGACAGATCAACTCACCAGACAGAGGGATGATCCGAAAGCACAGAGACTGGTTTACAGTCTTTTCCAGAATGTAAACCACACCATATATGAACTGCCGGACAGTGTTTTATGAAAAAAAAAACCTGTGTTCTGTGTTAACCGCATCTATATATCAACTGCAGTTTATTATACATGACTTATAATAAATCAAAATCAGATGATGACATAATGAGAAAGTAGATTGGGGAAGGCATTCCCATGTATACCTCTACGTCATATATTAACCTCATAGCTGAAGACATTTTGCAAAATCAGTGTATCAACCTTAATAATGTATTAATCTTAATAATTGGGAAATTATGGTACATAAACACATCCTTGCTTTTTCATCACCACCATCATGTCCTCAATCTGACCTGAGTGTTAGTCAGACCAGAAATTATAACTTTTAATCGGACCTGAAATGATAACTTTCCTTCTGTCGTTATCATACAAGCTGTGTGTTAACGTGCCTGAGACGTTTGGTATAGTGGGATAGTCGAGTGAGGGGTTTGGGTCAAAGGTGCACGAATGACTGAACAGCGGTGATGTAAAGTACAGAGTGTGAAGAGTGAGGAGCATTGTGGTTGATTGCTAGTGAATGGAACATCTCAAGTGTTTCTAGATATTTATTTACCCAGCCATACTAAGGGTGGACCTTACAATAGAGGAGTTCATTGGAGACGGGTAACTGTAGAGGACGGGTTCAGTGATGTCTGAGGCTTGGAGGTCTGCTAGGAAACTCTTGAGAGTGATGGGATTTACCTTTGCTTCTTTTTGTGCTTCTAGTCCAGCAGACTCTTCTTCAGCCCCCCAACGCGGAGCCTCCAACAGAGGAGAATGCCGTCTAAGCTGCAGTACCAGCACCGACCACAGGGGGGAACTAACTTGCACCTTTCTAGGGTGGCACACCCCTCGCCAAATGAAAACAAATGTGACGCGTACACACACACCCTTCTTTTTCTTGCTGTCTCTCTTTCTCTCTCTCTCTCTCTCTCTCTCTCAAACACACACATTCACACACACAAGTTTACACACTCATAACTATCCAACCCTTGTCTAACCTACCCAAATATGTGTATATAGACCCTTATTTATTTAATCCCCTTGGTTTTAAGCACCACTAACTATGCTTGTTTACAATGGCATTGATCTAAAGTAGGAAATCAGCGTGAAGATGAAAATTTTTAACTTTTATTTCAGGATATGTAAAGGGGGAATACTAATTCGTAATGGTTATATAGCCACTGTTCAGTGACGTGCTTTATGAGTGTTTCTGTTGCTTTTTTGTTCTTTGTTTTTTTATTGAGTGTCAAAAATCTGCACCTTGGATATTACTACACTAGTACATAAATGTGAACAACCAGCAAATTGGACATTTAATTTGGAGCCAAAAAAAGTTTTGATAATCGTTAAAAAGAGAGAACACCAGTTTACCAGTGATTTGGATGGGTCTTTTGCACGGCACTTCCACAAACACACTGTAGGGAAGACTTTTGACTGGTTGTCGACGGAAGTGCACTTAGTGTTGAAAAGAAAATGAATGATTCTATTAGACCCCCCCTCCCCCTTTGTAAAACCTACCCCTGCCCCTACTTTGTTTGTAAGGTTTCTACATGAGCTGTATATATTTGCCTTGCTTTTACAGAGCATTGTTGCAGTGATTGAAGGTTTGCGTGTCATAGAGGGACACATGTTTTTTCTAGGTGATTTAGAAACAATAGAAGATTAAAACAGAAAAACATGGGAGCTAAATAATTGAAGAATTACTTCAGATACGAACCCACAGCTGCTTGGTAGGATTTGCTTTTTGGGATGGAGAAAAGTCAAAGTTTAAAAACTGTACACAAGGGAGGCCATTGGCCTTCCCGTGGGAAGATGTAACTTTGCGATGAAAGATTTTTTTTTTTGTTTTTTGTTTTTTGATGTGTATATTAGTTCTGTTCAGATGTCAGTGATAGAGTCTTTCTCCCAAGATGGAGAAAAGCCATGTTGAATGTGATGGAGTTATAGATGTCCTGTGCATATGAAGTTAACGTAACAGAATTAACAAAGTAGAGACTGGAATTGTTGTCAGTGTTAGTCTACAGTACCACATAGAAGCTATTATTGAAGTCTTAATTATATTCAGTAATCTCTTATTCAGACCCCTTGCTTCTCTATCTGAGGCTGGGTGCTTGTGTAGAAGCTTAGGGATTGTTATGCTTGTATATCGCCGTGTGAGTATTTACGGGTTTTTACTCGAAACGTTGTGTTTTTACGTATCCTTATATAGGCCTACCCACTTTCTATAATCGTATGTGTGTGTGTGCGTGTGTGTTTATCTGTGTTTGGCTTTGGCCTTCCCCTTACCTTTTAAATCAGGGGATTCGAGGGACTTTGCCATAACTGAAGTTAGCATCCGTGTGTTGGTAGTTTCGTAGAACGTCTTTATCGAGAGTTTGTTCATTTACGTTTCTCTGTTCTTCGGTTCGGACAAGTTTTTTGTCCTGCTTTGGACTCTGCTGCACCCGTTTGGTCTCCTCTTGCCTGTTGCCTCACCTGACTTTAGGCCTTACCACGCCACGCCTCATCTTGTGTAGTCTGCCGACGACTGACACCCGTAGCCTCTCACCTGTAATGTAACCCATGGTCACTCGTTCGCTCCGTCGGTCTGTTCTCCCGTGCACAGAAACCCAGTCTCCTGTTCCACTCATGGTATAAATTTGATGCAAAAAAACCCTGAAAAGTTCCAAAATACAAATGTAATGGAAAAATGTTAATCAAGCCTCTTTGTATACACATTAAGAGAGTTTGTAATTTCGTGAGATGGTTTCTCCACCATTTTGGGGATTTCGTTGACATTGAGTACCCACCCATGGCTTATGCTGTAGTGACACGTCAGATGGGCAGCAGGGGACAGACCTGCTGTATGTGGAGCATTTGGCCCTTCAGCATGAATGGGCAGAGCAGAAGACTCTTTTCAGGGCACGGGAGCCTGACCACAGCCAATAAGGTGCACCTTTTGCTTGACCTCTGACCTTTGCTGTTATATGCAGCACAGCACCACCTCTCCTCCCCTTGAAAGCCTTACTCAGCCAGCTCACACCCCGGGGGGGGAGGGAGTTCTAGTGAGTGCCACCTGCAGGAGAGCTGCCTACTATGAATGTGCTAGATTTAGCCTATGAACCTGAATGTTTACCGAATGTACCACTCGCAACTGTTGGCCATTTTGAAGGTCTCTTCAACGTCTTTGCATGATTTTTTGGAATCAGTAGTATGTTATGGAGTCTGATGTAGCATTTTGGTGCTTCTTTAGAATAAAAACGACAACACCAAAGTAGAGACAATGACCAGATTTGCCTCTTTGTCTATCCACCTTGGGCCTTTTTCCCCTGTTTCTGCCGAAGCGAAGTGAAGGAATCGCTTTCAATATGCTTGGTGATCCTGAAATAGAGCTCCTGATGAAATGGTGTATGGCATTACCAAAAATACCACCCGTTTAGAGGAAGCTGTTGTGAACTGTGAAGTTTGAAATGTGCTTAAGTTTCTTGACTATACTGATGTTCAGCATTGGCATCACACATGAGAATAGCTTCAACCCAGACACACAAAGACACATCCGACGAGCAAAAAGCAAGACTGTTAAAGTTTTTGTATAATATTAACTTTTGCTATTCTGACAAGCTGTGTTGAGTCAGGGGGTTTTCAGCAGACTAAGGTACAATGTTGGTTGTAGTTTCCGTGGTTTCAAACTGTGGCTCCGTGATGAAGACTGGGCAGAGGTCTCAACACCTTGCTGACTGAATCCACAGTGGTGTGCAGAGAACTGTACAGATATGATGCATGTTTTGGACTTTTTCTAGCTTGGTAGCTATTGACAGTTTGTTCTCTTGCTGGATAACTTTGGGTTTTGTTTTGTTATTTTGGTTCATTTTTAATCCTCAAAGGGTTGGAAGATTGATTGCTGTGTGACCAGGATTACTGGTTCAGAGTGATGCACTGCCAGTGAATGAGAGAAGTACAGTTTCCCCACCACCACAACCACCACCACCACCACCATTCTGACAGACACACCCGCACACCCACACTCACACACTGCACATATAAGACTGGTGATTAAATAGCTTGAATTGAATCTGCTTACTGTTAACCTGAGGACTTGTGTAGCCGTGGCACTCGTAAGCTGGTTGCAAGAACGTTTCCTGCACATATGCATAGGGAAGTGAACCAACATTGATGTGAGAAATATGGAGAGGGTTGCTTGTTTGATAACTGGAAATGCTGGTGACGTTTGCAACTGTAGGTCATCTGGTGTAAGAGTTTCTCAGTGTATCAAGGCACCGTTTAGATCTCAATAGCCTGTAATGTAGCATCCTAAACACCCTTTCCCAGTGCCTGTATTCTAGCATGAAGACTGCCTGCGGAGAAACAGAGAAATAATACTCTCTCTCTCTCTCTCTCTCTCACACTCACACACACACACACATACACACACACTCAGAAGGCTTTAAGATGGTATTTGGTGCAACTTTGTGACAATCTCCACCTTTAGGAATTTACCGTATCTGTTTTGCTGTAAAGGTTTTTTGCAACGCCGATCTTTACAAATCTTTCCACTGTAGCTCGCTGGCAATTCATTACTGGAAGAGATTATTATGGTGAAACCCAATAAACAGACTGAGATCATTGCTTTGCCGTGTTGTGTATTCACTCTTGTTCCACTGGAATGAGGGCAGTCAGGGAGAGAGCAGGTGGGACCAGAAACCCCCAGCTGCTGTTTTGTACTGATTGCTTGAACGTTATTTGCAGAATTTGGCTCATTTTGTGAAAACTCTTCTGTTTAGATCTGATTGAAACTGCTATCAAAACCTAACAATTTCTTTTTTTTTTTTTTTAATTGTGGTTGTGGTAACAAAATGATACACTTGCACAATTTGACTTACACTTTTAAATCGGCAGCAACACTGGTCTATAAAACAGTGCTGTCTGAACTGTTTTATGGTCATTTTCTTAGTTTTCTCAGTCTTGGGTGAATAGGATATTGTGATTAGGTTTTTTCAGCAAGTGCGTAAAATCTAATAAATAAGTGTAATAAATAAGCATAAACTAAGCGTAATATCCTAATAGATATCCCCTTTTTTGGCAAAGACTACTGCCTGCAAGATATTCGGTGTCAAATTTCTACCAGTTCTTGCAGTATAAGATCTTTTATTCTCCAAACATGGTCTAGTGTGCTCTAAAGAAACAAACACAGTGACATCCCTTCCTCTACACTGTTACAGCCTTCATACAATATAGTGAGAGCCTTGCACTTGTAATCATCTTTTATCTCCTCTGCGATAAAGTTTATAGCGAGGCAGATCTTTGGTCACATTAATAACTGACAGCATATTACTAGATGTATTTATGACAAAACCCCAAAAAACTGACGGAGAGTCATGATTTAGCATTCATTTTTATTCACTTTTTTCTGCTGGAATGTCAGAAGTTTCTTGTTGGTTAACACTGGGCTGAAAACTATGACATCATGATGACACACTGAAGACGAACAGGAACACAAATGGGTCATTTCTAAAGGGAATCCCAAACATTTCAAATGATCATTCCTAAAAACACAAACAAGGCAAAATAGGTGTAATTCAGGGTAAGCTTGTACTTTGCATGCTATTTTGCTACCACTGACAAAAATATGATAAAAATGAAACTACTTAAACAAGGCTGAGTAAACGCTAAGTCACAATTTTCACAACTGGGAAAAACAAACAAAATAAAAGGGCCTCGTTCAAACAATATCCTTGAATTTTCTTAAATTTCTTTTTTTTAGCTCTCATCATTATCTCAGTATTTTACAACTGCAAAACTGATGAAAATGCAAATATCAGTTGTTTTGCACACATGCAGCTCACCGAAGTGCTCTTGTGTTTGTGTAAATTGAGTTTAACCCATGAACACATACCAGATAAGAAAACATTGGTAAATACAAATCTTCTTGGAAACTGCCCCAGTGCCTAAGAACAGTTGGTGAATGGGGCCCATTGTGTCCTTTACAAAAGCCCATGCTGTTATGTGAATGGATAAAACAGCCTAAACGATACATTTGACAACTGAGGGTATAATTCATGGAACAGTTTTACCCCTGAGATTCACAGACTTCCTGATTTGTTCATCTTCATTATCGCAGAGTGTGCTCTATTCAGCAAGTACTGAGGAATCTCCCGAAAGTTACTTTGTTACAGTTTGTGTTCTGGAATGTTGCATTTTGTTCGGTGGAGGTGAGTTAGGGGCAAATGAAGTGAAGTGTCTAAAACAACTCATGGTCACATGGTCAGTGGTTAAAAAAAAAAAAACAGTACATTTTTGCCTAGCCTTTACAAGAGTAAAACAAAGACTAACACTCTATAGGTGCAAGAAAGTACTGACAAAGCGTTAAAATACTGTCTCTGTTTTAGACAGGGAACAGAAATACAAAAAGGGATGGTGCCCTCAAACGATTCATAAGTGCATGGACACAACTGCAGGCGAGACAGGCATGAGTGTACTGAAGAAATACTGGCCAATCCAAAGTAAAAATAAGCTTCTGGTGCTTGCAAAATGCATCAATAGATTGTTAACTATGGCTGATGTACAAATATATTAATTTGACTGGTTCAATATTTACATACAAGCTATCAAAACCATGTATATTATCTATTGTGAGCGCATTTTTTTCAATTAATGTGAAAATCTAACAAGTTACACCAGAAATCAGCTTATAATATCAATAAAAAAGCCTATTGGTTCACAGTTAAAACTGAGATGATAAATGTGTGTAACACTAAGCACTAAAAGCTGTCTCTCGCTCTCTCCAAATGCACACCTGTATGTCTGTCTATGCATGTATTGTGTTTTGGGTGAGAGAGTACGACAAAAGGACTGATTGTGCACTTTGTGTGTGTGCCTGTGTGTTTACGAGTAAGTGTGTGCAGCTCTATGCATAATGTGTGTCTATGCAAAATGTTACACTTTGATAAAGAGCATCATGTGTGTTGTGTGCTTTTGTGCATTTGTCCGACATCTGTGTGTGTGTGTGTGTGTGTGTACGCTCACTGTGCGTGTGTGTAGGTGCGTGTGTAGGTGTATGCATGTGTGTGTGTGTGCGTACGCTCACTGTGCGTGTGTGTAGGTGCATGTGTAGGTGTATGCATATGTGTGTGTGTGTGTAGGTGCATGTGTAGGTGTATGCATATGTGTGTGTGTGTGTATGCTCATTGTGCGCGTCTGTAGGTGTATGCGTGTGTGTGCTGAGCTGGGTCTCTGGTCTCAGGCGGTGGTGTGCAGTGGGGTGCCCCCGTGTGAGGGGGAGGAGTTGTGTTCAGAGGAAGAGGAGAGGGAATGTGATGAAGAGGCTCCCGCTGTAGCTCCTCAACCTTCCTCTGGAGCTCCGCACGCAGGAACAGCAGCTCCTTTAGGTTCTGGTGCACCGGCATCTACACACACACACAGGTACAAACACACAAACACACACGTGAACATGCACACACACATGGACATGCACACACACACACATAGGTACAAACACATATACACACACGTGGACATGCACACACACACACACACACACACACAGGTACAAACACACACATGGACATGCACACAAACACACATAGGTACAAACACATATACACACACGTGGACATGCGCACACACACACACACACACAGACACAGACAGACAGACAAAGTTAACAATAAAGACATTCTACTGTGTTGTGTTATCTTCTATTGTTTTGGTGTTCTCCATATTGGTAAACCATGTAGGCCTCCTGTCAAGCGAGCTGAATGTTTGACTCCGATTTATTAATTGTACTTGTGTGAGTGTATTATTAACTACTCAATGCACACTTATTGCTTTATTACGTTGGGTGAAAACAAACAGTAGCAAATAACAAATAAGTTAGCAACTTAGCATCCATACAAGTACACACACACACACACACACACACACACACACACACACACATTTACATTCATGCATTTAGCAGATGCTTTTATCCAAAGCAACTTACATTTGTGAACTACCAATTACTTCAGGTTTCCCCTCGAGCAACTTAGAGTTAAGTGCCTTGCTCAAGGGCACAACGCTGGGAGCACACACACACACACACACACACACACACACACACACACACACACACACACACACACACACACACAGAGTCAGAGTCACCTGTGGCCTCATGCGGGGGTTCCAGCGCACATAGTAGCTGACCCACAGCTCCAGGTGGCGGAGGCTGGCCAGAGGGTAGAGCACGTGGTGCTGGTAGTCCACATAGAAGGGGTTGGTGAAGTCCTCCGGCTGGCTGTTAACATAGGACCACAGAGACGCTGTCTTGCTCTGCACCTCCTAAGGACAGACAGATAGAGAAAATGTGGGATATCACAGTGAAAATAGAGGAAAATCAGGTAAAAGAAAGATTTTGGTGTGAAACAAAAAGGTATTTATATTGAGGTTCAAATGGGTGAGCAGCCAGCCCAGTGGTGCCATGCCTCAGCTGAATTACCAAATTGCTAAGAAGCACTGGTCCTGACCAGAGCTTGGAGGAGAGACCTCTGGTAAAAGTGGTGAAGTGGGCAAGGTCCTTGACACTACTAACACAACCTGCAGCCACTCCACCATCAACGGTACCTTTGTAACCAACTAGCGGCTCAGTATCCAGCATCTACATCAGAGCCACGGCATGGGGGAGCCAGGACGGACGGAGGGGTTCATCACTGACCCCAAACCCTGAGATTTGAGATGAAGCCACTTGGGTACAAACCTGCTCAACTCTTTCCTTCTCGCTGTTGTAGAGGAACGTACCAAACAGGCAGCTATACAGGTGGTCCAGGATGGTGATGAGGAACAGCTCGTTGAACTCAAAGGCAGCTGGGAACTGAACAAAATGAAAATGTAGACATTTTCACATGACTGTAACGGTAACAAGTTTGTATGACCTAATTTCTGCATGTGTGCCACAAGATGAACGATCTGTAGCCCATCTTGACCCATGATCACTGAGTACTGCATTTGTCACAAGCCAAGTAAGGTCTACACCACAGGTTGGCAATATTGTAAGGCGACGGCCAATGTAGTATTTCGAAATAAACGTAGCAAAAGATTGTCTGACTTATTAATCATTTATTTATTATTGCCCCTTTTACTAGACGAATTAAATTAATTCAATTATCAACCTAAAAGAGATTATCGATGGGCTTGTGCACATGGTTTATTCATTGTGATTAGTTTTTTATAGACCTTGTTTCTATCAATCTGTTCTTTGGCCAGTAAAGCTTGGCAAAGGGTTCTTACTGCAGGGTGTTTAACCAAGCCGTAGGCCGGGTTAAAAAAAAAAAAAAAAAAAAATCTGGCCCGTGGCCTAAATTACTTGCCGACCCCTGGTCTACACACACCTGCGGCAAGTCAAGTAAGCCCTCCACATACCTGTCTCATAATTTGCCACACACAGTCAATGAACTGCAAAGAGAGGGGAGCGCTCAGAGTTAGCGTGGTTCTCATCTCCATGGCCAACCCGCTGAAACAAAAACAGACCAAAAAAACACTCAGACGTGGAGGAATATCTTCGTTGACACACGCACACACATCACCACTAACAAATACAGATATATTACATATCTCTTATCTGCATTATTTGCATATATACATAGATGCATTATTTATCTCAGTCTTCCTTCCAAGTCTGTCAAATGTACACACACACACACACACACACTGACCGAGGCGAACTTGTGTCCGAAGCTGATCCACTCCTTCTCCAGCAGCACCTGGAAGCCTCTGAGGGTGCGGTAGTGGCTGTCCAGAAATCAGCATGGCCAGGGAGGCGAGCTGGGCCGTGCGGTCCCACCCGTCACTGCAGTGCACCACCACCGATGTCTTTCCCGACTCCAGCTTATCGGCGATCCGCACCGCTCCGGCCAGAAGCAGCTGTGATGGGGAGAGGAACATACAGACCGGAAAGTTCTTTAGTCACACCTCATAGGCCTTGTTTTCCCACTGGTTCATTTGGTCTGATCTGATGCTTTCATAATAAAAGTTCAAATTGAGGAGCAACATTCAGCTGCAGTGGATGGACTGAATAACTGAGGACAAACCAACTGCTGCAGATGGAGTGAATAACTGAGGGCAAATGAATGAAATAAATCAAGAGAAAGGGAAGACGCACAGAGTGCAAATTAAATGATAATTATTTGCATTATTAATCCACTGCATATTTCTTCCTGTAAATATATATGGGGGGGTCACAGATTAAAACCTTTTTTGACAATCATTTTCACACTTGTTACAAAACAATGTCCACTTTTTCAAAACTCATCACACAGTGTGCTTTACCAAGAACTACGGCACTATGCCATTTCAGTGGTTTTACTATATTTTGTAATTTGTAGTATTCTGTAAGTGTAGTGTATTTTGGAACAGAACATATAATGTGTATACTAGTGTGCCATGTCACTTTGCCCCGTTTCTGCTTATCATTGTGTTGGACTGCAAAAAAGGTCAGAGGTCATGACATGAATATTTCATCATTTAGAGGTTCTATACATAATGTCCCTCTACAAAAAGTAAAACATGTAAATAGGACTACAATACAGTAAACAAAAAAAAAAAATATGTAAACAGAGTTGAATGGAGATTGATTGAATATATTGTATTTTATTTCTTCTCTTTTAGGTTTTGACTTAACAGTTAAGTGTTTTGATACATCTGTCTGCAAAACGCTGCAAAACTTGAAGCTGAAGTTGTGCATAACTTTGTTGGAGGTGAATACTGACTAGGAGAAAAATTCATGAATTTCAGATGAAGGAGTGACTGGATGCATGTGTCCTAAAGCAATGCAAAAGAGACTGTATGTGTATGTTTGTGAAAGTGTTAAGTGTTTTGAAAAAGTAGACACTGCATTGAGAGTAGTGTGAAAATGATTGGCAAAAACTGTAACAATGTACCGTACTTAAAATGGCAAGCACACTGAATGACCAATGAGCATTATAATGTGATGAATAAACCTGACCTTGACAAATGTCTGAAATTATCATTACAACATGAACTAGTGAGAAACATGGGACAAGTGAGAAATCTGTGTGTGTGTGTATGCGCGTGCGTATGTGTGTGTGTGTGTGCGCGCGCGCGTGTGTGTGTGTGTGTCTATATGTGTTGCTTACTCTGATATACTCCAGCCAGTGTGTGGAGTCAATGGCGGACAGCCAGTGCTGGTCGTGCGTATGTGTGTATGTGTGTGTGTGCGCGCGCGTGTGTGTGTGTGTGTCTATATGTGTTGCTTACTCTGATATACTCCAGCCAGTGTGTGGAGTCAATGGCGGACAGCCAGTGCTGGTCGTCTATGGTGGGGTAGACGACCTCCTTGAGCTTCCTGAGGGACTCGCGCATCACATGGATGTTGGGGATGTCTAGGAAGTTCAGCTCCACGTTGGGATAAAAGCTTTCACTCTCATAACCCCCGTCTTTAGCCTAGATGAACCGAGGAGAGAGAGAGAGAGAGAGAGAGAGAGAGAGAGAGAGAGGGAGTTCAACTCCACGTTGGGATAAAAGCTTTCACTCTCATAACCCCCGTCTTTAGCCTAGATGAACCGAGGAGTGAGAGAGAGAGAGAGAGAGAGAGAGAGAGAGAGAGAGTTCAACTCCACGTTGGGATAAAAGCTTTGACTCTCATAACCCCCGTCTTTAGCCTAGATGAACCGAGGAGTGAGAGAGAGAGAGAGAGAGAGAGAGAGAGAGGGAGTTCAACTCCACGTTGGGATAAAAGCTTTGACTCTCATAACCCCCGTCTTTAGCCTAGATGAACCGAGGAGTGAGAGAGAGAGAGAGAGAGAGAGAGAGAGAGGGAGTTCAACTCCACGTTGGGATAAAAGCTTTGACTCTCATAACCCCCGTCTTTAGCCTAGATGAACCGAGGAGTGAGAGAGAGAGAGAGAGAGAGAGAGAGAGAGAGAGAGGGAGTTCAACTCCACGTTGGGATAAAAGCTTTCACTCTCATAACCCCCGTCTTTAGCCTAGATAAACCGAGGAGTGAGAGAGAGAGAGAGAGAGAGAGAGAGAGAGAGAGAGAGGGAGTTCAACTCCACGTTGGGATAAAAGCTTTCACTCTCATAACCCCCGTCGTTAGCCTAGATAACCGAGGAGTGAGAGAGAGAGAGAGAGAGAGAGAGAGAGAGAGGGAGTTCAACTCCACGTTGGGATAAAAGCTTTGACTCTCATAACCCCCGTCTTTAGCCTAGATGAACCGAGGAGTGAGAGAGAGAGAGAGAGAGAGAGAGAGAGAGAGGGAGTTCAACTCCACGGTGGGATAAAAGCTTTGACTCTCATAACCCCCGTCTTTAGCCTAGATGAACCGAGGAGTGAGAGAGAGAGAGAGAGAGAGAGAGAGAGAGGGAGTTCAACTCCACGTTGGGATAAAAGCTTTCACTCTCATAACCCCCGTCTTTAGCCTAGATGAACCGAGGAGTGAGAGAGAGAGAGAGAGAGAGAGAGAGAGAGGGAGTTCAACTCCACGTTGGGATAAAAGCTTTGACTCTCATAACCCCCGTCTTTAGCCTAGATGAACCGAGGAGTGAGAGAGAGAGAGAGAGAGAGAGAGAGAGAGAGGGAGTTCAACTCCACGTTGGGATAAAAGCTTTCACTCTCATAACCCCCGTCTTTAGCCTAGATGAACCGAGGAGTGAGAGAGAGAGAGAGAGAGAGAGAGAGAGAGAGGGAGTTCAACTCCACGTTGGGATAAAAGCTTTGACTCTCATAACCCCCGTCTTTAGCCTAGATGAACAGAGGAGTGAGAGAGAGAGAGAGAGAGAGAGGGAAGGAGAATGTGTGAGAGGGAGTGGTGGTGACAGGAAAGTAAAACTCATGGCCTAACAGCAATCTCAGGAGAACAGGAGAAGCACTAGCCAATCGACCGAAAAGCCCAGACAGGAGTCAGCTGACTAGGTAGCTCTTGAAGTGTTGGGTTTACCGACGTTCTGCACACACCGCTAAGCTAGCGGGCATCTGTTACATCAGCAACAGGTACCTTATTGGTATCGGCGACGCTATTCTGGCGGGCATCAAAGATGGTGAGCTTGTGCGACTGAGCGTTGGCATCCATGATGGTCTGCAGGTAGCGTTCGTCCTCCTTACAGCGCCGATCCGAGGGGCCAACCAATGGCTGGCTGCAACGGACAATGGTGGCCTGGGTCTCCGGGTGGATCCAGGAGAGGACCTGTGAGAGAGCAGGGGCCGGCCGGGCCAGGCAGGGGAGGGCAGGGGAGGGATAGGATGGGAATAAGGACGAGAGGCCAGGATTGCAGATTGTAATTTTTTAACTTACGGAGCTCCACCTACAGTCGCAGATTTTTTAAAAAATAAACAGTGTACATTCTCACTGATACATGTGAATTAGTTTGCAAACCTAAAAATAGGAACCAGCCATTTTTGTAGAGTTATGCTGACTGACAAGGTGTTAAACACAAGTTTGGTTTTGCTTCACAGCAGCTCAGTGATGAGAGGCTGCAAGTAGTAGAACTGTGCGAGGAATGGCAAGAGGGGGCCTTGAGAGCCTCTATTCACCCCGTAATTAATGAGCCAATTAAACATCGAGGTGATTATGAAGCTGGGAAATGAACCTAAAAACAAATGTTGTCTGATGTCCCTTTAAGGCCAATTAAAAGTAATACAGAATGAACACATGTTATACACCTACACCTCACCTTAACACTACACACACCTGCATCTGCGCAGAGTTCCACCGCATGCATATGATTCATATGTGCACGCACACACACACACACACACACACACACACACACACCACACACACACACACACAACACACACACACACACACACACACCAGAAAACATACTCACGCAAGTTGTCACACACTCACTGACAGAACAAAACACTTGCTTATTAAGACAAACACAAACATACACATACACACACACACACACACAAACACACACACACACACACACACACACAGACCGGTATGCGGTGCTTGGCTCTAAATGAGGCCACTCTCCTGATGTCATCCTCAGTGATGTTGGTAGGGATGACGAGCAGAGCTGGGTACGTGTCACACAACTCATAGCTGCTGTTCAGCTTGTTGATGGTCCAGCTCTCATTGGGAAGACCCTGAGGGAACACAAATCAGTCGTTCAGTCGCATTCATTCATTACATAACAGTGGCAAACTTCTGACTGCCTAGTACCCCCTGAGACAGCTATGTTTCCCCTGCACCATCGACAGCTTGCTATAACAACTCATATTTTTCATAAATACAGTTGCATAAACAGAAGGGAAACACATATTAAATATATGGTGCATAACCATGTAGTGGCAACTGGGTTGTATTGGGGAAAGGCTGAGCGTCATCTTTTGTCTTTATGCAGGTGAGAGCTGAAAACCCTAATCAAAGATTTGTTTTGCATACCCCCTAGAACTGATCCCTGGGGTACCCCCAGGGGTACTTGTGTCCCAGTTAGACAAGCACTGCATAAGGGCATCCAGCAGGAGCCAAAAGCACGGCACATATACTGATTAGACAGGTTGATTTAAGGGTGTACAGGTGTAACTGAACTCAGATTTACTAAAGGGATGTGCCAATGCACTTATTCTCTTACTCTTAATCTCTCTCCATACTGCACTTTTATTACACTATTGCACTTTCAACTTAAAATACTGCACATTTTTTTGGCAATATGCACTCTTTGTTAGTTTTTCATTGTGCTGTAGCTTGAATGTTATCCTCTTTTGTAAGTCGCTTTGGATAAAAGCGTCTACTAAATGCATAAATGTAAATGTAAATGCATTTCAACTCATAGTCCTGTCGGTAGGAAGAAGAACTAGAAGATTAGCTTACAATCTGGACTGACCTTGTGAATGGCAGCTAATGCTTACTAATAGGGGCAAGGAAAATGAAAATGAAATTGAACTGAGTTTCCTCGCCCCTATCAGTAAGCACTGGCTGCCAGTTTGCAGCACTCAGTGACCTCAAACCACAGGGCTATTGGTCAAAAGTTGCCTGAATATGGCTTTAGGAAGAGCTTCAGCCTCATGTTCTACTCCAGACTAAATGTGTCCCACATGGATACCTGTCTCTTGTACTCTGCCATGGGGTCATACACCTTCCACCCGTCCGTTGGATACTCCTCCTTGTACTGAAAGGCGAACAGGGACTGGAGGAGAGAGAAAGGAGCAAGTTGAGTGAAAGTTCTCTGGACCAATCAAATGCGATGATTTTCCAAGAGTGACAAAAAGACTCACCTGTTCATGTGAGAGGGGGAAAGCGTGCTTAGTCAACATGTCCATGACTTCAACATTACTCTGGTCCTCCTTCTTGTAGGCAAACCTGGGGCTGCGCATGTCCTGAGAGAGGAGAAGTGTGCTTTAAAAATGTGAGGTACTAATGTGAGGTGCAGGACACAAAGGATTTGTTGGATATTTTACAAGCAAGCATTATTGGACTAGGATATTGACTCTATTTTTGCATCTTTTGGGTCTGTGTCATGTGAAGTCATGGCTTGTAAGGCTTCTCTGGCAGTGATGGCCTACTGGTTAGGGTTTCGGGCCTGTATCTGAGAGGTTGGCAGTTTGATACCTGATCAGTGGACCATGGCTGAAGTGCCCTTGAGCAACGCATCTAACACCTCACTGCTCCCTGGGAGCTGCTATAGTAGGCAGCCAACTGCTCCGAATTAGCTTGTCCTTCACTTCACTGTGTGCTGTGTGTGTTTCTCTAATTCAAAATTAGGTTAAATGCCGAGACCAAATTTCCCTCACAGGATCAAACGAGTATAGATTATTATTATTTTTGTCCCTCATTTATTCATGGGTCTCTCTAACATACTTGTGCACACACACACGCACGCACACACACACACACACACACACACACACACACACACACACACACACACACCTTGCAGACAATCTCCATGCCGCATGTATTCTCTCCATTGCTTTGTACACTGATGGTCTCCAGGCGGCTGATGGCCCCTAGATTCACATCCAGCAGGAAGTATGGCTCCTGGGATGGACAAACATACACACACACACAAATACACACACACGTTAAAACAGTCACAGCACTGCTACACTTGAAACCGAACAGCAAGTTCCTCTCTTTGGATCTCTGTAGAAATATAACAGAAGTGTGACAAAAAGCAGGGCAAACGCATAGATACACACACACACACACACACACACACCATGTTAAAGATAACAGAAGTGTGACAAAAAGCAGGGCAAACACATAGATACACATACATACACACACACACACACACACATACACACACACACACACCATGTTAAAGATCACAGAAGTGTGACAAAAAGCAGGGCAAACACAGCATGTCACTGACTAATTTACAGCCCAGAATGTAGACTCCTCTCACCACTGACTTTAGCAAGAGAAAATGACCGCTCTTGTCAACATGTCAAAACAGGGAGGGGCGGGGTTACATTTTGTTAGCCTGTGCTTACTACATTCATGCAACTGGATAACATGCATGAGGCTTTACATTGCAGCTCATTGTAGAATTACAGGATACTTTACAGAGCAAGAATTTATATAGACTGCCATTTAAAGGGGACATGGTTGAATGGAGTAGAATAAAATAGAATGTATTCAACATTATTTTATAGAAAATAAGCTTAAGTGCAATATTACACGCCCAATTAAAACATTATATTTAGACTGGAAATTGAAATGGTCCTTTTGGCTAAATGCTTTGTGCTGTTTGACATCACATGTTGGCTTTGTTCTAATTGGCCCACGTTTTAGTGGCTATTTCTAAGTAAGATTTTCATATGAAGGAGGGCACAACCATGCCTTATGTTCATGAAGCTCTTTGGCCAAGCACAACCTCTCCTAATTCAACAAAGCACTTTTAAAACAGTAAACTCAGACTCGTATTGTGGTCCAAAGCGACTTACATTTGTCAACTATCAATTACATCACGGCCAGTCTCCCTTAGAGCACCTAGTTACCTAAGTTACCTTTAACCTTTACCACATTCACCTTGCTTTAACTACAACTCTCAGGAATGCTCCATCGTTCATGATCCCTTTCTTCATCATCATCGATGGAGCCCTCAGTTGGCAACATTCCAGTGTAACATTCCGCTCTACTTGTGGTCACACTCTTTAACGCTCTCTACTCTTCAACGAAACACTACTGGTCCTGCAGTCACTCACTCATTCATGGAGGCAGCAAAGCACAACACAACACAACGCAACGCAACGCAACACAACACAACGCAGCGCAACGCAACACAACACAACGCAACGCAACGCAACGCAAAACAACACAACACAACACAACACAACGCAACGCAACGCAACGCAACGCAACACAACAAAACACAACACAACACAACACAACACAACACAACACAACACAACACAACACGATGCACAAGCCGGTCTTACCCGCTCCAAACTGACAAAGTACAGCTTGTAGTCTGTGACTGTTAGTGTGCCATTCACGGCTCCGCTGAACGGACAGATGTACATCACATCATTAGCTGAAGAGAGAGAGAGCGCGAGAGAGAAAGAGAGAGAGAGAGAGAGAGAGACAAGAGGCCCTTTATTTTGTACATTAAGCTATGGCAGGCCATGGTCAGCAGTCTTCCATTCTTTCAAGTGCACTGAATTGAAGCTGCTCAGCAGAGTCACTGTAAATTAACGAGGACTTTTAATAAGGTTTATTTTGGCTATTTACCATGTACTTTTGGAAACTACAAAGCGTGCATATGTTGACAGAAGCAGCTCGTCTTTCATTCGTTAAAAATGCATCAATTTTATCACAGTTTTTAAATTCTTTTTAATCGAACTTATTTTGCTAGTTCTATTTGACCTATGTGTCTTAGTAGCCAGGTGAACACTGACCTGTAGCTTTGATTGTCTCTCCAGGCACCAGCGGGACCTCGTCCATCTGAACGACTGGTTGGTGTCCAAACACCTGCCCGTATAAAAAACCAAGAACAAATATGTAATATTCAATTCAATTCAATTCAATTATATTTATACAGTGCTTTTAAAACAGCATTGTCTCATGGTGCTTTACAGCAAGGAACACCCAAGAACAACAGGGGCAAGGAAAAACTCCCTTATGTTAGTTAGCCTAGGAAGAAACCTTGGGCAGATCAGCGACTCAAGGGGCTAACCCCACTGGCAGGGGTCATGCAGGAAAAGAACAATCAGTAGTAACCATTAGAGATTACAAGTTATCCATGATTTTAGCTAAGCATCATAAACGTTCCGAAATATTGTCCCATAAACATTACATGGTAATCGATATGTAATTGTATCACCTTATGAGGTGCAGTTACTAACTGAGGCAACCTCAGACCCGTTCACCACAATAATGATAACTTTAACTGTAACGACAAATAAATATTGCTCTAATTAATATGAATGGCAACGTCCACACCGCAACTATAACAACAATGACATGTGCAACAATATCGTTGAGATCACTCTGAGAGCAGTTTTTTATTCTACGATAAAAGGTTGATAGCCAATCAGAAACCATGGATTTTCAGACATTATTTAATTCACATGAGGACAGACTTAAGTTATTGTTGGTCAGTGTGGACGGAAATATCGTTATAGTTACAGTCATCTTGACAGTTATCGTTCCAGGTGTGAACGGCCCTTAACAGTGGATTACTAAAGTTACTGGAGGAGATGAATGAGACAGAATGAGAGACGGAGACACAGAGTGAGGGAAAGAGAGAGAGAGAGAGAGAAGTAGGCAATGGAGAGAGAAAGCTGAAGGTTAAAACAGAGACTTGCCATGGAGTGGGAGTTGAGCTCAGAGTCACTGTCATACTGAGAGCCCTGTCCTCCTTCACAAGAGTCCTGCATAGCAGCGTGGGGTGGAAGGAGGGAGCGCCAAGCAAGAGCAGAGAGAAGGCAGAAGAGGAAAGAGATGAACAAGAAAGAGAGGGATAGACATGAGGTTAGTGCTGCTACTCAGATGTTATTGGTAGAGGAGTGTGTGTTTGTGCGAGAGTGAGAGAGAAAGAGAGAGACTAAAAGAAAGCAATATTAGAGCAGAAAAATGTCTGAAGTCTAAAGGTCAGGTGTCACACACACACACTCAGGAAGTGAAACGTGGAGGAGCCACAAACTGACAGAGGAAGTCTGTCTGTGTTTGTGCATGTTTGTGTATGTGTTTGTGTGTGTGTGTGTGTGTGTGTGTGTGTGTGTGTGTGTGTGTGTGTGTGTGTGTGCGTGTGAGAGAATGCAGACCAGGTCAACTGTCCTGTTACAGAAGGATCCTACATGCAAAGCCAAGAATTAGTAAGAAAAACATGGCCCATCCCAACACATCTGTGGAGTTTAGTGATGTTGTTTCAGTGATTAATTGGCCAAATTCATCACATTGACTGCTGACAAAGATTTGCAGGACAAATCAATGATATGTCATGTAAAAGCACCAATTCAATTTCTTTACCAGTAAGATGACTATCACCAATCACTTATAACTTGATTATGAATATGATGACAATCATCAGTATTTACAGTAAATTCTTAAAAAACTGCCTGACATTAACACTGATTAATACTGATTCAGTGTGACCTGGCTATCTGGGAAGAGCATTAAAATTCTTGGCCCATCGGAAAAGCACTCAAGTACGCAAGTATGCTGTGTATAAGTATAATTTCTCTGCACTTGCAGAGCAGTAATCTCTTAACCTTAAGGGCCAATACAGTTGACATAAGCTTCCGCCACAAATGTGTAAGAATGCTCACACGGTTACACAATGACCAGTAACCATGGCTACCATCTGGCTGGCCACCAAACACAGAGGATGCTGTTATGACCGGAGAAAGGAAACACAACAGTAACACACGATCTCTATCAGATCACAGATGGAGGTTGGAGAGAAGAGAAGAGCACAGCACAGCATCCACCTCCTCTACAGTGGCCCACAAGGGACAAATCTCACAGGAAAGGGAAACATCTTTAGAGTCACCCTAACCCATGTCTCAGTCTTACCCTTAGATTGGGCCTCTTGGATACCTGTGGGTTGCAGACACAAACCAGACAGACAGGGAAGTTAATACACCAACATGCAGACAGACACACACACACACACACACACACACACACACACACACACACACAAAAACTGCTTGATGAAGACAGACAGACACCGAAGAGTCTGCAGCCTGGTTAAAACGAGACTGCTTTCCAAAAAAAGCAAGATTACAGGGTGTGTGGGGTGTCACTAAGAGTGACTTGTAGCCTTTCTGGTAGCCTAAGAGTCTTTCTTGTAATGTAGGGCTTGTCCACACTGACACCAGTGCACAGGATTGCTGTAAACAGCTAGGAAACATGGCTACACACAGACAAGACAAGCAAAGAGAACTAATAAGCAGCAGTGTTGAGAGGCTACAACATTTTTGGCTAAACAAGCACAAACTTTGAGCCAGCTAGCTTTCTTTTTCTTCTTCTAAGCACCATGACAGAGGGCAGGACTGAGGCATTGGTGGCAAACTAACATTTACCAGCACACACAGAACTCTCTCTCTCTCTGTCACTCACACACGCACACACACACGCACGCACACACACACACACACACACACACACACACACCACTGCTGCAGCCCCTTACCCTAAAATCTGTCCTTCTTCCAACCTGTTGTTAAAAGATACAATCATTATAGCAAAATGTTATTAAGTCTGTAGACATCTCCTGCAAACTGTAGCCTCTCCTCTGTAAACTCAGAGCACTGGGGAAGTCAGACACTGAAGGCAATTAAGCTAATTGTCTGTACATAAATAATCCATTTAGAGAGGATTAAAGGGACTGTTTTGATTTAAGTTGTGTGAAACTTCAGACAACACAGGATTAAATACCCCGGCCATATGTGGACATGGAAAAACTGGAATTGACCATCATGTAATGGAAGTACCTGATTAAATATTTGTTTTGTTTGTTGTAATGTGTATTCAGACAATTTGACATAGGCCTATAGTTTAGCCTGTAGTTCCTCACTATAGGTATGTGGGTTAATGTAAAACTTTTGTCTTGCCTTTAAATCTCGTGAAGGAACTTCGGGTGGGACACCTGGGTGGGATATCTGGCTGCTCAGCGTGGCGGCTATGAGTTGCTTGCACCATTCCACGTGCGAGCCCGTGGGGCTACGAAAAGAACAGATGGCAGTGAGTGAGAACAGGAAGCTGACAAGACAAACTCTGGTTTTCAACGATAAAGCATTAAAAAGTGTTGCGTGTACAGTATATGGGGAGCTTGATCCTGACAGTCATCGCGCAAAGAACTTTTGCGTAAAAAAAAAACAGACGTATCCAAGCGGCGGCATGGTCCCAGTGCGTTAATGGGACTTGTGTTGTTTGAAGAGGGGATGGTAGGCTTAGAGGGTGTAGCTGTTGTTGTTTTGGTACTCTCACTAGCCCAGACAGCAGGCCTCTCATGAGGAACTTTCGGTAGACAGAGCACACACCTTTACAGCAAACTACAGAAGGACATCTGAAATAATTAATCTTCGAAAAGGGTGGAGATTAAAGGCAGGGGATGTAAAATAGGCATCAACACTGTAGTACAGTACTACATCGAAAGGATGGAAGGATGTCCCCACAAACCAAGATATAGGCGTCACAGTTGTCTTTAAACATAGTGTAACCTTACGTTAACCTACAATTGCCAGTCCTACGGGGTAGTAGGATGCAATACACGCTATACGTCCTTAATCGAAGAACATCCAACCATCTGATGCATCAAGCGAAATTTACATCGAACTGTCGCGAATGCTCCAAAACGGAAACTGTCGACCTTTCCACCCGGCGACATTACGCGCTGCAATAAACAGCAATTTAACCATCAAAATATTTGTCGTTAGAAATGGGGGGACATCTTAGGGTATATTCACCTGTCCAGTGTTTCCACGCTCGCTTGCCTCGATCCGCTATTTACTCCCAGGGTCCGAGGTTTTCTGTTGGGGACTGGCGGTGGAGCTGGGCTTTCGGAGCCAGCGTTATGTTGCTTATCCATTCCTCCCGCGTTTCCTTCCCTGCGATATTGTATCAGTTTGGCTTTTCCTTCCTGTGCTGACAGATCTGGGTCAATTCTTTGATGGCTCTTGTTTTCAGGATGCTATAACTGAGCCGCCTCCTATCCGCCAAATCGCGGGCTGCCCCCCTTCTTTGCAGCTTCCTGTACAGCGCTGGCTTGAAGCGCGTCTGTTTATTTATTCGAGGAAGCAACCATCTCGAACACACCCCGAGCGGACCACCTCTGATTACCCAACATGCATTTCATCCTTTGTAACAGCCGCGATTGCTCTGCAAATCGTCCAGCGAGCCAGCATCAGCACCACTCCACTCAGACGGGAAGGATTATAGACGTAAGCTTCACGATTTGGGTGACCCAATGGGTGTACAGATGGGGATTCCCGTTGAAGAGCCCCGTGAAAAATTAGTCGAGAGTTACATATTGTTAAGTGTAAAGAAATAGTTTAAAATAGCATATGTACAGCAGTAAGCTCAGGGTTTCCTAGTTATATTAAATTTAGCCTAAATTACGCAGGGAAAAATGAAAAGGAGTATATCGCTAAATTCTGTCATATATTATTTTCAAATAATCACACAACAACTAGGAAGTTGTGAAATCTTTAAATTAATTTAATCAGCATTATTTACAAAACAAGAGCCAGCCAACAAACAGTGTAGAGCGTACATGATGAAGAGTAAATGACAAACAAAAAAGTGAAAGTAAATCCCTTTAAACTATGCAGTCTACAATAAAAAGGTACAAAAAAGATCAAAGTGAAATCAAGAGGAGAAGGGGGGAAGCCTGTAAAGGTGTAAAGGGATACAAAGTGCACATCTCCCCCATACAGAAGCTCACGGCATTACAGTGAGGTGGGGGAGGAGATGCATGTTTGCTACAACAGTCATATCTACTATGACAGATGAGACCAGGCTCATCAATGTTAGCACACAACTCAAAAATGCCCATTAAGTGAACAAAAGGAAAAAAGAAAAAAGTAATAATAATAATAATCATAATAATATATGGGATGCAGAAATCCACAAATTTCCATCGGTTCAACCAACCAAACATTTTTTTCTTATTACGTTCCTTTTTATAAAACTGTCAAATTTTACACTAAATAAAATAATTATATTTTACAACAATAGAGCTTTCAACAGTAAAATAGGCTTTGTTGAGGTAATTACACAGTTATTATACTTGTACAAAGTAAAAAATAAACAAAATAGATTTCTTCCTTTTCCCCTAAAAACACAACCAACTGCAAAAATGTTCTTGAGTTGTTTGTGTGTTTTACTTATGTTTGTTTGTTTGTTTCTTTCTTCTTACACATGCTATGTTTTTTTTAATTTTTTCAGACTGCATCTCCTCATTGAGGCCAAAGTCTTAGAAAGTTAAATTTTCCTAGGCAGCATTTGCAGTAGCTCCAGGGAGAAGTCACCCTTAAGCACAGATCTGTGAGCAGGTATGCAATCTCATTATCTTTCACTCTCTCTCTCTCTCTCTCTCACACACACACACACACTCACACACATACACACACACACACACCACGCACAAACACACAGGAAAAAAAAAAAAAAAATGAAGAGGGACGCCAGAAATCCTTACAGGTTTGTCCTGAAGCTGTTCTACCAACAACAATATAAAAACCTGCAAGATTTCTTTAAAGTCAAAGAAATCTTCAAGGTTAAAAATATTTCAGTGATGTTTCAGTGAGAACCTCTGGAATAGGGTCGTTTAAGTCTCCCTCTGCCCACTAGCTTCCTTTTTTTTTCCTGAGTGTATACACCCTCTCTCTGAGATAAGCTACACCCTGTCTCCACCTGCACTATGAGCACCTTCTGCCAACACGTCAGCATCAGCTCAGGGGCCGGCAGGGCACCTGAATGCCTCCCCCATGTCCCCACTCCATCCAAGATAACCTCCTAGCCCTTGTTGTGTCAGAGCGAGTCAGGAGGTACAGTATCGACGATACCCGTTCATTTGAGAAGGAAGCGGCCGCCGTCACTGGTCCGGTTGGACCAGGAGCATGGACTTCATTTATTTTTGGTGTATTACCGTGTCTCTCCCTACACCACTCAGTTCCACCTGACAAAGAAAAAACAATCAACAAGCCAATGGAAGACGTCCTTCCCTGCCACTGATTGCTGCCCACAGAAAATTAAAAAAAGAGACAATGTGTTGATAAAAAATGTCCACCCAGGGTAGACAGACCCCAGGCACAAGAAAAGGCACAAGAACTGGACTCGCAAGCAGTAGTAGCCCCTCACCAAGCCTGCTTCTGCTCAACTACAATAACCATACTAATAAACAACAGAAGCGCATCCCAAAGAGTCTTCAGCGGAGACCTCTAACCTCCCCATCTAAAGCGTCGTCATCATCATCATCACCACATCTCGAAAGTGAGGCAGACGGCTTTGTGCGGCAAAGACTTAAGAGCTTCTCTTCAACTCCCAACTTCCTTTTCTTCCAGCTTCATTTCCACATTTAGCCTTCATGTGGTCTCTACTCCTCCACACCAGTGGTTAGGGAGCAGAGCTTTAAAATATTAACGTCAGTTTTACGTCATTGTCCTTCTGTAGGGGTCAGGGTGTTTTTGTTTTTTTTCCTCTTTTCTTCTGGGAAACAGCGCAGCCACAACCACCAGGAG
The DNA here is from genome assembly GCA_015244755.2 of Tenualosa ilisha. Lineage (NCBI taxonomy): Eukaryota > Metazoa > Chordata > Actinopteri > Clupeiformes > Clupeidae > Tenualosa > Tenualosa ilisha. The sequence goes on from PYXC01002375.1 coordinate 338,078, forward strand.
TCTTTGCAGGATCTGAGAACCATCGAAACAGTCCCAAACAGATGGAACGGACCCGGGCAAAGGTGTCCATTGGGAAAACCATGTTTTACACACAAAGACGTCAGATAATGGCTCTCTCATACTTGAGCAAGTCAAAACCACAAGGCTTCTCAAAATGCCAGCACCTCCAAATACACAGTGATTTTATTTGAACAAGAGCTCTTGACAAATAACCTCTCCTGAAGCTTAGCCCTTCATGACAGAATTATGAGTCCAATAACAGAACCATGACGTAGCTGACGGAACTTATCTTTCATGCCTGAACCACTCTCAATAATTCCACCAAGACTAGCCCTTTTTCAATCAAAAAGATGATTCGCTCAAAAATGACACACATCAAAAAGTTAGTGCGGCATATGCGATAGAAAACTAATTAAATAGCTGTAACTAATTTTAATATCTGAAACTATGGAAAACCATTTTGACCTTTCTGGTTTTGCTAAAAAATAATTTGACTTAAAGAGTCAATTCACTTGGATAATATCTGATGGGAAAGAGGCGTATGACACACCGATCATAACAGTGTCCTCTACAGCATCACAAGGTTGTGAGACACACACCAATATGCAGAAAGCATTTCAGACAAAAAAACAAACACTCACAACGCCTCTCCCTGCTCATTACAGCATGCTGGTAACACCAGGATGCACACACACATACCCAGCCAATCGCAAAACACAACTCCAGGACATGACTTTCCCTGCACGACAGTGTCCTCTACAGGCAGAACTCAGAACTGGCGGAAGACACTTCAACAAAATGCCCCAGTGGGTTAAAACCAGCTATGGAAGGAGGGTGGCAATTTTGAATCGAGCCGTTGTTTACTTTTTCGCCCCTGTGTTTTTGTTTACCTGTAATTGTTATTTATTTATGTTTTTCTATTTGTTTACTCCTACTCAGATCCTCGGGCGCACATGCAAAACCAAAAACAAATGCAAAAATAAAAACAAAACAATCCCACAAGTCATCCTCTCGTCATTAAGGCTTTTTCACCCTGGCCTGTCCGCAGAGGCTGATAAAAGGCTGTACTGTGACTGTATTGCATAAGTGTAATTATTACTTCTAAAGATGCACATTATTACTACTCCTGTGGCCGCACCATCCTTATTTACAAAAATGTCCTGTGCCCATGCCGAATGAGAATGAGAGTGAGAGTGTAAGAGAGAGTGTGTGTGTGTGTGTGTGTGTGTGTGTGTGTGTGTGTGGGAGGGATCAGAAGGGCGTCTGGAGGCGTGTGATGTGCTGCGTGGGGGAGGCGGCAGCCGGCGTGGAGTTGTTGGACAGGTGACTGGAGGAGGAGGAGTCGGACAGTTGGAGCTCCTGGAGCTTCTTCAGGTACTGGTCCCGCAGGGCCAACAGCTCCCTGTAGCGTTGCTCAACTGGACTCTGCTGCTGAGGGCAGGGACACACACACACACACACACACACACACACACACACACACACACACACACACACACACACACACACACACACACACACACAGGCAAAAAGGCAAACAATGAGTACATCATTATACGATAATACATAACATTGAATAATGAGAGCATAATATACAACAGTCAGTACACACACACACACACACACACACTAACATCTAATAACAGGAAGGCATACATATACACACACCAACACATACAGTACTGAGTTATACAGTCTGCTTTGTTTTGGCACAGTAAAATCCTATCCCCTAGATGGCAGCAGAGAGCTTGAGTCAACACACATCACATCACACATGAGGCCTGTTCCTTAAGCTTCATTTACACTCATCCCATTCCGTCAATAAGCAGACACACACACACACACGCACGCACGCACGCACGCAGACCCCCTCAAACACGCTCTCCAAGGGCTGACGAATACCTCCCCAATTTCCTAACTGTCCGTCGAAACAACGCAGACCCCACATATAGAGGGGGCGTGTGATTGGTCGGCTCACTTCGTTTAGGCCTCTTGCTGCCCACTGTACGCTTTGCTTGCTACCCACTGTAGTTAGCAACATGCTAGTTCACACTACAAGCTTTGTAAATAATCTCAGACGTTGTTCTGGATACAGTGGAAGGATTTGCCTATTGCTCAGTGCCTATAATTCCATAAAGTTTTGAAATCAGCACTTCGTCAGAAGGCATTACATTATAGACATATTATTATAGGTAGGTGAAGTCCATGAGCTAACAGAACAACTGGCTGGCAGAAAACTAATTTGCTCGTAAATAAATCACAGGAATAACTTGCCGTCTGAGTGTGTGTTTTTCTATGGAGGGAGACAGAGAGAGAGAGAGAGAGAGAAAGAAAGAGAGAGACTGTGCCTGTGTGTGTGTATGTGTGTGTGTTTACTTGTGTGTATAATTGAAAAAGAGTGAGAATGTGCATGAGAGAAAGTGGTGTGTTGGAGAGTTTGGGTGTAAATGCATGTATGTGTGTGCATTTGTGTGTGTGTACTCTGTGTGTGTAAGGTGTTAGAGGCACACATACATAAAAAACAAAGTGTGTGTGTGTGTGTGTGAGTGAGAAAATTTCTGTGTGCGTGTGTGCTTTTGTGCCATGCATGTGTGGCATGTGTATATGTATGTGTGTGTGTGTGTGTGTGTGTGTGTGTGTGTGTGTGTGTGTGTGTGTGTGTGTGTGTGTGTGTGTGTGTACAGGCGGGCCTGCTGTGGAGATAAGGCAGCGGTGAGCAGCAGCTGGCTGCTATGGCAGTGGGGACGCAATTAAACCAGAGGAAAGAGGATTTTCTGCCCCGCTGAGTCTGAGTGGGGGGCAGGAAGCAACCACACACACCACACACACACACACACACACCAGAGAACACACAAACACACACACCAGAGAACACACAAACACACACACACACACACACACACACACACACACCTACAGATGGACGTGCATATAAACACAACATGAACACACACAATAGCCCAAGTTAAGCCATGCATGCCTATGCAGTAAAACCCTAAACATAAACACTGAGTCATGTGACGCTACGTCAGTGTTCCATGCAGATTACGTTTATCAAGTAGAGAACAGGGACAGACTGGACAACAAAACAGGCCTAAACGCCCAAACCAGTTAATAGACAAATGCATCCCCCTTTCCACCAATGACCTTCTATGAGCAGAGAACATTTTGGATTCCAACGACAAGTATGGCTGACGGAGGTTATTGAGGAATGTTAAAATTACGTTGCAACGTTGCAGTGTGCACACTACACAAACATCAGGGAGCCTGGTGGTCACTCAACAAATGTCAACACACACACAAACACACAGAGATCAGCAAAGACAGTTGTCAACAGTCAAACACACACCTGCTGCCGAATGCGAGGGTTCCACCGGATGTAGTAAGTCACCCAGAGCTCTAGGTGGCGCATGCTGGCCACGGGGTAGAGCACGCGGCTGGACTCCTCCGTGTAGAAGGGGTTGATGAAGCACGAGGTGTCGCTGTTGACCAGGGACCACAGGGACACGGTCTTTGTTCGCAGGTGCTGCAGGGAGGGATGGGAATAAGGGGGGGGGTTTGTAGCATTGAGTAGAGATGTGATTAGAGATGAAGAAATAGAGGAGGGGGGGAGAGGGAGAGAGGGAGGAAGAAATGGAGAGAGGGAGGAAGAAAGATGGAGAGAGGGAAGGTGGGAAAAGGCCGGCGTAGCATGTAGATCACATCTTAATCACATCCATATTTGAGGCTGGGGGATTTTTACACAACAGCAAAGAAATATATTTTTAAAAATATTGCAACTGAACGCAAATAGAACTGCTTTTGCAGGGAGACACAGAAAGAATGAAAGCGAGAGGAGAGAGGAGGAAAGAGAGAGAGAGAGAGAGAGAGAGAGAGAGAGAGAGAGAGAGAGAAGAGGCCCAAAATAACTTGTAGATTTTCTATTAAGAACGTTAAGGTTCCCATGAGGTCCACAGTACTCCAGATCAGTCCAATGAATGACATAATGCATCTACACTATCTGCAAATCTGCTGAACTACATACTGGGAATTATCCTCTGTTTCCCAGTGAGAGTCTGACTGGACACTTTACAGACCAGTTAATGTCATGGCTAGTTTATCACCAGGGGCACTACAAGGAATATTGCCATGTGTGTATTTGAGAGAGAAAGAATAAGTGGAAGAGCAAGGTGTGTGTGTGTGTGTGTGTGTGTGTGCTCACAGTGAGCTACCCTGCGCTAGGACTGAGTCACTCAAGCATTTTGTTCACGCTCTACTTCACAATATCAGAACAGAATGGAAGAGAGAGAGAGAGAGACAGAGAGAGAGAGAGAGAGAGAGAGAGACAGAGAGAGAGAGAGAGAGAAGGGGGGGATTGAGGGAAGGAGACAGTACATAACCCAAAATGACAGAGAGTTGGGGCAAAGAGGGAGGGAGAGAGAGAGAGAGAGAGAGAGAGCAAAAGAAAGAAAGAAAAAAAAGAAAGAAAGAGAGAGAGAAAGAGAGGCAGGCAAAAGATGAGGAGGACAAAAAACGGTTAGCCGTTGCTGCCAGTGTTCTTGGTATGAACAGGCCTTGAGTGAGACTACTGTCACCTGCACCATAAGCTTTACGTCCTTTCTATGTACAATAACCATCCTGCAAGTATCCGTCTTTCAGAAGAAAGTGTGACGTGTTTTTCTTCCTTTTGTTTGTCTTTGTTTCCTTGACTGCAGCAGCTGGAACGTAAATAACACAAACTCACACCTAAACCCCCGCTGCTCTCTTCACGCCTGTGTTTAGCGGTTAATAGACTGCAAGCGAAGAGGCCGGTAGTTTGTCTAAGCGTCTTTACCATGTGTGAATATTACATGTGTGTTTGAGTATGGGGGTGAGGGGCACGCTTGATTTGTCATGTGGATATGCGTGAAACCCGCAGCTAGGTTGCAAAAGCTCTCGGGGTTCCTTGAGTGCAAAAAGAGAAGAAGAGCCAGAGAAAGCAGAAGAGTGTTTGCATGTACGTGTGTGTGTGTGTGTTTGTGTGTGTGTGTGTGGGGCTCACGTTGCTGTCGCGGACACTCTCGCAGTTGTAGAGGAAGGTGCCGAACCGACAGCTGAACAGGTGATCCAGGATGACCATCAGCAGCCGCTCATTGAACTCGAACGCTGTGGGGAACTGGAACGCAGAGGTCAAATCAAGGTGGGTTTTATTGTCATTTCAACCACATGCATTGTATATAGTGAGACTAAACAACATTTCACCATGGATTCAAGTGGTGCTACATTTAAGATACATAGAAAAAAAAGGTCAAAGGTCCTTCATATGACACTCAGGCTCAATGAGTATAACCCCTCTGACCAAACCACATTCTCCACTGACCCCAAGGACCACTTGTTAAGTCAAAACACGTGGGCATATTCTATATTTTCTAATTTGGAGTTTAGACCTCGAGGTGACACAGTGACTGCTGGACACACATGCCCCCAGGTCTGAACTGTACATAGCATTACAGGAGAAATCTGCTGTCAATCAATCCATAGCCCTGTCCCTCATGGTCACAGAGTGCCGTTAGAAGGAAAAAGAATGAGAAAATTTCATAGCTAACCGGCAGCTAACACTAAATGAGGCAAAGAAACTCACTTTCAGTTCAATTTTCTTCTTATGCTAGTTTAACATTAGCTGCCAGGTTTTTGAATTAGTTTTAGAGTAATTAGGAATGATAGAAGTTATTATATAGAATTAACAGCATGTACAGAGAAATTCCATGACATGCCTATCAAGACACTTCGGCAAGAAAACGCTTTTGGGTTCCAATGTGGTGATCTGGCCTTTTTTCTGAGACTACAAACAATTTGTTGGATTAGTTTGCCCAAGAGGGTTGGGGGGGGGGGGGGGAATTTAAGACCATTTAAGAAAACACAGGCCTCGAGGCCTTCCATGGGCTGGAAACTCACAGTTTGGGGAGTGGAGTATTCACTTTAAAAGTGGGCCTGTATGACTCTACATAGGCCACTGATGCAAGCATCCACGACTGTTTCAAAGAGGGGCACAGTTCACTGGTTATGCAATCAGTCAATGCCGTCACAGTTCTGCATGTTATTCATTGTGTAAAACTTTTTTTTTTTAGATAGATTTATTAATTTCCATAGTATTTACATAATCTAGTGTATTTACTTTAGATTTCTACCAGAAATCATTGTGTTAAAAGAGTAAGTCCAGAGTCAATTATACTACGACCCTGTTGTTCGAGATTACTGAGTGCTGTCGGTAGGAATTAGAACAAAGAGAGACATTCTGGAATAACACGTTATTCTGAGACATTCTGGAATAACGCATTACCACAAAATCATTCCTATTCCTAGATAGTAATCTGGAATAACTCGTTGTACCACACTCCTTCCTTTAACCGACTGTCCAGATGACACAGGTGTGTAATCAGGATGAGTACCACATCAATAGCCCTGTTGCTGTTGGTGCCTCACCTTATGAGGTCAGCTTCAGAATCACAATGACATGCATAGCAAGTAGCAATAAAGCATGGAAGGAACAGTCAAACCACTGATCTCAAAACAATAAGAGAAACCATTAACCCATTGTTACCGCCCCATCAACAAACAAGCCAATGGAATTTAAATGCCACAGCCATATTGGAACCGCTCTCATGTAGTGTCCAGGACACTGTACAGTACTGTGCAGTGTTTTTCAAATTTCAACATTTATGCTTAAAAGAAATGTCTATTTTATATGTATATATATATATCTGCATAAAATTCCTTTGAGATCAGTGGATCGAACAGAGAGAAGGTAGAGCGAAACAAGTGCATACTGGAAGATTGAGGGTTGATAAAAGGGAGGGTGGTCATGTGACATGACATGTACCTGTTTGGTCATCTGCCACACACAGTCAATGAACTGCAAGAAGATGGGAGACCGGTCCTGGTCTGCATGGTTTTTGTCTCCATGACCAATTCTCTGGAGAAGCACAAGCATGAATACAAGGATACACACACACACACACACACACACACACACACACACACACACACACACACACACACAATAAGAATTTAAGAAAACCTATTCTGGATAAATGTGAATGATATAACTAGATTCTGCAATAATACATCTGAGATCCCACTGTATTGGGAGGTTCCAAGTCTGTCTAAAACTAAAACAGCATATCAGCATTTTGTGACTCAAACAAATGAAGATTTTACACAACAATAACAAAAAACAACATGCTATCTAACAGTAATCTGATAACGGCCAAGCTAAATCATTGCTTGGCTAAAATCAGCTTAGTTCTTGGGACCAACTCATATATTCTACATGGAGCAACCAGCCTGGAAAAACCCATCCTGATCTGCTAGCGATCTGATATCACTCCGCAACTCAGCATGGCCACCTGGATTTGAACTTTGTTCAGTTTGCCTGAGGTAGGGAACCAATCAAAAATGGGCTTTTCCCTCTGACAGAATGATCAGGGGAGGTCTGAACATCCATAACCGAAATCAAGATTCAACCAACAGTGCCATTTTGATCTACATGAATTGATCCCATCTCAGAGAAGCGAGAGATGACGGCTATCTCAAATTGTTATACTGGGTCACAAAAGCCTGAATATAAAGCCACTGCATAAAAGTTAATTCCTTCTTGAAATGCTAGATGATGCCGCATGTTACAGTCAACACGTATTTCAGGAGGAAGTCGCCATTGTAGGATCCTTCCCTTTGGCTTCACTATTTATTAACCAAACAGATACTGGGCCTGACTGAACACATAAGAATTTCTAGTTCAGATTTCAGCAGCCAATATACATTTATAATGGATATGATTAGTACTTCTTCAATGAATTCTGTAATTAAGTATTAATTACTTCTGGCTCAAATGTACAGAAAAAATAAAAACTTGAACCAACTGCCGTGACCCCCTCCAATGTGCATGCACGCACGCACACACACACACGCACCAACACACACACACACACACGCACACACACACACTGACCGAGGCGAACTTGTGTCCGAAGCTGATCCACTCCTTCTCCAGCAGCACCTGGAAGCCTCTGAGGGTGCGGTAGTGGCTGTCCAGCATCAGCATGGCCAAGGAGGTGAGCTGGGCCGTGCGGTCCCACCCGTCACTGCAGTGCACCACCACCGAGTTGCCCGAGGACACCTTATCAGCCACCTGAATGGCCCCTGACAACACCAACTAGCACAGAAAGGAGGAAAGGAAAGGAAAGGAAAGGAAAGGAAAGGAAAGGAAAGGAAGGAAAGGAGACACACACACACACATACACATACACTCTGAATGGACATTTAGATGACTATGAAAAGTGATTTTCAAACGTGATCAAGAGTACACAGTTAGAACTGCCGGCTGTTCCTGCTCATATAGGCATGCTTTACTTGTTTACCTGTTTCATCTAAACTTTGACCTTCTGAATTTTGCTCCTTGGGATAATAAAGTTAACTTTGATTTTTTAACTATCTTAATGTGCTCACAGGCAATTCACATGGTCACATGCAATCTAACACTGTGCTGTCATTTACCGATCTTTTGGACAAATTTTAACAAGACAGACTAAATAAATGAATAAAAATGTGATTTGGAGACTTTATTAATCTCCATCCCATTAACCTGAAAAAACCCCTCAGGTCTGCATGATTCACAGGTTACTACACGTTACGAGAAAAAAGCGGGAGTTGCCGAAAAGCAAGCTGATGAAGTTGACCCTGAAGTTTTGAGTACCTTTATGTGTTCCAGCCAGTGGGTGGACTCTAAGCTGGACAGCCAATGGGCTTCCTCCACGTTGGGGTAGACGATGTCCTTGAGCTTTTTGAGGGACTCGCGCATCACATGGATGTTATGAATGTCCAGGAAGACCAGCTCCGCGTTCTGATAGGCGTCGTCCCCCTCATAGCCCCCACCTGTCGCCTGGAGAGGAGGGTCAGAGTAGTAGAAGTGGGAGAGAATGAGGGTCAAAGGTCAGACAGGTCAAAATAACATGGCAGCACAAAAGAAAAGTGGACTAGAAACAGACATCAATCCTCCAAACAGTCCTCAATATTGAGATTCAGCACGTACACACACACACACACACACACACACACTCATAAGACTGTGATAAAGAGGACCGCTAACACAGTCCTCACAAAGTTTCACACCGATTAGAGTAATAACCAAGTATCAGTTGCAAACCATAACGTGCAAAGAAGCTTGCAGTTCCTGAAAAGGTTTTTTTTTTCTTTTGCAGAACTAAACAGCTTTTTTTTTTCTATGGAACTCTGGCGCAACTCCACTGCAACCTTAAGTAAACTCTAATTAGCAAGCGCTGTCAGGCCCCAGGCAGCTTTATTGTATTTGCAACACACACACACACAGACACACACACAGACACACAGTGTTCATTCCCCAGTGCTCCAGGAGACTTTCCAGTAACTCTACCTCTGTTACCTCTGCTGACATCAGTAACCAGTCAAGCAGGCAAAACCCACACACCTACAGACACGACACGGAAAGAGAAAACAACACGAGAGAGAAGAGAAGTAGACATCTGCAACCCTTGTCACTCTAAAACACACACAAACACACATACACAAGAACACACACACACACACACACACACACACACACACACACAAATATAGGTACCGGCGAGGGACACCTTAAGGTGAGTCTCCAATCGGAGTGTCTTATTCTGACCTTGTTTGCAACTGCATTGACGTTGGGCCGGGCGTCGTAAATGGTGAGCTTGGTGGTGCCGTTGGCCTCGCGGATCATCTCCAGGTAGCGCTCGTCGTCTTTGTTGCGTTTCCCACTCATGCCCACCAGGGGCTGGCTGCAACGAACGATTACCGCCTGGTTCTCCTTGTTGATCCACGACAGCACCTTTTTGACGGAAGGTTCTGAATCTCAGAAAGGGTTTTCAGGCAGGCCAAACAGTACAGCTTTGTTCATCCTTAATGTTTCTTTACCAAATACATCAGCAAATGTTTTGAGAACATTCACTCTATTCAGGTAATTCACTTCATTTGTTTTCACCTTTTTTCAAATGGTCCAATATTTAATTTGGATCTAGTCATGAGAAGTGCCCCACTGTATTAAACTCTTACTGAACCTTTTAGCCACTGGTTTGTGCTAAGCACTGTCAACATGTCGACACAAATAACATCTTTCCCTTCAGTGAATTACCAACTGGTCTATAACTCATCTGGAGAAGGCTCTAATCCTCTCCTGGTGGACCTACCAACTGGTCTATAACTCATCTGGAGAAGGTCCTAAACCTCTCCTGGTGGACTTACAGGTATGCGGCAGCGTGATCGGAAGGTGGCCACCTTCTGCAAATCGTCCTCTGTGGCCTTGAATGGCACCACCAGGATGGTGGGGTACGTGTCGCACAGTTTGTACTCCTCGTTGATGAAAGAGATACGCCACTTGTCAGTGGGAAGGCCCTGGGAAATCAATGGATGAAGAGCAAAATGGTGAAGATATTGGTCATTTTAATCGTCACCCAATCATAGATCTACGATCTATGATTGGGATCTACGATCTATGATCTGATGCATTGTGGAGACTTGATTCATGCAGATGTCAAATATAAGAATATGTGAAACGGCAGCTAACGCTAACTGATAAGGGTGCAGCAATATTTGTTTGTTTAGTTTCCTGTGCCCCAATCAGTTATCGTTTCTACTGTTTCACAAAACTGGTCTATGATGCATTACATTCTCTTGTTCTCATACCTACCGACAGCTCTGAGCAATGTCAAACAACAGGAATATTAATCAATTCACACTGGATTTCTCCTTTCACTGTTCATCATCTCAACTCTAGTTAAAATAATCCATGAACACTGTTGTTTTTTTTCACAATCAACATTATTTTCTGTGATCTTGTAATCATGACATAGCTAAAGATTCATTTATCCTAATCTGAGAACTGCTTGAGATTGCTTTTGACAACTAACTATGTGCATCCTTGTGAATATTTGATATCTATATTTGTGAAACACCTTGAGTGTGACTACAGTTATAACAGTGTTACAGCCCCACACATGCTGTTTTGTGTGCACATGTGTATACATGCCAGATTAACCTGTGTTCTGATTGACCATGGAGGACACAAACACAAACAAACGCAAACACACACACACACATACACACACACACACTGACTGAGGCGAACACACGCACGCCTCCTGTACTCCACAATATGTTTGTAAATAACCCAGCCGTTCTCATCATATTTCACACACACACACACACACACACACACACGCACACACACAAACACACACACACGTGAGCGTGAGCACACACACCTGCCTCCTGTACTCCTCCATGGGTTTGTAAACGAGCCAGCCGTTCTCATCATATTTCTCCTGACTGAGGAACGCAAACAGCGGCTAAACAAGAGGGAGAAAAAGACACGAAGAGATATGGACGGGTGTCACACATGAGAACACACACAAAAGTGTACATGGCCGCCTGCGGCCACACCCACAAACACTTGTGACACACAAACACTTGTGACACACACACACACACACACACACACACACACACACACACACACACACACACACACCACACACACACCAGTCAAATACATAATGACCATATTAAGTTAAAACGCCGGTAATCATTGGACAAACACACTCACTCAGTCTCACACACACAGGGAAGTGAAATTACAGATTAAATCATGTCCTTTTACAGTTGCTATGATACATGTGTTCTGCGTTTCCCCATCTTGTGCATCCCTCAACAGATACAGTCTCCACCCCCTCACTCCTACATGCATACACGCTCACTGACACAATCACTGAACTCCTCTCCTTCCATCGCAAATGATGTACGTACACATGTACACACACAAACACACACACACACACTTACCAGACCGTGAGAGAGAGGAAAGGCGTATCTGAAGAGAATCTCAAAGATGTCTCTTCTACTGTGACCCTCCTGCTTCAGAGCAAACCTCAAGTTCCTCATGTCCTGCACCACACCCACACCCACACCCACACACACACACACACACACACCCACACACACACCCACACACACACACACACACCACAGCATTAATCATCTAACCACAGCTAATCCAAAAGGTTGACAAGTAGTATAAACCAAGGAGGAAAGTCATCTCCTCAGGTGCTTTGGGTAGGTTTTGCGCTGAGCACACAGGAATATTCAGCGATTCAGTGAAATTTTTAAGTCTAGTGCTCTGTTTCAGTGGCACTGAAGGGATCACGTTTATATTCATTAACTGACTCATGATGCAAATATATTGTTGCCATCACATATTGAATGTCCACCCAGAGGTGTGTGAGTGTGAGTGAGAGTGAGAGTGAGAGTGTGTGTGTGTGTGTGTGTGTGTGTGTGTGTGTGTGTGTGTGTGTGTAAGGACTTTTTCCATCAAGGATGACACAAACACATTTTTTACCTTGCAAGTGATGTCCAGGCCATAAGAGTTTTCCCCTCGACTGGAGGCCCCGCCCATTTTTTCCACCCGACTGATTGCCCCAAGTGCGACATCCAGGACTGCAACATGGTCCTAAAGCACACCACACATTAGGGTTAATCATCTCACTCACTCATCTCATTTCCCAAGTGCCTGATCTTTCTCCTAGGAATTGAGCTCTAAAAATAACGCTTTTGCTGCTGAATACCCATTGTTGGGTTGTTGACTAGAATCTTTGTGCCAGCCAGTTGGAGGTTGTAAGAGAGAGGACAGAAACTCCACTATTGGAGAAAGACAAACTCCCATCTAGAGAAATCAGTCATACAAGACATTCTCTAAGACCTGAGCTGTGGTGTAACAACTGTAAACTGAGCCAGGCTCTCTAGGTGTTCACCACTGAGTTAAGTGTATGAGTCTGCATGTGTGTGTCTGCATATGTACAGTACTGTTCCGCTTTAGCTGTTGGGCGGCTATTTGGTTTACGGTGTTCCAAATTCCTTCATTCTCCTCTTTTGCTTCAAAGAGTCTGGACACATAACTTTACTTTGACGCAGGTGGGAACTTGGTTTAGAGTTTAAACCTTCAGCTCTTTAGCAGCTCTACAGAAAATCCTGAGTAGGTGAGCAGTAAGTAAATGCCCCCCTGGTCTGGGTGTTGGTAGAGCAGTCAACAGAAACACCTTTCAGTGTAGTGAGCAGCTTCATTTCCTAGTCTGCTGATTTCTAAGACTTCTAAGAATGTTTATATTTGTCACGCAAGCCCTGGTGGTCATACCAACCCATCTGCATTCAGGCCACATCCTCCTCTGCGGGTTTTCATTTCCCACCCTCTTCCTTAAAAATAAAAAAGAAAGACAAACAAACAAACAAAGAAAAGAGCAGAGACATTGACTTACCCCGTCGCTTTTGAAGTACAGTCTGTAGTTTGTGATGAAGACTTTGCCCTTCAGTGGGCCATTATAAGGGCAGATGTAAATGATGTCTTTGTCTGCGGGAGCAGGAGAGAGCAAATGGGAGAGGGAGAGGGAGAGAGAGAGAGAGAGACAGAGACAAGAGGAAGACAGAAGATGAGTGAGAAAACAAATGAGTGAGAAAGAGAGAGAAAGAAAGAGAAAGAGCGAGAGAGTGTGTCAAGGTCAAAGGTCAGGGTATGTCACAGTCAGCAACCATCCTCTGACCTCTGACCCCAAATCCAAAGAAAGAAACTTAAAGAAAAACACAAACAAGCCCATCCACAATATCCAACTGACCTAAACGGCTGTACAATACAATCATTTAAATTCACTGCACTGATATCAGGGCTGCACCATTCTGGAAAAATGTGAATCGCGATGTTCTTGACAAGATCATGATTTTCTGCACATTTTTTTAACAAACTGAAATGCTTATTTGATTTTAGGCCCAGAATAATTTTTGCCCTAAAAACTGTGAAGTATCAAAATAGGTATGAATCCAGATCACATTTTATTTAATGATTTATCGTGCAGCCTTAACTGATATACATAAGAAGTTAAACAGTGGACTTGGCCACCGTTGTCCCCTTTCATCTGCTCTTTTCTGTGCTGTTGATGTATTGGTGAAGTTAAATAGCTCTGAATCTTTTAAGGGACCTTCTCTCTCCCCAGTCTCTCAAAGTGCTGCCGGCTTTTTCTCTCATTAGCTATTTATGCTACAATAAGAGCCTGTCACTTCCACAACTACGCACACACACACACACACATACACACATGCGCACACACACACACACATACAGAGACGCTTTTAAATATTACATGCTGTGAATACCAAGATGGCAACAGGAAATAACGTTTCCAACAGAGTGCATACTGTAATTCATTCTCTCTCAGTCCGTTTGTTTTCATTCTCTCTGATTATTTTGCTTGGTCCTTCCGTCTGCCAACTGCCACCTCTCCGCCTTTCACTCGTCCGCCTCATCACTTCTTCCACTCCTTCATTTTTTGTTGTTTCTTTCCCCTTTTCCATCTCTGTGTTTAATGAGTGCCTATTTATTTATCTCTCTCTCTCCTGCCTGATTTCTGACACACACACACACACAACTTAATAATTCAATCGTGAAATAATAATTCACTAGCTTATGTATGGGTATGGGGATGGCCATATCTTCCCTCTCCTCTCCCCTACTCTTCACAAAGAAACAACGACAACTGCGCCCATATTTTGCCTGTGTGCTTTAACCACAGACACCAGTTTGGCACTGGAGCTCCACACCACATTGGGGCGCCTGTCCTGAGTGACAGGCACAAAGAGAGAGAAAAGAGAGAGAGATAGAGAGAGAGGGGGGAAAAGGTCTTTTCTAAAATTAGCGCCCCAGGGGCAGAGAGGGCACTGGAGTTGTGGCAGTGGGACTCTGCATTATTTACACCAAACACAGGCATTCTTCAGGTCCTGCAGCCGGAGCTCCACACATTGCCTTTAAAAGGCTGAAGGGGCAGCTAGGACTGGGGGAACAGGGAATACAGTCCCATGGCATGGCAGGTGGCACAGACGGTTGGATAAGTTGCATCACACGCGCACGCGCACGCACACACGCACGCACGCACGCACGCACGCACGCCCACGCACACAATTTATGTAATTCATTCACCTGATGATGTAATAACAGCTCAGGTATGGAAAGACAGTGGCGGGACCAACTTCACTAACTTCAAAGAGCTTTAGTGTAAGCAACACCACACAAGACTAGCGATGGAAACTGATGTGATAGCATACAAGCATAGATAATGTCAATATGGTTGATAAAAGAAGTCTACTGACACAACAGTACTGGTGTGTATGTTGTAGGCCATGACACTAAAAAGACATTCCACTCAGGAAGGTCTACTATACTGTACAATATGGGACCTTTGGTGAAAAACCTACTGAGGACTTTTTGAAAAAATTTTGAAATATTCACTTAAATATATATTTCATCATAACTCCGGAACGGCAGGTGGTAGAGACTAAGGAAAGTCACATTCAAAGAGGTCCTCTCACAGGCTGGGGGGGAGACAGAGGAGCTCACAGGTGGAGTTCTTGCCTGTCTGCTCCACAGATAAAGTCAAACAGAGGCTGATGCTGATGCTGATGCGGTCACCATGCACACAGGAACTCACCAATCACCCTCTCCTCGCCTGGCAACAGTGTCACGTCAGCCAGTGGTTCCATCTTCAGACTCTCACTGGATGCCTGCAAACACACACAGACACACACACACACACACACACAAAACTACTTAGACATGGGTGAGTGAGCACAACAAAAAACACAAAGGAACAAAAGCAGATGTAGTAACATTGGTAACAACAGGAATGCTCACAAACAATCACACAAGCGTGTGTTCACACACACACACACACACACACCTCTGATAATGGTTTAATACACACAACATACAAAGTGCACGCAACCTCACAGGCATATTCTTATGCATTCCATTGCAGATGAGCAAAAGGTTTCCTCAGTAGTAAATCTCTCTCTATTTCTCTCTCTCAAACACACACACTTACACACAAACAGCTGGCATTCCCATTTCCAAAACAAGCCATGCATCCACATACAGCCAGTGGTGTGTGTGTGTGAATGAGAACTTGTGGGACAGGCCTGGCCACAGAACTGCTAGTCTCATTGCCTCGAGCTCACCGAACACGCGCACGCACACGCGCACGCGCACGCGCACGCGCACGCACACGCACACGCACGCTGGGGAAGTGGCTCTCACTGTGCTGACTAACCTACAGGCAGGTATATGCTCACAGGAAAGACAGACCAGACCACGCCAGAGAGAAAAGAAAGTGTGTGTGTGTGAGAGAGAAAGAGAGAGAGAGAGAGAGAGAGAGAGAGAGAGAGACAGAGAAAGACAGAGAGGTCACACCAGAGAGAAAAGAAAGTGAGAGAGAGCGAGAGGAAAGAGAGTGCAAGAGAGACAGACAAACAGAGAAACAGAGAGAGACAAACAGAGAGAGGGAGACAGAGAGAGAAAACCAGAAAGAGAGAAACAGAGAGAGAGAGAGAACAATGTGAAGAGGAGAAGAAAGGAGGAGGGGAGGGGGGTATGATGTTGAGAAGGGATGAGAGCAAAAAAGGAAGGTGAAGCACAGAAGAAGAAAGCAGGAAGGGGGGAATAAGGAAACAATGATCAAGGGAGAGAGAGGGGGAGAGAGAGAGAGGGATAGAGGTAGGTAGAGAGGGAGGGAAAGAGAGAGTGAGAGAGTGAGGAAGGAAAAGAGAGAGTCAGAGAGAGAGTGAGCGAGGGAGAGAGAGAGAGAGAGAGAGAGGCAGTGAAGAGTGAAAGAATGGAAAAAGAGAAAGTTACACTGTCTGTCTGACAGTACCAGCCTGCTCTCTCTCTCTCTCTCTCTCTCTCTCCCTCTCGATTGCCTGTCCCAGGGGCGATTTTCCGGCTGCCAGCTGAAGGTTACTGAACTGGAATGTGGGATGAAGTGCCATTCGCTCTCTCTCCCTCTGTATCTGTGTGTCTGTGTGTGTATGTGTGCGCGTGTGCGTGGATATGCGTGTGAGCGTGCTAGAGAGGGAGTCAGAGAGAGAGAGAAAGAAAGAGAGAGAGATGGAGAGAGAGAGTCAGAAAGGAAAAGAGTGAGTGAATGGACAGTGCTCAGTACTGGGCGCCCACTGTCCTGGGGCCAGCCGCAGAGAGGCACAATGTCCAGCTTCATAAGGAATGGTCTGACTCAGGCCTTCTGTAGGTGACTGATGGACCCAAAGGAAGCCATCCCTGCTGCCCACAACCCTACTCAACCCCAGCATGGAATTGGGGCATGGGGCATCGGACATAGGGCATGGGGCATGCAAGGGCCTGGTGCCCTTAAACACACGGGCATCCTCGAAACTAGTGTAGAGAGCGAGCGGTGAATGAATAACATCTAACCCTGTAGGCCTACAAAATGGCGGCTGTAATGTGCCTGTTTGTTCAGGCAATAATAACGCATTTTCTTTCAGAATCTGAATTTGAGAGAAACAGATGTGGCTACTCAATGCAGGAATGAAGAAACAGAAATAGAGAGAGGCACCTAGAGAGACAAAGAAGAAGGAGAACTAAGCCGTTACTACGTGGTGAGTGTGTACAGCGAGTGACACGAGGAAGAGGACACGGCGGTGAAAGTGGGACAGAGACGCTGAGGTGAGGAGAGTGAGGAAACAGAACGAGTGAATGAGAGAGAGAAAAAAAAAAAAAGCGGATGTCTAAAAGACAAAAACTGCTCTTGAAACAAGAAGTGAGAGCAGAAGGGGCCTGAATAACTGTGACTTGCGGAGGGGAATGCAAACACTTGGTCTCTAGGCTCACAGGAGGCCAGACAGACAGGAGAGCATGCAAGCAGTCAGGGGCGGTGCATTGGCCAATATGGGCTAATGGAGGAATATGTGGTACCTCATGCTTGGCAATGACAGGCCAGACCGGGCTGGGCACCAGACGATGACACAGACAGCTTCTCCGCTTGTCTTGGCACTGCCAACGAAAAGTGCTGAACGAGAGGTAGTGTCTCGACCACACGCTGATGAAGGCCGCCTATGTTGGTATGACTACATTTGAGTTTAAGTGGAAAATATTTGTTTTGGATTTAGCTAAGCAGCCTTTGATGGCAGGTGCTTTCGTCCTGATGAGGCAGCAGCGGCCAGTTTCTACAGAGCAGCGTGCCACACAATTTCCTGCAGAGTGCGGGGGTGCCACTCAAGGGACGCTAACACGGAGACCATACAGTCAATCAGCGTCTGTGTTGGCTAGCACTTTAATTGCACCCGAGTAGGTTCTCCTAGGAGGTGTCCACTCGACTGGGTCTCAAAACCAAACAAGGCAGCCCACAGCTCAGCTCCTCCGTGCCAGCCGCAGCATGTAGCCAGGCTTTAGCGCCTGGTGCTGGCTACTGAGTGTGTGTGTGAGTGTAAATCTGATTACGCCGTCCTGACAGTTCCTCTCCCTCTCACACACTGGCGAGGGTTCCCTAGCAACCCAACTGGGCACAAAGTTTATCCTGGGAAGACTGGTGTTCAGGAATGTGCAAATAAAAAAAAAAAAAGAAAAAGTTGTGTTTGTGTAAAATGTTAATGCACTTTCAAATTGAATGTAATTTGGCTTTGGACCTTGGTACTGTAACACACTGAACAGAACTTAACACTACTGTACATAGTTCCAACACCAAAGCATCGCAAACAACCTGACTTCAGTGGAATTTAGCAGAAAGTTTCATCATTCTAGAAACATTACAGTAACCTCAGTAATGACAGTGAAATGGTTGAGTGACACAAGCAGTAAGATCACCAACATGTTTTAGCCTCGGCCTACAACTAATGTACTCCAACAAACAGAACCACTCACTCTGAACCTGGATGAGATGAAGAACCACAAGAGAACGAGCCGACGAACAGCACGCCAAACGATCACTTGGGTCGCATAGCGAGCAGCCGTCAAGATCCCTGAGTGACAGGGCATTAAACTGCCCAGTTTCTTTAGCATTAGCCTCCTATAGGCTGCCTTTCACCACCATAAGGAGAGGCAGCACAGGCAGGTCTATTGATGTCAGCGATGGGCTTCATTTATTAATGAGCCTGAGGGAGAAGGGCTACCCTACACTGGGAGCTTTGTCACAGGCAAACCAGCAGCACAGAGAAAACGACACAGGAAACTGGGTCCACTCCAAAGAAAAGAAGGGGGAGTCGGGTGGGGGGGGAGTTGAAGGGGGTTGAGGCAGTGGCACCCGCAAAAATGGTACCCAGCTGGACAAAAGCTTTTTGAGTCGGTTAGTCAGATATGATAGACAGATGTTGTCACGGTGATACTGAAGGGATATCTTTGGAGGTGGCAAAATGTTGCATCAGCAAGGCTGACTAGCCCAATCTCTCCATCTGGGGTGTTTGGGTCAGAGAACACACACATCCTAAGAACACACACATCCTAAGAATGGTGTAATGGTAACAACTCTTTCCACGAGAATCCCAGTGGAGTAAAGTCATCCATGCAAAGCAACCTCACAAAAGGAGTTAACACACAATCCACATGCAAGTCACAAAGAGAGAAGGCGATGGTAAAACATACTCAGTCTGTTTTATGAATCAACGATGGCAGGTGCATAGCGTATGATTGATAGATTGATTGATATTATTATCTTATGGGGAATTTAAGACGTGTTGTGATGTAGAAAAAACTACACAAAAGATGTTAGAATAAGACTAGAGAAACTGCTGCCACTCAAGTCAGCACCCAGAAGTAGTGATGTGGAACATACAGTACAGGTGTACGACAGGTGTGTGTGTGTGTGTGTGCGTGTAGAAGGGGGAGCTGAATGGTTCAGTAATAGACTTACGTTCTGGCTTGAGCTGTTCTCGATTGGGCTGGAGTTGTATGCAGGTATGGATGCCGAGGCCATAACTCCGGGAGTGCTTCTTCCGTAGGCACTGGTTAAGACACAGGACAGCTCAACACACAAACGCCTCTTCTGTATGTCACATTTAGACTGTAACTGTTGTCATAGAGTAGTCTATGTATATAGGCTGAAAAATAATTCTCAGTACACAAAATGCAGTGAGGCAGGGTCAAAAATTTGTCATTTACAACATCAAAATGTGTTGTGCAATACTGTACAACATTTGTTGTATAATGTTTAAGTAAACTCCAAAAATTCACACAATAAGTTGTCAGGTCAGATATAAAAGGTTATACACGACTAATAGATACAGTATAACGTGCTTTACAACAACGTTGATTGATGATTATTCATCGATAAGGAATTGTTCATGTAAGCTACCAACAGGGCAAGAATTTACTTATAATTTACATTTACTTTTGACTGGTGTTACTCTAAATTTAGCTCCTCCGCCTATAATTATGACCACATATGTGTCGCGCAAACTGCGTTCAGCCCGTATGACTCCCTGTGGCACTTGGTTAAAAATAAATGCCCATAGCAGCTGAATTATACAGACGATATTAGCAGATACGGCTGAAGACATGGGCCTGCCACCCATGGAATGAGTGACACAAAGCTATTTATAAAAATTGGAGCAGCTTGTAACATTATAAGGGGGGCTTCCCTGACCCGACCCAACAACACCCGTCATCCAACCTTTGAGTCATCATGACCAACCAAATTCCCACACGTGAACAGAGGAAGCATAATTTGTGTACCTCGAAGAAAACACTATTGGCACTCAAAACAGTTTGGTAGAAGAAAGCTGTGAGCTGATCAACTGTTAAAGTTCCTGGCAGCACTTCTCCACTGAGATCTGTAAATTTAGAAAACCAAGCGACATTTGGGGATAACTATTCGCAAAAGTTGCCCGCTCCGTTAAGCAAAGACTAGTTGAGTTACAAGCGTTAAGTATTTAATCATAACGTCTCTCCTTGATTAACGACCTGTGGTTAGAAGATGTAGCAAAATCAACCGAGGCGTAGCATAATATTAAAGAACACGCATTACCTTCAGCTCAGCTATTCCTTAGACAAAAAGTCGCAAGTAGACTATAAACATCCCTCCTGACATCCTTTGGTAAGTTTATTTGACCAAGCAATTGAATTTCGGGGTAGGATTCCCCTTATCCTGGTCCAACGAAGAAGTCCCAAACCACAGTAGGAGCTAGCTAACTTTGGATGTCTCAAGCGATTAAAAGAAAAGAAAAAATCTGGGTCCGTCTCAAACTAGCTGACATTTCAAAGCATATTATAGAGTCATTGTATATGACAACATCAAATTTTATATTTGCAATAAAACTGTCATTTCAATTGTGCAAAAATCTAACTTTTACAACTTCTGTCTAATCCGTCAAGAGTTGGGACAGCCAACAGGGCTGGTGCACAGGACTAGCAAGGGGACCAGGAAATAGCTTGGGCCTAACAGAGCGACAGCTTTCTAACTGTTATATTTCCAGGAAAGCTTGTCTCAGACATAAATACTGTGGAATAATCGCTTAAAGACATCACATTAAATTGATTCGTGTTAATTTTCAGGCCAAATATACTCTTACTTACCCACAATCAACGATTCTTCTTTCCTGAATTCGTCAGTCTGTTTTGCAGCACCGTAGGAAGAGCTCACTCAGAGTCATGTGACAGCGGCCATCGCTCCGATTGGACGCTTGTCAAAATTAGTACCGCAAGGATGGTAGGGAGTTGTATTTCTCACCAAGATACACACGGACATGAGCATTACATGTGGGTTAGTGTGACTAACGGTGAAGTGTAACTTGCATGCTTTAATTTGTAGAGACAGTACATTTTTTTAACATCCACTCCTCTAGCAACGTTAAGAGACAAACACATTTACAAAACAAGCTCATTCGATAAGTTTTTTGGTATTTTCTATTGCAGTGTCACAGTAGCCCAGGATGTGTGTTGGTGTGGCTGATCATGTTTTCTTTTATTATTAGGTAAGATTATTTAGTGTGTTAGATTACTAATAGTATTTGATGGAGTTAATATGTTGTTATTGATCTTGTTCTTGTATGTTGCTTTGGGCAATAGTATTAGAGAGGGACCATAATAACTCGAATAACATGATGAACATTTTGAAATGGTGTATCTCCTACCTTGTGTATCGAGCTAGTATTGTGGCATTGAATATGTACATTTTACATTGAATGCTGGTATCTGACTACACTTAGTTGTCATGTTGGAAATGCTACAATAACCTGTCATTCTCTGTAATATAAGTGAAACACCGCCAGCAACAGAGGAGAAAAATAGGGCCTGTCCCCAGTTTCAGAAGCTGAGTCACTGTGTAATTTGGTTTCTTCCTCTGTAGCCTGCATCACAGGCATTTTAAGATCAAGTTTTGGGATCTGAATTGTAGGACGAGACTACATATTTTACCATCACAAAATTTTCTTTCTCAGAAGTCCTCATAAGTCTACTTTATGGTGCCTCCGCACTGTCATTACTTTACAGGGCCTCTCCACCATGATGATGTTCAGCATGACCCAGCTGTTTGTCATTAAAGCCTTAACATGTCGCAAATCCGCCTAAATCCCCACATGATGTGGCTTTAGGAGTAAAGACAGTTTAGCGCCAGTGGTGTGTTTATACGAATGGCTGACGGCATCATTGTTTTGAGTGTACATATACAATATGTCACATTCCTGAACTAGAAAAGCACCTAGCAAGCACAGACCTCCACCAAGGCAATATGGGGTCACAGACACAATACAAATTCCAAACAGTGTTCCAAATCACCACCAAAATTTAAAAATCTGTTTCTTGTCCTAATGCTGACGTTGTCCAAAAAATTTCATGCAAACCCATGAAGTACTTCTTGAGTTATTTTGTACACAAACAGACAAACAAACAAACAAACAAACAAACCTTGGCGGAGGTAATAATCCCCACCTCTTCCTTTCAACACTGAGCTATAAGTTCATGTATTTTTTTTGAGTATTTTTTTTTTTCAAAGTAAAAAAATGTACATGATTGCCATGTAGCCTAATCTACTTTGCTGCAATTAAAATGTTTTTGAGTAACCAAATAATCTCGTCAAAAGAACCAAATAAAAAATAAATACTCTGACAAGAGCAGTATAAGTCAAAAAGCAGACAAGAGACACTACATAATAAAGAAAAGTTTGCTGGTGTCCCATGAAACTACTGGTCCATTTGGAAGGTGACGTGCTGAGACAAAGAAGTGGGGAAACCAAATACAAATCTAGACACTCAGTACATTCAAACACTTAAAAATACAATTTATTAATTAGGCAAGTTCATTAATTGGGCTAATTTTTTCCCTACTTGTAATGAGCTAGGTTGTATTCAGCCTACCATGGAGGGTCTTTATGGATCCCAGGTACAGCATGTACTAATTACAGTTATCTATAGTTGTCTATCCATAGTTTACGTTTATGCATTTAGCAGATGCTTTTATCCAAACCAACTTACTTTTTTGTCAGCTGTCAATTACTACAGGGCCAGTTTCCTGAGAGCAAACTATAGGGTTAAGTGCCTTGCTCCAAGGCACAAGTGTGGTGTACAATGCATACGGAAAGTATGACAGGGGTGGTGGTAGTAGCATAGCAGTCAAGGAACCTGGCTAGCATGCAAGTGGCCTGAAAAAGTTGGGGGTTCAAATCCCAGCTACCACCGTTGTGCCCCTGAGCAAGGCACTTAACCTCAAGTTGCTCTGGCCCTGCTCTGACTGGCCCTGAACAATTGGTAGTTGACAAAAAATGTAAGTCGCTTTGGATAAAAGCGTCTGCTAAATGCAAGATGTAATGTAATGAAAGTGTTCGCATGATTCACACCTCTTCAGTGTTTCACCCTTAGTTACAATTCTCACATCAATCTACACTCAGTACACCATAATGACAGCAAAATACAGAACTGTAGGTAAGTTTTTGCAAAAGAATGAAAAATTGAAATATCCACAAGGCCATCAGTATTCACACCCTGTGTTATAACACTCAGGAATTCAATTCTGGTGCCCTCCACTTCTTCAAGCATCTTTTAGATACGTCTAGACCTTATCAGCTGTGTGTAATTAAATTGTTTGGTCATGATTTGGAAAGTCACACATCTTTCTGTATTCGACCTTTAAAGGTCAAAGTGCATGGGACAACCAGGAAGACTTCTAGAACTGGTTGCATGGCTAAATTCAGCAGTCAGGGGAGAGGAGCCGTGGTAAGAGAGGTAACCGTTAACCGAAAAATCACTCTGGCTGATCTCCAGTGATCCTGTGTGGGGAGACAACCATCCTTCAGCCCTTCACCAATAATGGGCTATATGGTTTATCTCATCTCCACACAGGATGACTGTGTGGCCCATGTGGATATTTAAGTTTTTTACTTTTTATTAATTTGCAAAAACTTCTACAAGTCATTTAAATTAATTTAGGAGAGGCCTGCAATGTAACAAAGGGTGAAACAGAAAAAGGTGTGAATACTTTCATGCACTAGAGTGCATACTAATATGCACTGTAGACAGATATTCTTACTTGGTACAGAGATAATGATAGATAGATAGATAGATAGATAGATAGATAGATAGATAGATAGATAGATAGATAGATAGATAGATAGATAGATAGATAGATAGATAGATAGATAGATAGATAGATAGATAGATAGACAGAATTGTGATGAAGATCACTTTGAAAAGAATAAGATACTTCAGCAAACCCAGACACGTCCTTGCCTACATGAGGCAAACCACTTTTATATTTGTGCATTTACTGGTCAGAGTACAGCTTGTAATCCAGTTATTTCCTGATAGGCCTGACATGGAGGCCCATGTCAGGACCGACTCCCCATCACAGAGGACCTTCCTGGACGCTGATGCTAGGCCCGACTCCCCTTCCTTGAGGCTTTGTGATTGACCCCCCTCACAATGGCGCTGTCAAATGGACCTTTACTGTTACCCCCATGACCCATCTCACTCCTTTGAGTTTGTCACTATGTCTGGGCGCTGCTACATTGTCCAGCCATAATTCCTGATAACCACCTATAGACTTCCATGTAATGTAAAAGTGGGATAATGCTCTATTATGAACTATTATGAACCTTAGCTAAACCATAGGCAACTTATAGTCTGTCATGGTTACTACTGATTGTAATTTTTCTGCATGACCCCTGGCAGTTGGGTTAGCCCCTTGAGTCGTGGATCTGCCAAGGTTTCTTCCTAGATTAACTGAACATAAGGGAGTTTTTCCTTGCCCCTGTTGCTCTTGGGTGCTCCTTCTGTGAAGCACCACAAGACAATACTATTGTAAAAGGCGCTGTATAAATAAACTGAATTGAATAATGAATGTTTCTTCAAACTTCAAGCTTGTCAAATATTGTCCATGAACTTAAAGACTCAATGTTTATCAATATCGGAAATAGGACTGGATTTTTTTTTATCCTCGAAGGGGAGAACAACAGAGCATCATGGGAAACTGTCACTTGACAGTTTCTGCAGTGTCTACTCACTTCCTGTGTATCCTATTTTGAGAGACTGTTTGTCTGGAGCTGAAGGCTTACACTGTAAAGGTGTGAACAGCTCATCTCAAATCAACTTGAACGAAGAACTGAAACTAAATCCACTATATGCATGCCTGACTCAGAATCTACTTTCTATATGACTATAATGCTCACACACACACACACACACACACACACACACACACACCACACACACACAATGCATTGGCACCCTCTCAGTAAAGCCTCTCTCTCTTCTCAGAAATAAGTGCTTTCCAAAAATTCAGTGGTTCTGATTCAAGGAAATCTGGAGACCTAATGCAACAAATAGCACACAACTTTAGCTGCTTTGAGTTTTGTTGTTTGTTTGTTTGTTTGTTTGTTATGTTCTTTGAATTATTTTGCGCATATTTTGTCAGCCATTAAAATGAATGAATAACCTGTTACAACCATTTCCTACAGAACAACTCAATTGACTTGGGTGCCCTGAGAACATTTAAATATTGTGATCAGTGTATGGGGGCCCGAAATGATGTTCCGTCATAGGGCCCAGCATTTCTAGCAGTGCCTCTGGTGCCAAGACACAAATCTGAGAAAAGACAAGAAAAGTTCTAGCGTTGTTCTCACACTTACGATCTGCTCCGCAGCTCAGCATGGCCTCCAGGCCTGTCTCCACTTTTGGCCTTTTGCTTAAAATAGGGAACCAATTAAAAACTGGCTTTTACCCCCAACGTGATGGAAGCGGGCTTAAAAGGGAAGGCAAAGCAAGATTGATTTGGATTTGGATTTCATACTCCACAGCAATTCAATGTGCTTTACAGAGTATTGAGGTCCAGGGGGATTCTGCATCTTGATGCAGAATTAGTCGTGTCAAGATAAACTAATATTCACAGCATTTAAGACATAATAAAAAAAAAACAAATATAGCAAGACAGAGATTCAAAGGTCAAGATAAAATAAAATTCACAGCATTAAGTAATAATAATAAAACAAATGTAGAAAAAAGAAGTGTTTTGAGAGTGTTTTGGTTCAAACTGTGATGCATCCGACTCTGTCTTCTTTCTGCAGTCATTGGTCTGACTGTTTGTAGGTGTACCCAATGCCTGCAGAGGCATTTTGATCTATGTCTGTAGATGCCAGAGATGACCGGAAAGCATCTAGACTGAGCTGCTTAGCAGATCAGCGTGTATCAAAACCAGGGTAACTTCTGCAGCATTACGGAAACAGACACGACATCGTTCTCAAATGGATGAGATATGCAACCACAGGCAGTTTATTTCCCCAAGCCTTCTCAATCTGAGCAGAGGATAAAGCAATAGAGGTCTTTATGCTAAGGAAACACTGGTTTGACTTGGGTTAAAGTCTGTGAAAGGCCTGGAATGGCCTGGCCTGGCCTAAACCCAATGGGACATCTCTGGAGAGATGTATGTGTGCTGTTTACCAATGCTCCCTGTCCAACCAGGAGAGATGTGTGTACTGTTCGCCAATGCTCCCTATCCAACCAGGAGAGTGTGTACTGTTCGCCATGCTCCTGTCAACCAGGAGATGTGTGTACTGTTCGCCAATGCTCCCTGTCCAACCAGGAGAGATGTGTGTGCTGTTTGCCAATGCTCCCTATCCAGCCAGGAGAAATGTGTGTGCTGTTCGCCAATGCTCCCTATCCAACCAGGAGAGATGTGTGTACTGTTCGCCATGTCCTGTCCAACCAGGAAGATGTGTTACTGTTCGCCAATGCTCCCTATCCACCAGAGAGTGTGTACTGTTCGCCATGCTCCCTGTCCACCAGGAGAGATGTGTGTGCTGTTCGCCATGCTCCCTGTCCACCGGAAATGTGTACTGTTCGCCATGCTCCTGTCCACCAGGAGAATGTGTGTGCTGTTCGCCGTGCTCCTGTCCCAGGGAGATGTGTGTGCTGTTCGCCATGCTCCTGTCCCAGGAGAGATGTGTACTGTCGCCAATGCTCCTTCCGCCAGGATGTGTGTGCTGTTCGCCAATGCTCCCTGTCCAACCAGGTTGACCCTAAATGATTCTGTGGAGACTGGAAGACTCTTTCAAAAACAGCCATACATGCTTGTTGATTGAAGGGCCTGAGTACGGTACTGTTTTCATGTTTTCTTTTAAGAACCTGTAATTTCCTGATTATTAACCGAGGTGAGTGCGTTGATTTTGCACAGTTTCTTCATCTGTGAGGCTCACAGGGAGGTGCTGCATATAGAAATGTATTTATTCATTCAATTCATTAAAGATAATGTTTAATAAACAACAACAACAATTTGCATGTCTGAAACATAAAATGTGATTAGCCTGACCACTTTTCAAATGCAATCTAACCAATGAGATTGTTCTCCACAGCATGTCATGTGACTCCAGTGTGCTTTCAAAGCTAATTATTTACAGTATGCAGTATGTGCTCTGTTTTTTAGTGCACTGCATCTGAACCCATGTGTTCAAACGTGTTTCCCACAGCTTGAATGTGCATGTCCTCCCTGCGGATATCAACTCATAAATTGTGTGTGCGTTAGGAATTCTTATGGCTCCAAATTCAGGATCTGTTTGTCTTGGGAGACCCTCTCTGACCAATGGTAAGAGAGTGAATAGAGCGTTTTCTGCACCAGGTGTCAGAACCATCAAATATCTGCATGTGGTTCTGCACATGAAAATGCACAAGAACTGCAATACCACATACAGTCAGTAGAGGGAGAGCTACCCTCGAGGCTTTTGAATGGACAAAGAAGGCAGGGGGACTCCTTAGATCTCCTTTGCATACATCACTATCAGTACTGTAGAGATGAGTGCGGTCATGAATCTATATGCAGTTGTATTGTGGCTAAAAAATAACAAACACAGACTGTTTCCCATTTACACTGTTTATTTTTTTTACTCTAAAAATATCAAGACAAAAAAAATCATAATCACAGATATTCACAAATTATAATGGCTTTCGTTTCTTCTCCTCAGCTACAAAAAATCATAGACGTGGGGAAATCTTGAAATGGCACAGTGAATCCTGGGAAATGTATGCCAAACCGGCGCCTTTGTTATGACCACACATTGAGTGATGTCAAGCTGTGCCCAACACTTTCCTGGTATGGAGCCCACTGAGGTGTGTGTGGAGACACAGGAGGATAAAACACAACAATATGCACTTCAGTTTGGACACAGGTAGCATCTGTCAGCGGATGAAAACCCACCACTGCCCCTCCAGAGGCCCCCAGCAGCCCCGCCCCCCTCCCCACACTCCCCTGACCCAGGCACTGGAGTGGGCACACATATCCTATAACTCCCAAGATTTTCCGCGCTTGATGCCAAACAGGACCCAGACACCCTGTTGTCTGATGCATTGTCTGATAGATGGCTGGAACTATGAGGGGAGGAACCTGGGTGAGAACAAGAATGGAGTGTGGGTGTTGAGAAAGAGAGAGAGAGTGACAGAGAGAAAAAGGAAATGGATGCTGTATAGTTTCACAAGAATGGTGGTAGAAAAGCGAGGTGTGCTCAGACTCTTTCTCACAAAAGACAGAGAAGAAGAAGGAGAAGAAGAAGACAAGAGAGAACACCCAGGGCCATCTCGAGTACCAGGACAGCTGAGTTATGTCAAAAACATAACAAATATTTCATTTGTAATACACAGTATTACTGGGGAAACAACTAGCTAGTTTTGCATATTTTAAAAATCAAATTACAATTAGATTCTTCTAATGTAAAACCAATTTTTTTTCTTGCTATTAATTCCTGGTTTATTTTTTTGTCTCTTTCATACCAGATCATGTTTTTTTTTTTTTAATTAGTTTTATTCACCCCATTTTACTAATTATTTACAAAGGAAATTGGAGGAACTTATTAGCAGAAAAAAGAGTATAAATATGTTTGCTTCTTTTGTATGATACACTTAGGAAAAAAACTATTTTACAAAATATTTCACTATGTACAATGCAAGCCCCATTAGGAATACCCATATGCTGCTTTTGATTGGAAATGTAAATGAACATTGCCACGGCAACAGTGAAAAGCAACATCGCAGTGTCCCTATTGGCCAATTAGTAACTATGGCTACCCTGGGTTCCACAAGGCCGTAACCAAGTTAGTGATTTGGTATGGCCAATTAAAATCGGCCTGTGAGATGATCAGGTATGCTGGCTGGATGCATGTGTTGCGGTGCCAACAGGAAAGCCAAATATGTCACACAGTGTTCACTGCATTAGCATTAGCAACATGAGACTGGAGACTTGAAATGTCGTTGTGGGATAAACTCTGGGAGTGGGTAGCCAAACTGTGGCTTCTGACAGCTCTGGGGTGGAGAAATACAGTACGTGGTCAGGAGTGCTGCACCTCTGGATATACAGCAGAGTGTGTGTGACTGAGACTGTGCCTGCACCTGGCAAAAGGCCAGGTGTGTGGGTCACAGTGCGGGATGGACTTTGGGTGTGTGTGTGTGTGTGTGTTTGGCAGTGCACCACCTAACCAATCACTCTCAACAGTCAACACACCCGAGTGTGTGGGATAGTGGACCTACTATACAAAACCTATTTGAGCTATGACCTCTGACCTAATGCAGGTTTGAGTGATGGGGCCCACTGTTGACGGGTCTCAAGCGGTGCGAGTGAGTGCAGGAGTTCCGTAAGCTCCAATGAGCCGCTTATGAGTTCTGTTCCAGGTATTCGTCGATCATTGTGAGGTTGTTGAGCCAGTCGTCATTGGGGCCCACTAGCGTGTCTATGAAGTCCACCTCACCGGGTGCACCACCGACCCCACCGGCCCCACCGCCAGGACCTCGGGGCGGCCCCGCCATGCCCCCGTTGCTCTGGTGTTGGGGAGGCAGGTCGTAAGGGGACAGTTTGTGGCCTGGGTTGTGTCCGGGTCCATAGCCCTGCACTGGGGCAGCAAGCTTGCCGGCGGCGGCCGCCGAGGACGGGTAGCTGGGAGGC
Organism: Tenualosa ilisha; assembly: GCA_015244755.2. NCBI lineage: Eukaryota > Metazoa > Chordata > Actinopteri > Clupeiformes > Clupeidae > Tenualosa > Tenualosa ilisha. Next base: position 368,319 of record PYXC01002375.1, read on the forward strand.
GCCAGTCCGTGAGCCGGGTGGTGCATCATGGATGGGCCCCCGGGCTTCATGACGGACATGGCAGAGAGAGGGCTGCGCAGCCGCAGGTTCTGCTGGGCCCTTGAGGGCAGGGGCTGCCCAGGTCCGATGACAGCCCCTGGGGGAAGCTTCTGCATGTGCCGGCCCGCCAGAGGCATTTGGTTATGGGGAGGTGGGCCCCGGGGCCCCGGCCCCGACTGGTGGGGCCCGAAGTTGGCCGGCATGCCAGTCCGCATAGAATGCTGCTGCTGTGGAGGAAACTGGGTCGGCCCGCCACCACCACCGCACCCGGGGAAGCCTAGCTGTTGGCTGCTGGGGTCCATGTGTGATAGCGCCCCCTGTTGGTGTTGCCAGAGTTGTGCCTGGGCCTGGGCCTGGGCCTGGGCCTGGGCCTGAGCCTGGGCATGCGCTTGAGCTTGCTGCTGCTGCTGCTGCTGCTGGGCGGTTAAGAGCATCCTCGGGGTGAGGGCGCCGCTGCCCTGACTCAAGGCCTGCCGTAGGTGCTGCGTGGTGGGCATGCCTCCTCCCGCCATCCCTGGTCCGGGCATCCGAACGCTGCTGTGGCCCAGGTGTGACGATGCCACTGCTGCCGCCGACGCTGTCACCACCTGCCTCGGAGGACCTCCCATTCCCATCATGCTCTGGGCCGGCCGCATCGGCATGCCGAACTCCTGGGCCTGGTGGTAGAGAGACTGCTGCTGCTTGGAGCCTGCAGGGCCCAGGACCTGGCCTCCATATGGGCCGACTTGGGTGAGGGGACCGGGGGGGAGACCCATGCGGCTGTTGGGCAGGGCACCGTGGGTCAGCATGGAGGGGTTGGGCTGGGGCCCTCCCATTGGATAGCCACAATCACCTGGCAGAGGCCGCCCTACACCTGCTGGGAAGAGGAGGAAGATATGACCCAAGTGAACAGGGATTCATCTGTGGTAAAATACTGTGCATTGAGTGGAGAATCACTCTCAAAGAAGAAAGATTAATCAGTGTTATGATCATACGATTTTAATGAGATCAGAGAATAACTGTGTGTTTGGATCAAACAAAACAAAATACAAACATACAACTTTGATTTCCCTTGGGTCAAACACATACCATTAAATATGGCTTAGTCAGTTTTAAGTTCTGTAAATGTTTAATTTTATATGCGAGGGTGAACTGCATAGTATTAAAAGCAGGCTCTAATCATGCAGCCTGCCAGCTGTTTGATTTGGTGTCCTCCAGTACTGTGATTTGAAGGTTTGAACGGACCTTGGAATGGCACCACCTGCTGGCAGTCTGGCATGGGGCCTCCATTCAACTGCTCCATCTGTCTTTGCTTCTCCTGAGAGAAAACAGGGTGAGAGACAGACAGAGAGAGAGAGAGAGAGAGAGAGAGAGAGAAGAGAGAGAGAGAAGCTTCACTGAGATGGTGCCAATGCATCAGAGAGATACCACACAAACTTACCAAGCACAGACACACACACACACACGCACACACACACACACTCATGCTCACGCACACATACATACGCACAGCTCACCATACATATACCCAAGAATAGTTTAACGATATATGCTACATGCATAAACATCTGCAGGCAAACATGTTTATTTATAGGATACATATGTAAACATCTATACATACTCTGTGTCACAGATGTGTAAACTGATGTGAATATACTGATGTGAACATAGATTTTGACAGCATCCTGAAGACAACTGACAGGACAGCTTATTTAAAATGGCAGAGCTTCAACAGCTAAACTCTTTTGGCAAGGATGACTGAGTTGGACAGTCTCAAAGAACAATCTAGAATGTAGAATGTTTGAGGGTTCTCCAGCTAGTACTCATGGGAACCCATTAAGGCCATATGAAGAATATTTAGTTGTTGTTGTTGTATTTGTTTTTTTTATGATAAACAATCTGTAAGGACCTATTTTTCTATAAATGGGGTATCTCCTTGGAACCACTTGGTGGTTCATATGGTACTACACTTGGTCTTAAAGTCCAGAGTGTTTCAACCCCTCGTCCTGTTGTTTGAGGTCACAGAGTGCTATCGGTAGAAAAAAAAAAGAAAATTTGGTTTAGCATATTCTGGATAGTGACCATCAGCAAAGAGTAACTACATGGGGCCGAGAAACTCACTTTAAGTTTCATCGTCCTTGGCGCGCTCAGTTAGCGTTAGCTGCCGCGTCACTCCTTGGTCTATGTTGTGCGAAATTTTTAATTCTTTTTCCTACCAACATTACTCTGTGACCTCAAACAACAGGGCTATGTTGGGTCGATATCCTCTGGGGATATTGCATTTATAATTGTGGCTGTACTGGATGCAATGATGTGTGTCATTTCTATCTATCTATCTATCTATCTTTCAGATTGTAACTGCGCTGGAAGCAATGATGTGTGTCATTTCTATCTATCTATCTATCTATCTATCTATCTATCTTTCAGATTGTAACTGCGCTGGAAGCAATGATGTGTGTCATTTCTATCTATCTATCTATCTATCTATCTATCTATCTATCAGATTGTAACTGCGCTGGAAGCAATGATGTGTCATTTCTATCTATCTATCTATCTATCTATCTATCTATCTATCTATCTATCTATCTATCTATCTATCAGATTGTACTGCGCTGGAAGCAATGATGTGTCATTTCTATCTATCTATCTATCTATCTATCTATCTATCTATCTTCAGATTGTAACTGCGCTGGAAGCAATGATGTGTCATTTCTATCTATCTATCTATCTATCTATCTATCTATCTATCAGATTGTAACTGCGCTGGAAGCAATGATGTGTCATTTCTATCTATCTATCTATCTATCTATCTATCTATCTATCTATCTATCTATCAGATTGTAACTGCGCTGGAAGCAATGATGTGTCATTTCTATCTATCTATCTATCTATCTATCTATCTATCTATCTATCTATCAGATTGTAACTGCGCTGGAAGCAATGATGTGTCATTTCTATCTATCTATCTATCTATCTATCTATCTATCTATCTATCTATCTATCTTTCAGATTGTAACTGCGCTGGATGCAATGATGTGTGTCATTTCTATCTATCTATCTATCTATCTATCTATCTATCTATCTATCTATCAGATTGTAGCTGCGCTGGAAGCAATGATGTGTCATTCTATCTATCTATCTATCTATCTATCTATCTATCTATCTATCTATCTATCAGATTGTAACTGCGCTGGATGCAATGATGTGTGTCATTTCTATCTATCTATTATCTATCTATCTATCTATTATCTTTCTCTGATGTTTTTTCTATCTATCTATCTATCTATCTATCTATCTATCAGATTGTAACTGCGCTGGAGCAATGATTGTGTCATTTCTATCTATCTATCTATCTATCTATCTATCTATCTATCTTTCATTGTACTCTGAGCATGATGTGTGTTTCTATCTATCTATCTATCTATCTATCTATCTTTCAGATTGTACTGCGCTGGAAGCAATGATGTGTGTCTTCTATCTATCTATCTATCTATATCTATCTATCTATTTAGTGCTGGCTGATGTGTCGTTCTATCTATCTATCTATCTATCTATCTATCTATCTATCTATCTATCTATCAGATTGTAGCTGCGCTGGAAGCAATGATGTGTGTCATTTCTATCTATCTATCTATCTATCTATCTATCTATCTATCTATCAGATTGTAGCTGCGCTGGGAGCAATGATGTGTGTCGTTTCTATCTATCTATCTATCTATCTATCTATCTATCTATCTATCTTTCAGATTGTAGCTGCGCTGGAAGCAATGATGTGTGTCATTTCTATCTATCTATCTATCTATCTATCTATCTATCTATCTATCAGATTGTAGCTGCGCTGGGAGCAATGATGTGTGTCGTTTCTATCTATCTATCTATCTATCTATCTATCTATCTATCTATCTTTCAGATTGTAGCTGCGCTGGGAGCAATGATGTGTGTCATTTCTATCTATCTATCTATCTATCTATCTATCTATCTATCTATCTATCTATCTATCTATCTATCAGATTGTAGCTGCGCTGGGAGCAATGATGTGTGTCATTTGGTGGTGGCTTGGGAAGACTGTGGAAGGGGAGTTGGCCACTGACCAGCTGCTTTCGGATCAGCTGCGTTTTTAGCATGTTGTAGTTGCTTTGGCTTGGTCGCGGAACAGATGACGGGTCCTGGAGCCGAGGAACCATCCCAGGGCCTGGATCCTGACAAAGAGAGAGAGAGAGAGGGAGAGAGAGAAAGAGAGAGAGGGAGAGAGGTTAGAGTTTAAGCATTTCTTTCATTGACATTCCATTACCAAATTTGGTTGCTCTTCTGTGGTGTAATCAGATAACACACAAACATTCAGGAGTCACCCCCATCAGCCCCCCCGTTCCATAATATATATATATATATATGTTTTTTTTTCCTGTTCCAGAGGTTTCACCCACAAACTCCCAACTCTAATCAGCTCTCGCTTCCCCCCTCAGTCGACTGTTCTGGAGTGCACGCTATTAGGGAGAAAAATTAACCCTGTCCATTTAAGTCAGCGTCAACAGGACTGTGTCCAGGCAGCGCCAAGCCTTGTGCAAGATCAAACATGGACTCCTTCCTGCTTGGCTCGCGGGGTCGTAAATAACTGTAAATAACTCTGGAGCCGGAGCTCTTTTTCCCAGGGACAGTGCCGATTGTTTGTGTTGGCCTTCGGAGAAGACCCCTAGTCCACCCTCAACCCTTTCCCTGAATCCAACCCCCCCATACACACACACACACACACACACAGACACACACACAAACACAACCACACACACATTCAATAGCACCACCACTGTGCTGCCCAGCCACAACAAACACACACACACACACACACAAGCACACATACATACTCCTTCCCTCCCTGTCCTCCCAGTACAGAACGCATTCCCATTCCCACAGCAGGAATGCTGACCCCCCCACCCTCCCCCCGCCCCATACGGCCACCACCTCTTTTCCTGAACACTCCTGCATTTCCACCTCCAACTCTGTAGGCTCTGCTCCTCCTATGGGTGGTGTTGAGCCTGATAAGGCTCCCAAACACACAGCCACCCAGCAACGGTACAAAACGGCGTCCTCAAAACACACACACACACACAAAGGTAGGGGTGGGAATTGAGAATCGGGTCTCACATAAAACAAAGCACCTCATGTTTCAATCTACAGGAATCATATGCATCTGTCCTTCAGCACCTCTGGTCTCTGGCAGCATGTTTTTGAAAGCATGGCCACTTGGTCTTTCGAAAAGTGGAAATGAAATAGACAACACAGCTCGACGTGGTTTACCTCATTTTAATTAGCCATGATGGCCACTGTAGTAGTACAGGCTATATTATAGGTTCATGTGTGGATACTGTAAACCTGTTTAGACTCCATTCTCTACTGTAGGAATTGATAAAAGAATTGATGAAGAATCAATAAGCGAGAAGGACAATGGCATCAATGTTGATAAAATCCATTCACACACAAGTGGGGGCCTCTTTCTACCAGGAGCAGACTCTGGGCAATGTGTACAGTACAGTATAGTATAGAATATCTCTCTCCTCTGACCAAAAAACAGATCCAATGTTTGCCTTTGTTCCACAAGCTGTAAAGACTTTCCGTTAAAATACACAGCTGGTCTGGTCTTGCTGTCCATTGTATACATTGTGGGTCTGTGTGTTTGTGTGTGTGTGTGTGAATCTGGCGTGACTTCACGTTATGATATCTGAGTCTATGTCTCTCAATCTATGCAGTCTAGTACCTCATGATCGTGCAATAAACCCCAATTTCCTAACAAAGCTCTTATATGCATGATATATCATATGTTGGAACTGAAATACGTTATACCCTTAAACACATTTCCTTCAAGCCTCTGCAGTGAGCACAGTCTATTCTCGTATAGACTTGGTGTGTTGTTGCAGTCATACAAATACACAGAAGCTTATTTTATGCAGACATTGGGGAAGTGAACATGTGAAAGACACCCCCCCACCTTCACCGCCACCACTATGCCTCTGAGCAACTCCTGACCTTTACAGTCAAACGGCCACCTTGACAGCTTCCTTCCTCTAGCAAACCTCCAATTCCACCACATACACACCAACTTACACACTCACACACACACACACAAAACACACACACACACACACACAGAAACATACACAGAAACATACAAGCACATACACACACTCAAAACATACAAAATAAAAACACATACAATAAAATACACACACATATACTCACACACACACACACACACACACACACACACAGAAACATACAAGCACATACACACACTCAAAACACACAAAATAAAAACACATACATATACACACACAAGCACACGCACACGCACACACACACACACACACACACACAGCTCAAGAGACAGAGGGCCCAGCAGTCGATAAACTGCTTGAGGATGCGAGGAGTGTGTCTGCACCAGGGCTCCAGACAGACCTTAAGCGAAACAAGCCTTCAGCCTCACACAGGCATGGAGGCAGGCAGGCAGGCAAGCTAGCGAGCAAGCAGGCAGGCAGGCAGGCAGGGCCAGCATAATCAGCTGCTTCTCATTAGGCTAGGCTAACGCGCGGCAGACGCAAGGGGACAATAGAAGTAATCCGAGGCACAAACAGGCATTTTGCCGTGTGTCTGTTGGTAATCACCCCTGGTTGGATCCAGCCGCGCAGAGACAAGGCCTCCCGTGGGGAGTATCGCCAGCGCTTTGCAAGGGGGGTGGAATGAATGGCTTGTCGGCGGCAGTGTGTGTAATGGCTATTGATCCCCTCTCCTGGCCATGCAGGGCCTGGATTGAGCCAAAGAAAAGAGCAGTGTGTGTGTGTATGTGTGTGTGTGTGTGTGTTGCTCACAAATGTGTTTATGTGCATACATGTATGAGGCAGACAGTCTGCGTTTGGCTGCAACACAGTGTTCACTTCTATAATTAGCCCAATACCCTAAGGCCTTAGACATCAGCTGAATGAAATATTCCACTGCCGCCACCTTCACAAAACACACAAATTCATCAATCACTTTTGAATACTTAATACTCAGACTTTAACAATTTAAACAAAACGAGACAAGCAGGCGAGGTAAGCCAAATTCGAGGTCATTCAGATACAAAAAAAAAAAATAGTTAACAGCACACTCATTTAGGTCATTTCCCTACACGCTGTTGAAGCTTTTCTTCACACCTACCACTAGATGGCACACAGGCTCTCTTTGAGCCTGACAATTTTTTTTATCGTCACAGGGTGCTCTTGTCACCTCTAAATCCTCGCCTAGTCAGAACGCTCGCACGCAGCCTGGGCGTCTCGAGCACTACCGGTATTGGTCCTTATCTGGGAGTCCCCCGCCAGGCTCAGTTTCATTGCCTATGACTGTATCAAACCCGGATAGCCTGACGACCACCCTTCCGTAGACGACTGTCCAAACCAAACAAGGTGTTGCGCCCCACCAAACTTTACCCTTTGTGCCCTCTTGTCCTCATCCACATCACAAATGTGACTAGAAAAACAATAATACAAATTCACTGGTAGAATTCCTAAAGCGCACAGTAATTGCCCAAAGTGAATGTTACGGTCCCTTGATCGCAACATGGTAGTAATGTCAAATATACTTAATATTACGGCCAAGGGTTCATTGAGGTTAGGGGAAACTTGTTCCTGCTTGAGGACTGAATAGTTTCCAGGCTACCTTGCTGGGTCCGGACAGAGTTATATTGCGCTGATCTGAATGACGAGACATTGTAAACAGTCGAGTGATTGTGCGCAGCTGATAAGGCCGCTTCCTCTCCCTCTCTCGCTCTTTAGCTGCCGTTCAGACACTGAGCCTAACCGCATGCATCAGTGCCTTCCCACGGTACGGTAGCCTACCAGCAATCTAGAACCGCTTGCTCATTCTCAAAAAATGCACGCGTGTTGCCGCTGCATGTGCTCCAAATGACGTGAACTTTTTGTCGTCTTTTCCTTCGGTCGTTCTCCATGAATCCCTATAAAACGACAGCCAGTTGGCTTCCCCATTCAAATGTACATTTAGCAGATTACCACAGAGTGGCTTATCAAACCAATCCTGCAGCTTCTGTCGTCTCACAAAAAAACACCCTCTCTCCACCTGTATACAATAGAACAGGGAAGAGATTACAGTGTGTGCCGTAAACGAATTGAATATTCAAATCCCTTGAAACGTCTCTTTTTTCTTTACCCCACCGTTCTGTTTGTGGTTGACAACCCCCGTGTTTTGGTCCATCATATTATTTAGTTCTTACTCACACCAGTGGATAACAAAACGCCCCCTGTGGGGTGAAACCATCACATTGACCTTTTGACAGATCAGCTAAAGCTTAAGCATGTGTTTGGCTGTTAATCTTTCATTTAATTTCCACTGCTGATCTGTGGCGCCCCACCATCTAATTTAAATCCATACTTATTCCCCTTTGATTTTTTTTCTTTTTACTGTTGCCACCACATTATCATGTCACTTGCCCCCCATTTGATGTGGGGGTCCATAAACCTTGTAGAATGGGTCCAGACCCATTCACTTGACCTTGCGTAAAGGGGTCATGCACAGCTGTGGTAGCCTCAGCTACTTGTTAGCCGTGCCTTGTCTTGCCACTAAAAGACTGTGCTAAGGGCATTAGCTTAAAGACCAAGTGGACTTAACTGGGCTTTTTAAGGGCTAGGCTGCTAGGCAAACCCACTCAATGCAGATTTCAATGCTAAAGGGACATAGAATGGATCAACGAGGTAAAGTACCCTGTTCTCTGAGGTTAAAATAGAATACACTCAACTCTCATTTATCAAAATAAGCTCAAGTGCGATTAAACAAGCCCAATTGAAACCTTATATTTAGGCTGGGTATTGAAATGATCCTTTTGACCAAATGGCGCCCTCTTTGGCAACCACAATTGAATTACAATTGTTTTGTACTATTTGACATCACATGTAGGCTCTGTCAATTTTCCCATGTTTTAGTGGCTATTTCTAAGTTCAAAATTTTCATATGAAAGAGGGCATGGTTCAATGATAGCTCTTTGGCCATGCACAACCTCTCCAAATTCATCAAAGCCAAGAAAAAAAATTTGGTTTTCCATTCTATGTCTCCTTTAAGTAGCCTACCCTCTAATTCTATGTAGCTATTTTTTACTTAATCATATGCAGATTCACAGATAGACGATTGTTAAGAACAATGTTTTTTTGTTATCTTTTTTTAAGTGACTGGGACTTTGTAGTGGTTGGTCATTTGCAATCTTTGTCTGTCATCCAGAGGAAGTGGGAAGACAAGAAATCACATGAATTTACAAATACAGGGATACACATGCAGCCAAACACACACACACACACACACACACACACACACACACACACACACACACACACACACAAATACTCAGTCAAACACAAACACAAAAACACGCAAATACAAACACACACATGTCTACACACAAATGCAAACAACCAAACACACACATACACACACACACACACAAAACAAACACAGAGGACAAGCCCCTGAAGTATAACTGCCCTGGGAAACTGCCATAGCACAGCAGCACAGAGATGGAGACCTAAAGAAGGAGAGTACTTGATGGAGTGAAGGACACAGAATATACAGAAGAGAGAGAGAGAGAGAGAGAGAGAGAGAGAGAGAGAGTACTTTGTGTGTGTGTGTGTGTGTGTGTGTGTGTGTGTGTGTTTGCCGATCTAAGTGAGTTAGTTTTGTCGTGCAACTCTGTGTGACCTTGGCACAACCCAGGAGTAGAGAGAGAGAGAGAGAGAGAGAGAGAGAAGTGGGAGAAAATGGAGAGATATAGAGAGAGAAAGAATGGAGGAAAAGTGGGGCACTTAACAGAAGAGAGGAAGAGGAAAAACAGTGTGTCTGTGTCTGTGTGTGTATGAGAGAGAGAGAGAAGAAAGAGAGTGTGAATGAGAGAGAGAGTAAGAGAGAGAGGAAGGGAAGGGGAGAGAAAGGGAGAGAGAGGGAGAAAGAAGGGGAGAGGGAGAAGCTTAGGCTCCACAGTCGACACACGGGAGGGGGTAGAGCATGCTGGAATCGATCCAGCTGTCAGTGTGTTAACAGAATGGAAGTGGTTTGATTGTGATTGGGGAGGGGCTCTTTTATCTGCACTGCACTATATCCCACCATCCCTTCCCTCTCTCTCTCTCTCTATCTCTCCCCCTGCTCTTTTCTCTCTCTCTCTCTCTTAAGTTTATTTAAGTGTAATGCAGCAGAGCTGGGAGCGGAGAGATGAGAATATTGTCCAGAGCACTGATCAGTGTTCAGTGAATGAAGATGTTTCCTCTAGTCGATTGATGTTCTCCCCCTGACTGATGCTGTGTGTGTGTGTGTATGTGTGTGTGTGTGTGTGTGTGTGCGTGTGTTTGTTTGTTTTTGTGTGTGTGCACCTGCAATGATGAATATACATCGGGATGAATGTGATGGATATGCTGTAGGTGTGTGTGTGTGTGTGTGTGTGTGTGTGTGTTTCTATCTGCCTCTCTGAAAGCATATGGTTTTATGTGTGAATATATCTGCTTCCACGTGTGATTTAAGAATGCCTTGCAACTGTGTATTTCTGTGTGTCTGTGTGTGTGTGTGTGTGTGTGTGTGGTATAGAGAGGGGGTGGGAGAGGGGCATGTTGTTTGGCGTGAGGATGTTAATGAATGTGACGCCTGACCTACTTCCTTAGTGCCAGACACATCAGGCTCCCTCTGTCTCTCTTTCTTTCTCTCCCTTACCATTTTTCCCTCTTATAACATCCCTCCATTTGCCTTTTTTTCTTCTGTTTTTATCTTTCTCTCTCCACAGTCCTTCCCTCTCTCTCTCTCTCTGTCTCTCTCTCTTCATCTCTTTCTCTCTTTCTCCCTTTCTCCTGTTCTCTTTTTTAGCCCTGGTGCTCTGTTTGTTCCAGTGGCGTGTGCTGTTGGCACAAGTTACCCATCCCAGTGCCAGCTTTCATATGCAGCTACACCAGGCCCGCACCTCTGCCCACTGCCCACTGCCCAACACCTCTGCCCACTCACCCTCTCCACAAATACAATACATTAAAACCAGCCTCATTCAGGCCCCTTCGGCTCCATTCAGAGACCGTTTGGACCTTGTGCAGATGGAGGATGTTTGTCACCCACTAGCTTTGAGTTTAACCCAGAGCTCCCTTGTTGCACCACTCCAAGCAGACGCGCATCACAAAGAGACAGACAGACAGACACATAGAAAGACAGACAGACAGACAGACAGACAGACAGACAGGATTCCAATAGCTTTAAGGAATGCGAACAGAGCTTACGGAGGTAAAAATAGACAGATTTAGGTAGATTCTTCTTCTCCTCCCCCGTTTTGAAAGTGAAGGGGAGAAAAGAGGAGGGGGGGGGGGTGTGCAGTCATTCGTTTTCTCTCTCCCTCTCCTCTCTTTCTCCTCTCTCTCTCTCGCACTCTCTCGCACTCTCTCTCTTTTTCACTCTCCTTTGAAGCCTGTAAACTATCCTGGGAGTCTTTGAAACGCCGCCTCAAATTCCCGGACTGTTCCTGGCATGCTCAACCCCCCTCCATCTACCACTGCCAGACACACACACACACACACACACACACACATACACACACAGAAAGAGAGCAAGAGGCAGAGAGAGGGAGAGAGAGAGAGAGAGAGAGAGAGAGAGAGAGATAGTAGCTACAGTGCA
>PYXC01002375.1:390000-392500 GCA_015244755.2 Tenualosa ilisha
GACATACACACACACACACACGCACACACACTGGCACATGAGCTGTCACTTATAAAATTGATTTGGAGATTTACGCTGTGATTTGGAGGGGCTTAGTGAGATAGACAGACCAATAGACGGAGAGAAAGAGAGAGTGAAGAGGTTAGCAAGGGACAAACGGATGTGAATGCCTGATATTTGCATGAGTGTGTGTCTGTGTGTGTGTGTGTGTGTGAGAGAAAAAAATATAGAGAAGGACGGGGAGAGCATTCTTCTTTTCACTTTTGCTGCAAGCAGTCAGATTTCATAAACACACACACACACACACACACACACACACACACACACACATAATTACGTACTCTGTCTCTCTCTCTTGTTTAGTGTATTGCACTGCTTGTGGGTGTGTGTGAGTGGTGCATGCATACTGTGCTTTGCAGATTAGATTAGCTTAGGGTACATGTGGCACTAGTGTGATATTGGATATTCGAATATGCCTGCCTAACTGTTTATTGTCTCTCTGTGTGTGTGTGTGTGTGTGTGTGTGTGTGTGTGTGTGTGGTGTTTTAAGTGTAGTATACATTTATAGTGTGTCTATCTATCTGTGTGTGTGTGTTTGTGTGTGTCCATGTGTGTATATTTGTTTTAAGAGCAGTATACAGTATTTTGTATGTCTGACAAAGAATATGCACATCTAACTGTTTATTGTCTGTCAATCTATCTGTGTGTGTGTGTGTGTGTGTGTGTCATTGTGTGTATGTTTGTTTTGAGTGCAGTATACATTTTATAGTGTGTGTCTATCTATCTGTGTGTGTCCATGTGAGTATGCTTGTTTTGAGAGCAGTATACATTTACGGTGTGTCTATCTATGTGTGTGAGTGTGTGTGTCCATGTGACTATGCCTGTTTTGAGAGCAGTTTATATTTACAGTGTGTGTCTATCTATCTGTGTGTGTGTGTGTGTGTGTCAATGTGAGTATGCTTGTTTTGAGAGCAGTTTATATTCATAGTGTGTGTCTATCTATCTGTGTGTGTGTGTGTGTGTGTGTGTCAATGTGAGTATGCTTGTTTTGAGAGCAGCATCCAGTATCTTGTGTGTCTGATGAGGCTATTAATGATGACCAAAGGCGGAGTGAGACTTTACTTCCCTCCACACCAGTGAACACACAAACAGAGCTGCTGCTAATGCTAGTGCTAGTCAAGGCTAGTCAAGGCTATCAGAACCCCTCTACAACCTCTAGGATGGTAAAGGTGATTGTTACTAAGCAGTGCATGCGTCTGTCTGATAACTAATGCAACTCAGATGGAAGACAACAACATTGGAAAAATCTGCTTTAAAAGAGAGTTCGGGAGATAGATACAGAGAGAGAGAGAGAGAGAGAGAGAGAGAGATAGATAGAGAGAAAGAAAGAAACGAGAAATGTCTTGGGGCAGTTACTGATCAATTATACATGCTATACCTGAGTCCATATGTTTGAAGGGTGAAAAAAAAACATCTGTAAACAGGAATAAGGAATAAGGAATCTGTGTGTGTGTGTGTGTGTGTGTGTGTGTAGGGGATGAAGGGGGGGGGGGGGGGTGGTATGGTTGGAGCGTGCCTGTGTATGATCCAGTTGGAAAGAGCTCAAACAAACACACACAGCTGCTGATGGTCCAAACAACATCTCTATCTGGAACATCCCTCGACACTCAGTTTCACTATGCGTGAGCGGGAAAGAGAGAGAGAGAGAGAACAAGAGAAGGAGAGAGAGAGAGAAGTGGTGCAGTCCTCAGAACTGAGTGAGCTGTAATATGTGTTTTTGTGCTACTTAAGAAACCAATGATGCAGACGCCTTACACAGAATTAGTTTTAGTCAAGCCTAACCTTCAAATGCACACACACACACACACGCACACACACCCATGCACACAACTGATGAAAGGGATCAAACTGGTTCAACAATAGTTTCATAATTACGTAGAATCACTTCCCAAAAGTATTCTACAGTCTAATCCACACACACAAACACAACACACACTTGGTAAAAGATGATTATGCAGTGTGGGTGAATGATTTGTGTGTGTGTGTGTGTGTGTGTGTGTGTGTGTGTGTGTGTGTGTGTGTAGTGCAGTGGTCTGGTGATATGCATTAGCATATGGGCCATTAGCCTGAAGCTAATCAGTGAGGTGGATCTCTGGGCATTACTCAGCCCAACCCAAAACCTCAATGAGTCAGTCACCCAACCACCAGCTCACTCACACACACACACACACACACACACACACACACACACACACACACACACACACTCTAACTTTGAGCTTTTATTTATATTACAGACAAACACATAAATGCACGTGTAACATGTAAACAAAGGACAGATAGAAAAACCGCACTGTCCAACATCCACACACACACTCACAAACACAAGCGCAGATACACTCACAGTCTGATATTAAACACACCCAGGCTCAGACAGTTGCATGCTCAGAAATTCCAGTGCACTCCCCCTCCCACACACACACACACACACACATTCAGG
>PYXC01002375.1:397500-400000 GCA_015244755.2 Tenualosa ilisha
AGTTGGACCACATGTAATGGTTACAGCTAGCTCTAGTCAACCTGTAGCATACCTTGATTCATTCACACCCACCAATATATGAGAAATTACATCTTTGATCTCCTTGGCTAAAGCCTCAACATGCTTATTGGACTGGACTATAGGATCCCAACTGATCTTCTTAAGGCTGCTCTCCCTCTATTGACTGAGACGATTCTTAAAATAATAAATGACTCATTCATAGCTGGACATGTCCCAAATTCTTTAGACATCTGTTATTAAACCATCAATTAAAAAACAAAACCTGATGTCCCTGCTAATTACCGACCCATATCTAAAATACTTGAAAAAATTGTGTCTAAGTGTCAAGAAGTTAAGAAGTGTAGCTTCTTAAATGAAAATAATATCCAATATTCCTTGTTAGAGTCTTCAATGACCTCCTTATCGCATCTGATAATGGATATATATCAATATTAATCCTATTGGATCTTAGTGCTGCCTTTGACACTATTGACCATGGTATCCTACTACACAGGCTTGAACACATGATAGACATCAAAGACACTGCATTAGCCTGGTTCAAATCATACCTCTCTGGTCGCTACCAGTTTGTACATGCTCATAATGAGCCATCAACCCATACCAAAGTAAAGTTTGGTGTAACCCAAGGCTCAGTGTTAGGTCCCCTGTTGTTCTCCCTGTACATGTTACCTTTAGGATCTGTTATAAGGAAACATGCCATTACTTTCCACTCCTATGCTGATGATACCTTTCTTTCCCTTTACCTTTCTATGAAGCCTAATGACTATATGCCAATGACTAAACTTGATGCCTGTCTCCTAGACATAAAAACCTGGATGTCTAATAATTTCTTATGTTTACATTCTGATAAAACTGAAGTTATGATGATTGGCCCTGAACAGCTGACCAACACTCTACTCCTTTACCAAAACTTACTCAGTGGCCTGTCACTGTCATGTAACGCAAAAGTTAAAGACCTCGGGGTAATTATTGACCAGGATCTCTCTCTAAATAGTCATGTAAAAACACATTTCCACCTACGAAATATTGCTAAGGTTAGAAAGTTACTATCCTTTGATGATGCTGAAAAATTAATACATGCATTTATTACTTCCAGGCTCGATTATTGCAATGCTCTGTTCTCTGGGTATAGTAATACCTGTATCAAAAACCTACAACTAATACAAAATGCTGCAGCCCGAACACTCACCAGGACTAAAAAATATGAGCATATCTCTCCTATCCTTGCTTCCCTACATTGGCTCTCTATTAAAAGTCGAATTGATTTTAAAATACTCCTCCTAACCTACAAAGCCCTCAAGGGCGATGCGACAACATATATTACTTATAATATAAGTATTACTTATAATTATAAGACTTACTTGTCCCTTACCTAGAGCCCTAAGATCCCAAAATGCTGGTCTCCTTGTAATCCCAAGAGTATCAAAATCTACGATAGGAGGAAGAGCCTTTTGTTACCGTGCACCCCTCCTGTGGAATAATCTCCCCCCCCACATTCGACAAGCGGACACTCTCAATACCTTTAAGTCTAGACTTAAAATCTTCCTCTTTACTGTTTCCCATAGTTAGGGATGGTGCCTGGCAAATTATCACTTCTCATGGGTCTTTTGGGAGGGACTGCCTCTGCTGTTGCCCCCAGTTGCGAGGCATGGTGGCCACTGACCATCCCTGCGGTGGAGCTGGGTTGCCATGCATCATACCTTAGTTATGCTGCTATAGCCTAGTGCCGCCACAAAAGCTATATGTGTCATGCCGTACAACTCTCTCTCTCTCTTTTCTCTCTCTCTCTTTCAGGTCTCTCTCAATATGTATATATATATATTTACACATTTGCTCTCTGATGTGTGAGCCTGGCCTAATTCACTTTCTTCCTCTGTCCACAATTATCTCTGCTGAGTGTCATCCCTGCCTCATTCCAGCGGACTCCTCTCACCCTCCCCTCCTGAGTGGACTACAACCAACACTACGGGAGGGCCATGTCAGGACCGACTCTCCATCATAGAGGCCCTTCCTGGACACCCATGCTAGGCCTGACTCCCCTTCCTTGAGGCTTTGTGATTGACCTCCCCTCACAATGGCACTGTCAAATGGACCCTTATTGTTACCCCCATGACCCATCTCACTCCTTTGAGTTTGACACTATGTCTGGCCGCTGCTACATTGTCCAGCCATAATGCCTGATAACCGCCTATGGACTGGCTACCATGTAATGTAAAGTGGGATAATACTCTATTATGTACTATTATAAACCTTAGCTAAACCCATAGGCAACTTGTAGTCTGTCATGGCAACTGCTGATTGTAATTTTTCTGCATGACCCCTGGCAGTTGGGTTAGCCCCTTGAGTCATGGATCTGCCCAAGGTTTCTTCCTAGATTAACTGAACATAAGGGAGTTTTTCCGTGTGTGTGTGTGGGGGGGGGGGTGAGTGTGTGTGAGTGTGGGTGGTGTGTGTGTGTGAGAGAGACTGTAGGTTCAGT